>CM040118.1:188831542-189379854 GCA_022559845.1 Amorphophallus konjac | reverse complement strand
CTGGAAATTATTAGAGTTAACGCCCATGCAAAGTGTCGTTAATTCCTATTATTTTTCTTGAAAATTTTACTTAATATAAGATTGAGCGACCTCTCGGACAACTGCTATTTTTGGAAGTAGTGACCTCTAATCAAGCGCCAATTCTTCTCTCTCAATTTTATCGCGTTTTATGGCCCTTATTGCGAGTTTACTTGGCACTCTCATCTCACATCTGTAGATGGAATCCCTATTTTGTTTCTATCGATTACACACTCAATTCTTAGTGATGATTGGACCCTCCACGGGATATTCCTTCCTTTGGACTGGTATTTTCTTCATTGAGACCTCCGTAAGTCTACGCTAGCCTTGGATTCCCTCAAGACAGCCGAACAAGTTGTATCCTAAAAATCCTGGAACCCTTACTTGTCACGTCACTCTGAAGAAACGTGATGCTTTAGCCCTCATAGACTGTTTCTAGCCTCTTTTAAGAAGTTTGTCTCTATCAGTAAATAGCGACTATGACTTGGGCGCCAGAAGGAATTGGCGACCAGGCTAGTGGCGTTATTTCACTGATTTAGCGACCTGAACCTGGGCGCTATTTCATCGAGCCTATATTGTTCATAGGAATTAGCGACCAGATAGTGGGCATTATTTCTGTAATTGATGGCGACTGAGTGGGCACCAATTATCCAGTTTCATGAGATGTCTTGGTTTTCATGAGGTTTAATGATGTGTCCATGCTTGTTCAAGTTCTGCCTTTGAACTCCTTCATTCGTGAAATCCACCTTATCATCCTACAATGATTTATTCCTTTGGAACTCTATATTGGCTATAACTATAGTGGATGTCTAAAAATAAACATGACTCAATGCTTGTGCGTATAGGGCCCGATCTGGTCTTGGGAGG
This sequence comes from Amorphophallus konjac, assembly GCA_022559845.1. Lineage (NCBI taxonomy): Eukaryota > Viridiplantae > Streptophyta > Magnoliopsida > Alismatales > Araceae > Amorphophallus > Amorphophallus konjac. The sequence goes on along the minus strand of CM040118.1, from coordinate 189,378,969 downwards.
AGCACCCGAAAGTACTTGTGCCCATGGAAGTTGATTGATCATGGTGTGACATTTCACCGAAGTGCATGACTTGCTAGATTTGACATTCCACTACTCGTGCTTGACTCGTACTTGACTTGACTTGACATGACTTGCGTGGCCCGGAATGGGTATTTTCTTGCTTGATATTATAATAGCCAATTCTCATGACTTGTTATTATATGCTTGATTATCTTGATATACTTCACATGATTATCCTAAAATCTTGTTAGTCCACCTACATTATTTCTTGTTATTCACTCTCGACATTATCATGTATGTCTAGCTATACTTGCATTCATGAAATATGTAACTTACTTAAAGCAAGCTTGTACTTGAGATATAATCCCTACTGAGCGTTCGCTCACCCTAGTTTTTCCCATATTTTTTTAGGTAACTCCGATGACGAGAATCAATCGGATGGGAACGGGAACGAGTAAAGGGCGTAGAGCCACCCAGTCATGGAAGCGTCTATCTAGTCATCTCTTTTCCTATTTCTTGAGTCTATCATTGTAATTTTTCCTCTTTATTGAGTCTAAGTTTGTCATTTTGTATTCTCCTATTTGAAGGTTATATAAGACAATTGGTACTTTCAATGAATAAAGGATTTGGTTTATCTCTACTTTTGCACGCTCTGTTTATAAGGTCAAATTCCTTATGCTCTGATTGACATGAATGATGTAAACTTGTCACGCGTACCGAGTTCCTTCCGCGCTCGGGACGTGATACCATCGCAATCAACGGAAGCACTACTAATTCCACGATGACCATGGCCACTATACAGGCGATTGCCAGCAGCTCGAGGACAAGATTGAATCTCTCATCCGGTGAGGGCATCTGGCCCAGCATGTAGCTGACCAGCATGACGCTCCCCGAGACCCCTCTAAGGAAATTGACAACTGCCCCCGAGGTGTACATATCAGCGTCATCTCGGGAGGACTAGCTTCTAGTGAGGATACTAACCGAGGGAGGAAGTGCCATAACCAATGAGCAAGCCGGGAGAATCAGCCGAGGAAGGTAGCAGTCTCTTCGCCCGAGCGACAAGCCTTGACCTTCTTCGATGAAGATCTCGAGAGGATAATCACCCCACATGATGATGCTCTTGTAATTTTAGCTACAATCAACCATTGTAATGTAGATAGAGTCCTCGTGGATAATGGTAGCATGCCAGATGTTTTATCTTGCGATTATTTCTTGAAGATGGGTGAAAAGCCATCGAAGTTGTGTCTAGTCTGAACCCCCTTGTGTGGGTTCAATGGCCAAGCTACCTATCCCGAGGGAACAGTCAGCCTACCGGTTACTCTGGGGACTCCCCCCAAAGTTGTCACCTTTATGGCAAACTTCATTGTGGTAGGGAGGATGATGGCTTATAATGCCATCTTTGGTCGTGGCATTCTCGACCACATAAAGGCAGTGCCCTCCACCTACCACCAGAAAATGAAGTTTCCCATAAAAGGCGGGGTGGGAGAGGTCTGGGTAATCAGGCCATGGCTAGAAGATGTTATGTAATCTCTATCGAAGCTGCAAAGCCAGAGGTTGAAGGCTAGAGCCGAGGGAAGGGGGTCATGGAAGAGAAAGTGGCGACAAGCAAACCCGAAGGCGAGTTGTTACCTATCTTCTTGCATGATGACCCGACCCTTGAGGTTGAGATAGGAGTTGATTTGTCACCAGAAGCTATAACGCAATACAAGAATTTTCTTTCAGAGTATCTTCATATATTTGTATGGTCTGATGATGATCTTCCCGGGATTTACGAGGACAAAGTAATGCACCGGTCAACTTAGATCCTTCCGTCAAGCCGATCTTCTAGCGAAAGAGGAAGCATGCACCGACCAAGCAAGTGATAATAAAGAACAAATCAATAAAGGGAGGGGAACCAGGCTGTTTCACCCGGTCCTCTACCCGACCCGGCTTGCCAATGTCGCCCTAGTGCCCAAAGCTTCTGGTAAATGGTGGATGCGCATCGACTTCACCGACCTAAATAAAGCTACTTCAAAGAATTGCTACTTGCTCCTGAGCATCGATCAGCTAGTTGACTCAACGTTAGATAGTGAGCTGCTCAGCTTCCTCGACGCTTACTCCGGATACCATCAGATCCGAATGCATCCTGAGGATGTAGAGAAAATAGCTTTTACCTCTGACTTTGGCGTATATTGCTACACATAGATGCCTTTTGGGCTCAAAAATGCCAGGGCGACGTACCAGAGGCTAGTGAACTAGATGTTCGAGGATTATATAGGTAGGAACGTGGAAGTCTACATATATAGCATGCTAGTAAAATCTCCAAAGGCTAAAGATCACTTTGCCGATTTGGCGGAGACCTTCGAGCTGTCCAGAGGTATAACATGAAGCTCAACACTACCAAGTGCCCTTTCAGTGTTAAGTCGAGAAAGTTTTTGGGCTTCTTGTTTACCCACGGAGGCATCGAGGCAAACCCTGAAAAGATCCAAGCCATCTTGGATCTCAGAGCATTAAAGACATGCATCGCTTAATAGGACATGTGATCACCCTTAATCGCTTCATGTCCCAATTTGTAGAGCGATGTCTATCATTCTTCAAGTTGCTAAGAGGGCCCAAGACAGCCACCCCAACCTTCTCTTGGGACGAAGAGTGTGAAAGAGCCTTCATCGAGCTAAAAGAATTCCTAATGGCGCCACCCATACTCTTGAAGCCCATCCCGGGAGGGACCCTCTACCGCTACCTCTCGGCGATGCCTTCCACAATTAGCTCGGTGTTAGTTCGAGAGGACCAGGGGGTCCAGAGACTGGTCTACTATGTTGGCAAAGTTCTCCTAGAAGTCAAAAAAAGGTACCCTACAACCGAGAAACTCATGCTAGTGCTGGTTATCTCAGCCAAATGGCTTCGCCCGTATTTCCAGGGGCACAACATCGTAGTCCTTACTGATAAACACCTGAAGCGAATTATGGCTAATCTCGAGGCTTTCGGTCGCCTCATAAAATGTGTAGTCATGTTAGGAGTGTTTGATATCTCCTACTGCCCTTGTACCACCATCAAAGGTCAGGTGCTTGTTGACTTCATTGCAGAATATATAGCCCCGCACGAGGATCCTTCACCAATTTCTGACGACCCTACTTGGGAACTTTACATTAGCGGGTCCTCGTGCTCGGCCAACAGTGGTGCGGGAGTTATCTGAAGCTCCCCTAAAGGGATAGAGCTATAGTACGCCCTCAACTTTAAGTTGATGGCATCCAACAATATTTCTGAGTACGAGGCCTTGATCTCAGGGGCCTAGATGGCCAAGCAATGGGGAGCGGTCAAGATCTTTATCGACTCACAGTTGGTTGCTAGCCAGTTCAATGGGGACTATGAAGCCCAGGAGCCGCAGATGATCAAATACCTTCTATTGGCTAAGGAAATAGCTCGGTGATTTGAGAGCTTTTAGGTAATCCACATCGCTCGGGAATCTAACTCCCTAGTGGATGTGCTCTCTCACCTTGCCTTCTCCTTGGGCCCAACTGGTTCCTGGTCCGTCCTCCTGGAGGAGTTGGAGCACCCCAGCACTGACTTCGAGCATGTCGGCATGATTGAGAAGCTGTCTGATGATTGGAGAGCACCTTACATCCACTGGCTGAAAGATAGGCTAGTATCACTCGATCCCCAAGAGACAAGATGACTCAAGTATCAAGCCTGGAGATTTGTTATGCTCGATGGCCAACTCTATAGAAGGTCCTTTGCAGGACTGCTCCTAAAGTGACTCGATTCTTCAAAGGCTCAGTGATGTGACACAACCTAAGACCTATATTGCAAGCACTGCAACGGACACGACAATGTCACACAAGCGGACTCACTCGCATTTGGCACACTCGGGTCCGTAGGTGGACCGGCGATGGGGTGAGGGTCTGAGGATAGACCCGGAGGTTTCCAAGGGTATGGCTAGATTGGGGAGGACCCCTAAGGGCCTGGGGTTGCCCAAATTCATGGGCGGTCAGCATGCTGAGGGCGTGGGTAAATTGGTCTCGCTCACAACTCACCCGCGGTGGACACTCACATAGTAGCAATTTGCGTCCGAGCACTCCTCACCGACCGACGGCACACTAGAAGCAATACTAAACAAGCAAAAATAATCTAGCATAGGAGTGTGGTCAGGAGCTCACCTGATCGGTGTGAAGACACCGATCCCGGTCAGAGACGAGGGCGAGCGAGGAAGCGTGGGCTTACCCGCACGCCGCGTCGATGAAGCTTCAACCTGAAATTTTAATTAACATGCACTACGCCCCTTGCAAGGGGGTTAGACTAGGGGTGGGGATTAGTTTTTACAACCAAAATGTATCTCTACACAGGAAGGGGCGGTCATCCGGCCAAGCGGGGTGGGGAAAACTACGCTAGAAGCCGAAGTGGACGAAGATCATCGGTTCTGTCAGCCCTCTGGAACAGCAGATAGACAGTCGGTGTTGACGCAGCTGCAGACTGCCACGAACTCCATTTGCAACAAAACCCACAAAAAAACCTCCGTGGTTGACCCAGGATGTCATCAGAATTTTTGGGGATTTTCTTGTTGGCGACGACGGTCGGGGCAAAGGCGTGAACAGGGTTGCAGGCTTCTGATTCTGGTAGCTTCTGTGTCACTACAGCAGGAAAGCGAGGACACCACAGTTGCTCTCAAGCTTTGATTCAGGCGAGGCCAGAGTCGTTGGATTCGTGGTCGAACCCTCTTCAAAAGGAGACCCGCGGGGACGCCGTCGGGGGTCGGAGATGACCACGAGAGCCTGAGAAGTGAGAGGGGGTCGGATCTATCTTCAGTCAGACTGACCTGCGCACTAATGGTAGGAAATTCAGAACTTTGTGCTTTGGGCTTCAAACTACGCTCCGCGTCTTGGCAATGCTAGGGGACTTGGAGGAGAACGTTTCAGCCAAGTGCCGCTCCAAGAAGCTCAGAACTCTGGTCGTGGTAGCCTCTACAGTCTGCTTCTGGATGACTATCAGGAGGATGATGCACAGTTCGATGATGTCGGCTCTCCTGGGCAGCCACAAACTCAGACTAGGACGAGACCACCACCGTTGCGAAGAGGACTGAGAGACGCTTCCAACGGTATATGGTACGCCCTCTGAAGCTTCTTGGTGATGACGTGGAAGTCTCAGAAAGTCGCTGGTACTCTGCTGCCTTCGAGCTGGGAATAGGATGAAGGTGTAGGGTTGTGTGTATGAGAGTGGGATGGCCAAGGGAAGCAAGGGGAAATGGGGAGGGCGACCAGGGTAGGAAGGGGGTGTTGGAGAGGGGTGAGGGGCAGCCAGCAAGGGAGGGAGATTCAAATTTGGCCTAGGGTTTGAACCCCTTCAGCCTTGGGGAGATGGAAGGGTGCTTGGGAAAGGGTAGTGGGTGGTTGGGGGTTGGAGGGTGGCTTGGAAATTGATGGGTTCTCCCTTGGGACTAGGGGTGGAGTAAAGAGGTGTTGTGGGAAGTTGTGGTGACTATTGAATGAGGGGAGGAGAGAGAAAGGGGATAGGGGAGGGGAGTTTCTCACTCCTCTCTAATGTCTTCTCACCAAAGAAATTCAATTTTGTGGACTCACAATAATAGATCTTCATTAGCTTAAAATGGGGAGATGGGGGTCCTATTTATAGAGATCCCACAATTTACAACAAGTCCCTGACTTTTGGACCATTGACAAATAACCAAGGGGAAGGGGGAGCCCCTGGGCCTAGCCCATATAATTGGGCCCATTAACCAAACTAATCAACCTTATGACACTTAACTTAGGTAGATGACTCATTAACCTAGGTACATGACTCAAATAAACGGAAAATTATAATGATATGACTCAAATAAAATATGAAAATTACATGACTCGACTCAGAAAATGTGAAGGACACAATGGAACCATGCCGGTGAGCAATCGGAGCTGTGAAAAATGTGAAGGGAAAGAGATGCCCCCATCATGCCCCCGGGGTGCGAAGAACTCGACTTCGTCGAGTATGGGTCTGCCGAGGAAGAGGTCTTCCAAATGCAGCTCCGGACGAGCCACGACCTCCAAACTCAACCTCACGTCCTCAGTCGGGGGATGGCTCTTCAGCCTCTCAAGGTGGCTCGGGCACACCCCCTTGCTGGTGATGGAACCATGCTTGCATAGTATTGTCTCCGTGTGCACACGTCGCACTCTCAGGCTGATATGTGGTGGCTCTCTGAGTGTGTCTCTCATAAGGGTAGGGGTAGGCCCGAAACTCTCACTAGGATCCACCACGGGGCCCATATAGGGTGCCGGACCAGCCACGTGGGAAATGGGGTGAATCCCAAAACCCTTTAGAAAGCCCAACCCATAAGCCGGGTTGCCAAGGTCACTCAGAACTTGGCAAGGTCCAAGTTGATGGAGGCATCACCCACGACTCCCTCTGGCTTGGGACATCTTCACACTCCAGCGTTGTTTGAGCTCGGGCATCATTCCATGTGGGCCTTTTTATCCATTTTGAGCTTTCTATTTGAGTCATTTTGATGTATTTTCCCTTTTATTTGAGTCATGACCCTAGGTCTTTTATTTATTTCCTTAAGTTTGAGTGTCATTAGGATTGATTAGATAGTTATTGGGCCCAATTCATTGGGCTAGGCCCAAGGGCGCCCCCTACCCCTTGGTTATTTGTCATTGTTGCATGAGTCAGGGATTTTTTGTAAAATGTGGGTTGCCTATATATAGGACCCCATTTCCCCCATTTCAAGTTAATGAAAATTGCCATTTTAAGAGTCTAAGATTCAAATCTTAGTGGAGAGATTCCATGTGAGAAGGTGTGAAACCTAGGGTGAGAAGCCTACTTCAATCCCCTACCCCCTCTCTCTCCTTCTCTCTCTCTCTATGGGTTCGCCCCCTTATCTCTCTCCTCACCTTCCCAACTACTTTCTCTCCCCTTCCCCCTCTATTAAGTCCACTCCAACTCCCCACACCCTCCTCTTTAATCCACCCCACCCCCAAGATAGACTCCACCTATCTCCACTCCACCCTCCAACCACCAACCACCCCCTCCCACTCCCAACACAATCTCTTCTCTTCCCCACACAATCTCTCAACCCCCAAGGGGAGTTAGAATCTTTCCCTCCACTCCTCCCTCCCCCTTTCCATACCCTAGGCCACCCCCAACTTGAGGCCACCAGATCTGGTCGCCCCCCCCATTCTCCCTCTCCTTCAACTTGTGCTTCCTCCACCACCCCTTCCCACCCCCACCTAGTGCAGTGAACCAGTAGCTTCCCTGCCCCTTCCCCTCCCCAAAACCCTTCTAGCTCCACCATAGCTCTTAATCCATACCTCCACCACATCCCCCTCCCACCATCCCACCACTTCCCAACACCATTAGCCACCCTCCTCCCCCATCCCTTGTGCCATTGAAGCTTCTCCCAACCAGCCAGTTCGCAGCTCTGAGTCAGCAGAGGATCAGCAGATTGCAGAGGTGACCCCGACTTCGTCCAAGCGTCTCTAGAGGCTCAAGTGGTACCATTGGAAGCGTCTCCCTGTCTTCTTCGCGACGGTGGTGGTCTCGTCCCGTTCTGAGATTGTGGCTGCCCGGGGGAGGTGATCTTCCACGACTGCGCATCTGCTTCCTGACAGTCAACCTGAAGCCAGTTGCCGAGGCTCCCACGGCCAACTTCTTGAAGCTCTGAAGGCGGGCCTTGGCTGGGAGTTTTTACACCGAGTCTACTTCTAGTATCAAGAAGGGGAACCTCGTTCGGCGTCCGGAGCTGTGTTTTCTCATTTTCGTCCCTCAGGTGTGCAGTTCTATCCTCTCTGGGACTGAACCGACCCCTATCCACTGTTTGAGTTCTCCCAAGCTTCTCTGACATCATCTGGTAATCCTGTGTGTCACGTTTCGAAGAAGACTCGACAATGGTTCCAACGACTCCAGCCACACTCGATTCAGAGTTTGGGAGCGCTCGTGGCAACCTCTTCTTCCTGCTGTTGAGGTGCTTCTGCCGCCAGAGTCAGAACTTAGGGGCCCTGTTTGCAGTCTGACCCCGACCGACACCGGCGACCAGAGAAATCAACAAAATTCAGGCATCATCCTGATCCAGCTATGATGATTTTACAGAGAGCAAGCAGAACCGACGTTGTCCATCCGTTCAGCTTCCAATTCAATTTTTCCCCTCCCCGCCTGGCCGGCTTAAAGCCCCTCCCTGTGGGAGGTAGTGTTTGAGTGTATGAATGACTCCCCCTCCCCTTGTTCCACCCCCTTGCATGGGGAGTAGTGTTGTAAATTTTTAAAACAGTGTCAAGCTACTCCGGCGCAGCGTGTGGGGAACCACGCTTCCCCGCTGACCCACGTCTCCGAGCGGGACCGGTTTCTTCAAATCGGTCGTGTAAGTGTTCTAACCTTGCTTCCCTTAGTGCTTGTCCTTTCAATATTTGCTCTTAGCTCCGCTGGCTGTGAGAGTGTGTGCTCGATCCCTCAAGCTCCGTTGCTTCGAGTGACCACCGTGGGGAAGAGTGCAACCGGTGCCCTCGGCACAACGTCGGATCCATTGAATTGGGCCTCCATACCCTTGGGAACAAACCTTGGCTTTGCTGGCCCTCTACCAGCAAGGGCCCAGCCCTCACATCCTCCACTTGGCATTGCCAAGTTACCCCGGGTTTGGGTGAGTGTCGGGTGAGCGGCCGCCGATTTTGGTCCGTTATCATTGTGAATTGTGCTTGTTTCTTAGAGTCCAAGGGCGTGTCATATCAATTGGTATCATGGCAAGTTTAGACTTATCTCAATCAAGTCTAAGTCCTAGGACCATTGCATTGTGTGTCCATCCTTCATTTCATTCCCCTCCCTTGCATGTCCACCCGTAGTGGAGCCATTTACCGACCCGACCCATTATCTTCGGTTTCCCCTATGGATCCCAATCCCTAACTGAACCAAGATGCCCCTAGGGAGGAACCCCAAGGCCAAATGAATCGGGTGGATGCTACCCTTACAAACATTCTTGCCCAACTTGAGTCCCTTTCCACTCGGCTTGCTCGGCTAGAAGAGCATGAGTTCCACCCAAGGAACAATGAACCAAGAGCCCCCACCCTCCACATGTTGAAATTCATAGGGATGAGTTCCACCCAAGGAACAATGGACCAAGAGCCCACCCTCCACATGCTGAAATTAATAGGGAGGACTTGAATGTTGACCCCTACCATGACTATGAGAGGCCTCGCCACCATCAAAATCATGAAAGGCGTGCACGGGACGACCCGGATGACCCTCTCTTAAGAATGATCAAGGTAGAGGCCCCAAACTTTGATAGTTCTCATGAACAAAGTGTCTACTTAGAATGGGAAACCGCCATGGACTAATATTTTGAATGGTACCCTATGCCCGACCAAAGGAGGGTAAGATTGGCCAAAATACACCTCACCAAATTAGCCAAAACTTATTGGCTAAATCAAGAGGGATTAAGAAGGATTAGGCGGGAAGAGCCTATTGACACTTGGGAAGGTATGACGAACCAACTTAGGAACAAATACCTACCCCTATCCTACCACCAAATGCTCTTAGATGAATGGCAAAGCCTCACCCATGAAGGGAAGATCGTGGTTGAATACATTAAGAAATTCGACTCCTATCTTTTGAAGTGTGGAGTTCATGAGGACCCGGCCGTTACCTTGTCTCGCTTTAGAAATGGCCTCCAAAGCCACATCAAGAGAGAACTTTTCATGAGAGATGTTGATAACCTTGAGCAAGCCTACCAAATAGCTAGAGATGTTGAAAGATTCTCTAGGATCCCTCGGTTTGCCCCTCCCCGACCGACCGATCCCAAAGGCATGGGACCCCGAACCAACCCGGCCCCCCCATAAAAGCTCCTAGTCCAAGTGGAAATGTCCCAATATGGCCCTACAATCCCCCTCCCACCATCACTTCAACCAAGGCCACTCATAGCCAACTTTCCCCACGGAGGGAAGAGAATTTCAAAGGACCAAGTGTAGGAGGGACCACCCCGAGTAGTGGCCATCAACAATGCTATAGGTGCCAAGGGTTTGGTCACTTTGCGGGGCAATGCCCATCCAAAGGGTTGTCTAGCTTACTTATTAAGGAAGAAGCTCCCCCACCCCAAGGGGAAGTTAAGAGTGTGGTTGAGGTCCATGAAGCCCCACTAGATTGGAAAGAAGAGTTTGAGGCCCAATACCATGAGTCGGGTATAGACTACACCATTCCATCTATCGACTCCCATCTAGGAGTGATTAGATGCACCCTCATCAAACCCCAAGAGGAGGACTGGCGACGAACTTTAATCTTCCACACCTTTGTTAAGATAGGGGGCCATGTGAGAAAAGTGATCTTAGATAATGGGAGTTGTGTCAATGCCGTGTCTCCCAACACCGTTAAGCTCCTTGGGCTTACCATTACTCCCCACCCTAGCCCATACCGGGTCTCTTGGATCAACAACAACTCCATCCCGGTCAACACTCGCTGCCTTGTGTCCCTCACCTTCCCTTCCTACCATGGCCAAATTTGGTGTGATGTTATCCCCGTGGAAGTAGGTAGCATCCTACTAGGGAGACCGTGGCTTTATGATGTGGATGCCACTATTTTGGGTAAAACCAACACATGCACCTTTGAGCATGAGGGAAAGAGCATCCGTCTTAATCCCTCCCCACTGCGTCCCTTGCCTAAGAAAAGCCCACCCCCTCAAGGTCAACACTCCACCACATCTCAAGTCATGGGGAACTCCACCCCACCAACCCAACCTCTCTCCCAAAACCCCAAACAAGATAAGACTTTGGGAATGACCAAGGGTCTTCACCTCATCACCAAAAGTGAGCTTGAGAAGGAGATAGCTCAAGGGACACCTCTATATGCGGTTGTCATTTGTCTAGGAGAGCCCACCCCCTCCAACCCCCATTCCATATAAATTCGACACCTCCTAGAGGAGTTTCATGATGTGTTCCCGGAGGAGCTCTCGGACCAACTCCCTCCCATGCGTGATGTGCAACACGTAATTGATCTAGTTCCGAGAGCCACCCTTCTCAACCTTCCTCATTACCGCCTCAATCCCACGGAACATGTTGAACTTCGAAGGCAAATAGAGGAACTCATTAGGAAGGGCTTCATCCGCATTAGCAAAAACCCATGTGCCGTACCGGCCCTTCTCACTCCTAAGAAGGATGGATCATGGCGGATGTGTGTGGATAGTCGGGCCATTAATAAGATCACCGTCAAGTATAGGTTCCCCATCCCTAGGCTTGATGACATGCTTGACATGCTAGCTGGAGCCACTATATTCTCCAAAATAGACCTTAAGAGTGGCTATCACCAAGTTAGGATTAGACCCGGAGATGAATGGAAAACGGCCTTCAAGACCAAGGATGGCTTGTATGAATGGTTGGTCATGCCTTTCGGGCTCTCAAATGCCCCATGTACTTTCATGCGTCTCATGACGGAGGTCCTTAGGCCTTTCATTAGAATTTTTCTAGTGATCTACTTTGATGACATCCTCATATATAGTAAATCCCAAGAGGCCCACTTTGACCACCTTAGGCAAGTTTGCACCGTCCTTCGACAAGAGAGTCTATTTGCCAACCAAGGCAAGTGTCACTTCATGACCACATCCATCACCTTCTTAGGATTTGTGGTGTCTACCAAAGGTGTCTCCATGGACCCCGAGAAGGTCCAAGCTATTCTAGATTGGCCGGAACCCCACACTCTTCATGAGGTCCGAAGTTTCCAAGGGTTGGCCACATTCTATAGGAGGTTTATTCGGGGATTTAGTACCATCACCGCCCCTATCACCGATTGCCTCAAAAAGGGGTCTTTTGTATGGACCAAACCAGCCTCCAAAGCCTTCCAAGAGCTCAAGGAGAAGATGACCCAAGCCTCGGTCCTATGCCTACCCGATTTCTCTAAGGTCTTTGAAGTCACATGTGATGCATCTGGGATAGGAATAAGAGGGATCTTTAGTCAAGAGGGTCATCCCGTGGCCTTCTTCAGTGAGAAGCTATGTGATGCTAGGACACGGTACTCTACTTATGACAAAGAGTTCTATGCCGTGGTTCAGTCCCTCCGACATTGGAGACACTATTTGTTGCCCAAAGAATTTATCATCTTTTTCGATCATGAGGCCCTCAAATATCTCAACTCCCAACAAAAGTTGAATGCCCGACATGCCCATTGGGTTGAGTACATTCAATCCTACACATTTGTCATCAAACACAAAGCAGAAAGTGAGAACTAAGCGGCAGATGCTCTTAGTAGGAGGGTCTCTTTGTTGTCCACTATCCAAGTAGAGGTTACCGGATTGAGAGGCTCAAGGATGAGTACCCTAACTATCCCGACTTTGGGCACATCTATACCACCTTGACCACCCATTCTAGCAAAGAACATGAGGGTTTCATCTTGGAGGATGGGTTCCTCTTCAAGGGACCAAAGATTTGCATACCACGGACCTCACTCCGTGATTTCTTGATTTGGGAATTGCATGCTGGAGGGCTAGCTGGCCATTTTGGGGTTCATAAGACCATTGCTCTAGTTGAAGGTCAATTCTTTTGGCCTAGTCTCAAGAGAGACGTAGCCAAGATAGTGGGTCAATGCCACACATGTGCTTCGGCCAAACAGGTGAAGCAAAACATCGGCCTTTATACCCCTCTCCCCATCCTCGACCGCCCATGGCAAGACTTAAGCATGGACTTTGTGCTAGGCCTACCCAAGACTCAAAGAAAGTATGACTCAATCTATGTGGTTGTTGATAGATTTTCAAAAATGGCCCACTTCATCCCATGCTCCAAAACCTCCGATGCCTCCCATGTGGCCCGATTGTTCTTTGATGAGGTTGTTTGCCTCCATGGCCTACCCAAAACCATAGTCTCCGATAGGGATGTCAAGTTCACTAGCTACTTTTGGAAGACTCTTTGACACTTGATGGGTACCCTCCTCAAATTCTCCACAGTCTACCACCCTCAAACTTATGGCCAAACCGAAGTTGTCAATCGGAGTCTAGGGAACCTCCTTAGGTGTCTTGTTGAGGATCGTCTGGGGAATTGAGATCTCATTCTACCTCAGGCTGAATTTGCATATAACAACTCTATCAATAAGTCTATAGGGATGAGTCCGTTTGAAGCTGTGCATGGGTACAAGCCAAGGAAACCTTCAGATCTCATTCCCCTTCCCCAGCATTCTAGAGTGTCTATTTCAGCTGAGTCTTTTGCCCAACACATTAGAGAATTGCATGAAGAAATCCGCAAGCACATCAGCAATAAGAATGAGACTTATAAAAGGCTGGCCGACTCTCATCGACGTCACCAAGAATTCCACACGGGTGACTTTGTGATGGTAAGAACAGAGAGGCTCTCCCCAGAAGCCATCTCGAAATTGAGGCCTCGTGGGGCTGGTCCCTTCCAGGTTCTGAGACGCATTGACATTAATGCCTATGAGTTAGATCTCCCCGAGGAATATGCAGTGAGCCCCACATTCAATGTGGCCGACCTAGTGCCATATAAGGGTCCCGCGGTGGTACCCAGTGAGGATATTGAGCCCATTCCCCCCATTGAGAGAGCACCCACCCGTGAGAAGAGTCCACCAGCCAAGAGAGCCCAGCGTGAGCGAGTTGAGCGAATATTGGATGAACAGGTTACTACCACCAAAAGCAAGGTATACAAGCGCTATCTCGTCAGGTGGAAGAATCGGCCTCCTTCGGAGGATTCATGGGTGAGTCGGGAAGACCTCCAGCAGTTGGATCCCGAAATTCTCGAGCAGTATCACAGCATGATGGACCCCTACTCGACAGAGTCGAGCTCTTCGCAGCCCAGGGGATTTGATGGAGGCATCACCCACGACTCCCTCTGGCTTGGGACATCTTCACACTCCAGAGTTGTTTGAGCTCGGGCATCATTCCATGTGGGCCCCTTTATCCATTTTGAGCATTCTATTTGAGTCATTTTGATGTATTTTCCCTTTTATTTGAGTCATGTCCCTAGGTCTTTTATTTATTTCTTTAAGTTTGAGTGTCATTAGGATTGATTAGATTGTTATTGGGCCCAATTCATTGGGCTAGGCCCAAGGGCGCCCCCTACCCCTTGGTTATTTGTCATTGTTACATGAGTCAAGGATTTTTTGTAAAATGTGGGTTGCCTATATATAGGACCCCGTTTCCCCCATTTCAAGCTAATGAAAATTGTCATTTTAAGAGTCCAAGATTCAAATATCAGTGGAGAGATTCCATGTGAGAAGGTGTGGAACCTAGGGTGAGAAGCCCACTTCAATCCCCTACCCCCTCTCTCTCCTTCTCTCTCTCTCTATGGGGTTCGCCCCCTTCTCTCTCTCCTCACCTTCCCAACTACTTTCTCTCCCCTTCCCCCTCCATTAAGTCCACTCCAACTCTCCACACCCTCCTCTTTAATCCACCCCACCCCCAAGATAGACTCCACCTATCTCCACTCCACCCTCCAACCACCAACCACCCCCTACCACTCCCAACACAATCTCTTCTCTTCCCCACACAATCTCCCAGCCCCCAAGGGGAGTTTGAATCTTTCCCTCCACTCCTCCCTACCCCTTTCCATACCCTAGGCCGCCCCCAACTTGAGGCCACCAGATCTGGTCCCCCCCATTCTCCATCTCCTTCAACTTGTGCTTCCTCCACCACCCCTTCCGACCCCCATCTAGTGCAGTGAACCAGCAGCTTCCCTGCCCCTTCCCCTCCCCAAAACCCTTCTAGCTCCACCATAGCTCTCAATCCATACCTCCACCACATCCCCCTCCCACTATTACACCACTTCCCAACACCATTAGCCACCCTCCTCCCCCACCCCTTGTGCCATTGAAGCTTCTCCCAACCAGCCAGTTCGCAGCTTTGAGTCAGCAGAGGATCAGCAGATTGCAGAGGTGACCTCGACTTCGTCCAAGCATCTCTAGAAGCTCAAGTGGTACCATTGGAAGCGTCTCCCTGTCTTCTTCACGACGGTGGTGCTCTCATCCCGTTCTGAGTTTGTGACTGCCCGGGGGAGGCGATCTTCCACTACTGCGCATCTGCTTCCTGACAGTCAACCTGAAGCCAGTTGCCGAGGCTCCCACAGCCAACTTATTGAAGCTCTGAAAGTGGGCCTTGGCTGGGAGTTTCTACACCAAGTCTACTTTCAGTATCAAGAAGCGGAATCCCGTTCGGCATCCGGAGCTATGTTTTCTCATTTTCCTCCCTCAGGTGTGCAGTTCTATCCCCTCTGGGACTGAACCGAACCCTGTCAACTGTTTGAGTTCTCCCAAGCTTCTCTGACATCATCTGGTAATCCCATGGGTCAAGTTTTGAAGAAGACTCGACAATGGTTCCAACGACTCCAGCCACACTTGATTCAGAGTTCGGGAGCGCTTGTGGCAACCTCTTCTTCCTGCTGCTGAGGTGCTTCTGCCGCCAGAGTCAGAACTTAGGGGCCCTGTTTGCAGTCTGACCTCGACCGACACCGGCGACCAGAGAAATCAACAAAATTCAGGCATCATCCTGATCCAGCTATGATGATTTTACAACTGGTCTCATCATCGGAAAAATTCAGGAGTGGCCGCAGAAGCATCATCTTCAACCATCTGTTCCCTATTCTAGAGAGCAGGCAGAACTGGCGTTGTCCATCCGTTCGGCTTCCAATTCAATTTTTCCCCTCCCCGCCTGGCCGGCTTAAAGCCCCTCCCTGTGGGAGGTAGTATTTGAGTGTATGAATGACTCCCCCTCCCCTTGTTCCACCCCCTTGCATGGGGAGTAGTTTTGTAAATTTTAAAACATGGTCAAGCTACTCCGGCGCAGCGTGTGGGGAACCACGCTTCCCCGCTCGCCCACGTCTCCGAGCGGGACCGGTTTCTTCAAACCGGTCGAGTAAGTGTTCTAACCTTGCTTCCCTTAGTGCTTGTCCTTTCAATATTTGCTCTTATCTCCGCTGGCCGTGAGAGTGCCTGCTCGGTCCCTCAAGCTCCGTTGCTTCGAGTGACCACCATGGGGAAGAGTGCAACCGGTGCCCTCGGCACAACGTCGGCTCCATTGAATTGGGCCTCCATACCCTTGGGAACAAACCTTGGCCTTGCTGGCCCTCTACCAGCAAGGGCCCAGCCCTCACATCCTCCACTTGGCATCGCCAAGTTACCCCGGGTTTGGGTGAGTGTCGGGTGAGCGGCCGCCGATTTCGGTCCGTTATCATTGTGAAGTGTGCTTGTTTGTTAGAGTCCAAGGGCGTGTCACATCACAAGTCCTCGTGCCCTCAAGTTGGAGGTGACCCTATGGTAGAGCCACTCCAAAGTCACCATCGCCAAGTTGCCAACTTGGAATTCAAAGTGACGTTCACAAGGTTTTGTGTGCTTCTTGTGATTCTCACCGCTCATTGTTTGTTGCTTGCTTAAATGCTCATGCCAAGTACTATGATGCGGTGTGAGTGGGAGATGCAGGATATGAAAAGGGAGGCCAAGACAACCATATTTAGACCAATCATGCAGAGATTCCATGGAGACTTTGAAGGGTGTGGGAGGGCCGGGGCATCCATAGGTGTCCCCCTCATGCGTGGGTGTGATGAGTGCTGGAGGACCCGGACGTCCATGAATGCTCTTAACATGCTTAAGACTCATGATGAATGAAGGTGGACCACTCATGTTTCCTACTTGACATGTGGGTGATATGAATGAATGTACCCGACTTGTGAATCATGCCAAGTGGTTCGAGGTGCCAAGACATATGTTTTCCTAACCCAAAAATGACTTTGATGTGTTGGGGTATGGTTTGGCATTGGAGTTTCCATTCAAAAGGGTCGAAGGGGTCAAGGAAGGTGGACATCATGGGGAGAGGCACCTCCTTGTTCCTTAGGTGTAGATCTTCCTTGGTCATAACTACCCTTGTGTTGCCTGGGACTTGGGAGAGGTGGGCTTGGCCCAACATGGTGGGTGAGGGTAGGAAGGAGTGGGTGATAAGTGATGTGGGTGGATCACATGGGTTCCCGGTTCCCATTGGGAGGGGTCAAAAGGATCAACATAAGTGTACCCGGGGGAAAGGAGCTCTAAGTTCATCTCAACATCCTCAAGGTCCTCACAATATGGTAGTGGATCATCCTCCTCTAATGAAATGATCGGGCTGAAGTTCTTAGTGGGTGGGTTGGCCATGAGAGGAGGGCTTGACTTTCTGCCTGATATGAGGGACTTCAATTTGAGGATAAGGCCGGGCTCATCGGGTGTGGGGAGGAATAGAAGGAGGTCGCTAGTGTAGTAACAAACGGTGCAAATCGAGGTGATAGATCCGACACATAGGTGTAGGAGGTCAAGGCTCCTAGGTTGGTTGGCCACTGTGGTCAACATGCCGGTCAACTTCATTTGCCATGCTAAGCCCTTGAGAAGATCCCCTAATGTGTCCACTTGGTAAGATGATTGGATGGTGGTGTGATAGGAGAGGGGCACCATAGGGAGGTTTAGCTCCATGGGAGGGTAGACATAGGACGCGATGGGGTGAATTCGTCTCTCTTTTAGCCATCTAGTTAGGGGCCCATCTATGATTATGGTGCCATTAGTGAAGGTTTGTGGCTCTTGAAGACCCAGACTATTTGAAGTGGTAAAGGGTTGAGGCTCTTCCTCACCATTGGTGTGAACTTGGGTTTCCCCATGGGTGGGGAGAGGGTCCAGGCTAGTAATTACTCCTATGTGAGTGGGTGTGACCTCCTTTCTCAAGGGAATGGGAAGGTCTTTTGGGGATAGGGTGATGATGGTTGGGGCATGGTGCACCCGGGGTGGTGAGCAAGGTCGAACTTGGGTTGGGTTTGGGAGTGGAAGTAGCGGAGACCTAGGTTGGGGTAGGATTGGAGTTGGAAGTGGAAGATGAGGTTTGGGTTGATTGGTTTTGGGGGGGGCATCCCTTTTAGGGGACGATGGAGGGGTAGTGGTGGGGACCAAGGGGGCTTGTAGGGCATGGGTTTGGTGAGGGATTGTGAGTTGGGGGGTGGTGGTCGTCATGGGTCTAGATGGAGGGGTGGACACGGGGTCCACTTGGGTTTGAATGGTGAGGGTTGGGTGAGTGGTGGTCCTCATCAGAGAAAATAGGTCGGTTAGGGGTCTCTTCCCCTTGGGATCGGCCAATTGTGGAGGGGTGGGAGTGAGGGCCAATTTGGTTTGGATATTGAGGGTTGTGGAAGGGGATTTTGGTTGGGGTGTGGGGGCCCTCATGGGGTTAGGTGGAGAGGTGGATGCTGGGATCATTTGGGTCTTAATGGAGAGGACTTGGTGGCGAAGTGTAGTGATGATGGTTGAGAGGGGATTTGTTGGGAGTGGTGGGGGTGGAGACCTAAGGGTGGTCTCAAGTTGGCCGGGTGGGGATGGAGGAGTGGTAGTGCTCCTCGGCTAGGAAGGGAAATGTCGGGGAGCATAGGTCTTTCTAAGTTCCTCCTTCATATCATCCCATGAGTGAATGGGCTCTTGCCTCCTAACCCTTCTTAATCCCTCTATGTGCTCCCACTTACTCTTGGCTTGACCCCAAAGTTGTCCCTTGGCCTTACAGACTCTCGCGGGTCCATATACCAAAGTCTTTTCAAAGTACCTTTCCATGGTAGCCTCCGACTTTAGATAGGCACTAGGGCTCGATCCGTTAAAGCGAAGGTCCTCATCTAGAATGATGTCCAAGGGTGGCGAGTAGACTAAGTAGGAAGTAGCCATGATGAACGGGGGGAATAAATGCAATGGCCCTAGGATAAGACTTAGTAGAGACAAGTCTAGAACTTGCTCTGATACCAATTGATGTGACACAACCTAAGACCTATATTGCAAGCAATGCAACGGACACGGCAATGTCACACAAGCAGACTCACTCGCATTTGGCACACTCGGGTCCGTAGGTGGACCGGCGATGGGGTGAGGGTCCGAGGATGGACCCGGAGGTTTCCAAGGGTATGGCTGGCTTGGGGAGGACCCCTAAGGGCTTGGGATTGCCCAAATTCACGGGCGGTCAGCACACCGAGGGCGTAGGTAAATTGGTCTCGCTCACAACTCACCCGCGGTGGACACTCACATAGTAGCAATTTAAGTCCGAGCACTCCTCACCGACCGACGGCACACTAGAAGCAATACTAAACAAGCACAAATAATCCAGCATAGGAGTGTGGTCAGGAGCTCACCTGATCGGTGTGAAGACACCGATCCCGGTCGGAGACGAGGGCGAGCGAGGAAGCGTGGACTTACCCGCACGCCGCGCCGATGAAGCTTCAACCTGAAATTTTAATTAACATGCACTACGCCCCTTGCAAGGGGGTTGGACTAAGGGTGGTGATTAGTTTTTACAACCAAAATATACCTCCATGCAGGGAGGGGTGGTCAGTCGGCCAGGCAGGGTGGGAAAAACTACGCTAGAAGCCGAAGTGGACGAAGATCGTCGGTTCTGCCAGCCCTCTGGAACAGCGGATAGACAGTCAGTGTTGACGCCGCTACGAACTGCCCCGGACTCCGTTTGCAACGAAACTAGTGGTAAAACCTTTGTGGTTGACCCAGGATGTCGTCAGAAGTTTTGGGGATTTTCTTGTTCGCGACGACGGTCGGGGCAGAGGTGTGAACAAGGTTACAGGCTTCTGATTCTGGTAGCTTTTGTGTCACTGTAGCAGGAAGGCGAGGACACCACGGTTGCTCCCAAGCTCTGATTCAGGCGATGCTAGAGTCGTTGGATTCGTGGTCGAACCCTCTTCAAACGGAGACCTACGGGGATGCCGTCGGATGTTGGAGATGACTGCGAGAGCCTGTGAAGTGGGAGGGGGTCGGATCTATCTTCAGTCAGACTGACCTGCGCACTAATGGTAGGAAATTCAGAACTTTGTGCTTCGGGCTTCAAATGACGCTCCGCTTCTTGACGATGCTAGGGGACTTGGAGGAGAACGTTTCAGTCAAGCGCCGCTCCATGAAGCTCAGAACTCTGGTCATGGTAGCCTCTGTAATATGCTTTTGGATGACTGGCAGGAGGATGATGCGCAATCCGGCGATGTCAGCTCTCCTAGGCAGCCACGAACTTAGACTGCGATGAGATCACCACCGTTGCGAAGAGGACTGGGAGACGCTTCCAACAGTATATGGTACGCCCTCCGAAGCTTCTTGGTGATGACTTGACAACCTCAGAAAGTCGCTGGTACTCTGCTGCCTACGAGCTGAGAATAGGATGAATGTGTAGGGTTGTGTGTATGAGGGTGGGATGGCCAAGGGAAGCAAGGGAAAATGGGGAGGGCGACCAGGGTAGGAAGGGGGTGTTGGGTAGGGGTGAGGGGCATCTAGCAAGGGAGGGAGATTCAAGTTTGGCCTAGGGTTTGAACCCCTTCAGTCTTGGGGAGATGGAAGGGTGCTTGGGAAAGGGTAGTGGGTGGTTGGGGGTTGGAGGGTGGCTTGGAGATTGATGAGTTCTCCCTTAGGACTAGGGGTGGAGTAAAGAGGTGTTGTGGGAAGTTGTGGTGACTATTGAATGAGGGGAGGAGAGAGAGAAAGTAGGTGGGAGGGGGAGGAGAGAGAAAGGGGATAAGGGAGGGGAGTTTCTCACTCCTCTCTAATGGCTTCTCACCAAAGAAATTCAATTTTCTAGACTCACAATAATAGATCTTCATTAGCTGAAAATGGGGAGATGGGGGTCCTATTTATAGGGATCCCACAATTTACAACAAGTCCCTGACTTTTGGACCATTGACAAATAACCAAGGGGAAGGGGGCGCCCCTGGGCCTAGCCCATAATTGGGCCCATTAATCAAACTAATCAACCCTATGACACTTAACTTAGGTAAATGACTCATTAACCTAGGTACATGACTCAAATCAAAGGAAAATTACAATGATATGACTCAAATAAAATATGAAAATTACATGACTGGACTCAGAAAATGTGAAGGACGCAATGGAACCATGCCGGTGAGCAATCGGAGCAGTGAAAAATGTGAAGGGCGAGAGATGCCCCCATCACTCAATAAGTCATTGAAGAAGTCCATGAAGGAATCTGTGGAGCACATCAATGGGGGAGGTCGGTAGGCAGGATCCTATTACGGCATGGGTATTAGTGGCCGACACTTCAGCGCGCTTGCTCGTATTATGTCCAAAAATGTGAACGTTGCCAAAGATATGACCACCTTATCCATCAGCCTACTACAACTCTTGTTTCCCTCTCCGAGCCATACCCCTTCACTCGGTGGGGAATTGATTGGGATCCTTCTCTACAACCCAAGCACAGAAGAAGTTCATCATTGTGGAAATTGGTTATTTCACAAAGTGGATCAAGGCAGAAGCAACCACAAGGATAACCGAGAATGTAATATGGAGTTTCGTATGGCGGATGATTATATGTCATTTCCACATTCCTCGGGTGATAGTAAGTGATAATGGTCGGTTTTTTAACTATTCTTATTTTAAGAGCAAGTGTGCCGATGTAGCAACCCTGATAAATGAATATTTGAAATGAATTAAAATATATATATTACAGAAGTAATACAGATAATAAGAAGAGGGTTAAATGGAGGAATAAAACCCAAGATGCAAATAATGCCTCTCATTAAGGCGTTAATTTAATAATAAACGCCTCTATCAAAGGCGTTATTCAAGAAGTGACGCCCTCACTACACGGCGTCAAATTCCAACGTCAAAAAAGGGTAAGGCCAAGAAACGCCCCAATCTTGGGCGTGTTTTAAAGAAAAGAACGCCCTTACATAAGGCGCTTATTAAGAAACGACCTGAAGCAGGTCGTCAATTAAAGAATTGACGACCTGACCAAAGGCGTTAATTCCATTCGTGAACCGTTCGACCCAGGAGCTTATCCAGGGAAGGATTATGTTAATCTAGTAAGTGTTTACTAGGGCAAGGACTCTAATAGGGATATATTACCCTCAATCAAACACTACTTTTGTTAGGACTCCAAAATCCTATAAATAAACCTGTCCGGCCAAACCCTAACCCATTTGATCGACCTGCTGCTGCACGGTAAGTGAAAAACATATGTTCTTTTTAATTCATTTTGTCCCCTGCTTCGACTGCATGAAGAACTGATAATTCTTCATTGTCTTTTCTTTGTAGGAAGCTCCACAGCCACTGCCGAAGAACAAGGTAATGTTCTTCAAACCATTTCCCTAACTTCGATTATATCCTCATCTTCCTTCCTCTTTCTTCCCTACAGGTTGATTATGATCATCTCCATCATCTTCATCAAATTGAATTTTTTCTTCTTCCTATCCGATCTGCATACTACTGCTATCAAGGGTATTAGAAGCTTCGGGTGTTCTTATCAAGTTATTCACGTATCCCATCTCCAGATATCAATTAAGGTAGGTTTTCTCAAGGCACTGTAGCCCAAACAAGTTAATTCAATGAATATACATCATCACATGCATGAATATAAGTTTTAATATAGCTTCTACGTGTTTTCTGGAATATTTTTGAAAGAGACGCCCCTGTCAAGGGCGCTATTTTACAAGACACGACCCTGACCAGGTCGTCAATTCCTAAATTCGACGCCCTGTACAAAGGCGTTAATTCCATGAAATTACATGCAATTAATAATTGTTCACGTTTAAAATTTAATAGCTATGAAATCTTGAAACTAATGTAATGCATGAGTATATCGTAAAATCCTACTATTTTTCTTGTCATGACTATATATCTTGTCTCCTGAAATTTATTATCCTGAAATTTATAAAAATTCTTGAAAAGCATGAATTCACGACCTGAACCAAGTCATTTCTTGTGAAACCCACGCCACGATCGAGGGCGTGAATTTGAAAATAACGCCCCCGTTCAGGGCGTGTCTTTGATAAATCCCAGAATATGTATATCCTGCAAAAAATAGGATTAAAGAATGGACGACCATTATGCATGTCGTCACATTGAAATAAAACGCCCCTGTAAAGGGCGTGTTTTTGATAAAACACATAATTGTGGAAATTTCTGCAAAATTGGAAATGCATGTAAACGCCCTTATTTAAGGTGTTATTTACTTAAGAGAAGACTTATCTTAAGTCGTTATTTTCCTGAAAACTGATATTTTTATTGCTACTGTTAACCGATGGTTTTATATGTTATATAATATATCGACACTATATCTCCACTCCGTGAGTATAGTCCCACGTTTTCATGTTGTTCTATCGATCACCCTCAACTCTCATTGACATACAAGCTCTCCATTGGACATTTCGTTCCTTTGGACTAGCGAGTTAGTCATAGAGACCTCCGTAAGACTCCTCGTACCTTGGATTCCCTCAAGGTCGACTGAGCTGGTTGTACCCTAAAAACCCATTACACAATCTTTACCATATCACTCTAATGAAACATGGTATACCGGCCCTCATGTTATACTATATGTATGATATGAGAACTATCTTAAGGAATGGGGGAAAACATGCCATCAATGAGATGTTATTGTAGACCCCAATTCTATATCAATTTTGTTATGATGATTCTTGTGGACCTCATGTTATTAACATGCTGTTCTTGTAGATCACAATTCTATAGAAAGGAGTGACCATCTACATATGGGCACTTATTTGTCATGGTACCCGGTTAGGGAACCAATTCCACCCAGTTTATCGACATGTCATCATTTATATGCTTTGCGTGGATTTTATCGCCAGTATGTCCTTACTCAAGGGTCTTGCCCTTGAATTCCATGAAAATCTTATCTTATCATCCTAATTAAAGCTTGTTCTTGGAACTCCTTATTGGCTATAAACTATCGTGGATGTCTAGATCTATCATGAATGCTATGCATATAGGGCCCGATCTGGTCCTGGGAGGAGCACCCGAAAGTACTAGTGCCCATGGGAGTTTTAATGATAACGGTGTCTAGCATTGCACCGGAGTACTCTTTATCTTGATCTTTGGCATTCCACGATCTCTCTTTTCTTGCGTGCGTGACTTGACTTGCGTGACTTTACTAGCGTGGCCCGACACGGGCAATGTACTTGCGTGAAATAGCCAATAACCTATAAAGTCTCTCATGAATACTTCTTGATTAATACTCGCTTGGATGTTTTGCACGACGTGTTATTCTATTGATCGGTTTATTTCACTTGCTCAGTTATTTATACATGCATAGCCCTATTGCATAAACATGTGAAAACTTGTAATTACTTAAACCCATTGCTAGTTCTTGAGATATAATTTCCTACTGAGCGTTCGCTCACTCCGTTTTATTCCAATATTTTCAGGTAAGCAGGTAGCTAGCAAGACCGAGACCCACACGGGCGGGACAAGTGTGCAAGCGAGCTTCGGAAACTAGTGAACCGTGTCTTTTATCTTTCTTGAGTCTAGATAGTGTTGTCTAGCTAAGTCAGCTTGGCGTCTCTTATTCAGTTATCTTGTCTAAGTCTGTTAGTATGTCGTTATCTTCTTTTCCATTATGTTGAAGTCTCCAAGATGGACAACAAGTTCTTGTAAGAGATTCATATTAGAAATAAAATTTCTATTGTTGTTCAAAATTATCTTGGTCTTATGCGATTGCTCTTGATCATTCACGACTGTTTAACTGCCACGTTCCGAGCAAACGACACGTTCCGCTGCTATCGGCCCGGGGCGTGACGGAGGTGGTATCAGAGCTTCGGCTTTCATATCCTCCAGTCATTAAATCCAGGATATAGGTCGAGTATCCTTGTCAGTCATCCTATAGGAATTCCGTGAGAGATGGGTAGAACTTGGGGTTAAAGTTATAAAAGAAAGATAAAGTATTTACATTTCATTAACACTAAATCTTGAGTCAATAAATTATCCCTCCCCTCATCCTTGCAGGAACCTAGATAAAATGGAAGCCTCTAAGCCGAGCCTTGTTCATGAAATGATCTTGGTGGATGTCCAAGTTTACGCGAGCCTTGTCAGGAGAGTTCAAGAACTAGAGAAAGTAGTGGAAGAAAAAGAAAGAGTTGAAGGGAAAGATCAAACAAATAACTCCGAAAGTTTCACCGTTACCAAGAAAAGAATAAATGAGGAAGATATTTCACAAAGGTGTAAGAAATGCCAGAAATGTAAGAAGTGTAATAAGTGTAATAAGAGGGAAACTTCGGCGGATCGCCCGCAAGATAAGTGTAAATCTTGTGGAAGATATGGTCACAAAATGAAGGAGTGTTGGTGGAGTTCGGGAGCATGTCTGCGTTGCGGGAAGTTAGATCACAAGATAGCGGAATGCCCCAAGAAGCCTCCAAAAGGAGTTCCAAATTTTACCAAACTTGCCAAAGGGAAAGATGCGGAAGGTACCCCTCACCCTTAAGCCTTAATTAATTCTATACCACTCGATATATCTAGATTTCTGTTACGCTTTATAGTAGTCCCCCATTGTAAGTAAAAGATAATGTGAATTTCGGGACCAAATTCTTTTAAGTGGGGGAGGGTGTAGCAACCCTGATAAATGAATATTTGAAATGAATTAAAATATATATATTACAGAAGTAATACAGATAATAAGAAGAGGGTTAAATGGAGGAATAAAACCCAAGATGCAAATAACGCCTCTCATTAAGGCGTTAATTTAATAATAAACGCCTCTATCAAAGGCGTTATTCAAGAAGTGACGCCCTCACTACACGGCGTCAAATTCCAACGTCAAAAAAGGGTAAGGCCAAGAAACGCCCCAATCTTGGGCGTGTTTTAAAGAAAAGAACGCCCTTACACAAGGCGCTTATTAAGAAACGACCTGAAGCAGGTCGTCAATTAAAGAATCGACGACATGACCAAAGGCGTTAATTCCATTCGTGAACCGTTCGACCCAGGAGCTTATCCAGGGAAGGATTATGTTAATCTAGTAAGTGTTTACTAGGGCAAGGACTCTAATAGGGATATATTACCCTCAATCAAACACTACTTTTGTTAGGACTCCAAAATCCTATAAATAAACCTGTCTGGCCAAACCCTAACCCATTTGATCGACCTGCTGCTGCACGGTAAGTGAAAAACATATGTTCTTTTTAATTCCTTTTGTCCCCTGCTTCGACTGCATGAAGAACTGATAATTCTTCATTATCTTTTCTTTGTAGGAAGCTCCACAGCCACTACCGAAGAACAAGGTAATGTTCTTCAAACCATTTCCCTAACTTCGATTATATCCTCATCTTCCTTCCTCTTTCTTCCCTACAGGTTGATTATCATCATCTCCATCATCTTCATCAAATTGAATTTTTTCTTCTTCCTGTCCGATCTGCATACTACTACTATCAAGGGTATTAGAAGCTTCGGGTGTTCTTATCAAGTTATTCACGTATCCCATCTCCAGATATCAATTAAGGTAGGTTTTCTCAAGGCACTGTAGCCCAAACAAGTTAATTCAATGAATATACATCATCACATGCATGAATATAAGTTTTAATATAGCTTCTACGCGTTTTCTGGAATATTTTTGAAAGAGACACCCCTGTCAAGGGCGCTATTTTACAAGACACGACCCTGACCAGGTCGTCAATTCCTAAATTCGATGCCCTGTACAAAGGCGTTAATTCCATGAAATTGCATGCAATTAATAATTGTTCACGTTTAAAATTTAATAGCTATGAAATCTTGAAACTAATGTAATGCATGAGTATACCGTAAAATCCTACTATTTTTCTTGTCATGACTATATATCTTGTCTCCTGAAATTTATTATCCTGAAATTTATAAAAATTATTGAAAAGCATGAATTCATGACTTGAACCAAGTCGTTTCTTGTGAAACCCACGCCACGATCGAGGGCGTGAATTTGAAAATAACGCCCCCGTTCAGGGCGTGTCTTTGATAAATCCCAGAATATGTATATCCTGCAAAAAATAGGATTAAAGAATGGACGACCATTGTGCATGTCGTCACATTGAAATAAAACGCCCCTGTAAAGGGCGTGTTTTTGATAAAACACAGAATTGTGGAAATTTCTGCAAAATTGGAAATGCATGTAAACGCCCTTATTTAAGGCGTTATTTACTTAAGAGAAGACTTATCTTAAGTCGTTATTTTCCTGAAAACTGATATTTTTATTGCTACTGTTAACCGATGGTTTTATATGTTATATAATATATCGGCACTATATCTCCACTCCGTGAGTATAGTCCCACGTTTTCATGTTGTTCTATCGATCACCCTCAACTCTCATTGACATACAAGCTCTCCATTGGACATTTCGTTCCTTTGGACTAGCGAGTTAGTCATAGAGACCTCCGTAAGACTCCTCGTACCTTGGATTCCCTCAAGGTCGACTGAGCTGGTTGTACCCTAAAAACCCATTACACAATCTTTACCATGTCACTCTAATGAAACATGGTATACCGGCCCTCATGTTATACTATATGTATGATATGAGAACTATCTTAAGGAATGGGGGAAAACATGCCATCAATGAGATGTTATTGTAGACCCCAATTCTATATCAATTTTGTTATGATGATTCTTGTGGACCTCATGTTATTAACATGCTGTTCTTGTAGATCACAATTCTATATAAAGGAGTGACCATCTACATATGGGCACTTATTTGTCATGGTACCCGGTTAGGGAACCAATTCCACCCAGTTTATCGACATGTCATGATTTATATGCTTTGCGTGGATTTTATCGCCAGTATGTCCTTACTCAAGGGTCTTGCCCTTGAATTCCATGAAAATCTTATCTTATCATCCTAATTAAAGCTTGTTCTTGGAACTCCTTATTGGCTATAAACTATCGTGGATGTCTAGATCTATCATGAATGCTGTGCATATAGGGCCCGATCTGGTCCTGGGAGGAGCGCCCGAAAATACTAGTGCCCATGGGAGTTTTAATGATAACGGTGTCTAGCATTGCACCGGAGTACTCTTTATCTTGATCTTTGGCATTCCACGATCTCTCTTTTCTTGCGTGCGTGACTTGACTTGCGTGACTTTACTAGCGTGGCCCGACACGGGCAATGTACTTGCGTGAAATAGCCAATAACCTATAAAGT
Source organism: Amorphophallus konjac (assembly GCA_022559845.1). Lineage (NCBI taxonomy): Eukaryota > Viridiplantae > Streptophyta > Magnoliopsida > Alismatales > Araceae > Amorphophallus > Amorphophallus konjac. The sequence continues at coordinate 189,351,167 of CM040118.1, read as the reverse complement.
CTCTCATGAATACTTCTTGATTAATACTCGCTTGGATGTTTTGCACGACGTGTTATTCTATTGATCGGTTTATTTCACTTGCTCAGTTATTTATACATGCATAGCCCTATTGCATAAACATGTGAAGACTTGTAATTACTTAAACCCATTGCTAGTTCTTGAGATATAATTTCCTACTGAGCGTTCGCTCACTCCGTTTTATTCCAACATTTTTAGGTAAGCAGGTAGCTAGCAAGACCGAGACCCACACGGGCGGGACAAGTGTGCAAGCGAGCTTCAGAAACTAGTGAACCGAGTCTTTTATCTTTCTTGAGTCTAGATAGTGTTGTCTAGCTAAGTCAGCTTGGCGTCTCTTATTCAGTTATCTTGTCTAAGTCTGTTAGTATGTCGTTATCTTCTTTTCCATTATGTTGAAGTCTCCAAGATGGACAACAAGTTCTTGTAAGAGATTCATATTAGAAATAAAATTTCTATTGTTGTTCAAAATTATCTTGGTCTTATGCGATTGCTCTTGATCATTCACGACTGTTTAACTGCCACGTTCCGAGCAAACGACACGTTCCGCTGCTATCGGCCCGGGGCGTGACAGCCGACCTAAGAATCCGCAATCACTTTACCTCAATAGTCTACCAGCAAGCCAATGGTTTGGTCGAAAATGCAAACAAAACTCTTCTCAAGGGTTTGAAGATTTGGCTTAAAAAGGCAAAGGGTAATTGGCTCGAGGAATTACCAAGCGTACTTTGGTCCTAACAGATGACTCCCAGAGCTGCCACAGGCGAAACACCATTCTAGTTGGTCTACGGTACCGAGGCGGTCATCCCCCTCAAAATCAGAAGTCCTTCCCTCTGAGTCGTCCATTTTTAGCCAGAGCTTAACAACTAAAGGCTCCTCGAGAATCTAGACTTGGCAGATGAAGCGTGAGAAGTCGCAAGAATCCGCATGGCAGAATATCAAAGGCGCATGGCTTGGTACTATAACGCTCGAGTTAAGGGCCAGTAGTTTCTCCCTAGGGATCCGGTTCTAAGGAAGGCCGAAGCCTCTTGGCCACTCGAGGCGGCGGGGAAGTTGGCACCCATATGGGAAGGCCCGTATCAAGTAGTCAAGGTCTTCGGCAAAGGAGCGTACAGATTAGCAACACTTGGAGGCGAACCCATCCCACGTACGTGGAATGTCGAGTCATTAAGAAAGTTTTATCATTGAATAGTAGAGAGCAAACACATGTAGTTTTTTTGTGCAAAAGAATATATTTGCATCCATTTTATAACTTTCTCATATATTTCTCGACAACTCATACAACCTTTGGCACATGTGGAAAATACAAATTGATACAGAGTGGCGGGTAGCTCGGCTCGCGCAAGATCGATGATCTCTTACCGAGGCACTAACCCCACTTAAGTGGAAACTGGCTCGGTCGCTGAGTTCACAAATCTTACTAGAGCTGAGCTGACAAGCCCGCTACAGGAGATAAAGCCCTGCCTAACCTGGAAGGTGAAGGTATAAATCAGAGTCAAAAAGAAAAAAGGTGAATCCCCTCCCTATTCTAGAGAAGAGGGGTGGAAAGAGATGAAAAGCAATAAGGAAGAGCAATCCATCCCCATTAAAAAGTGAGGAGGGAGGAGGAAGGATGATGGAAGGCATAAGAGAGGGAATGGGAGGTAGGACCACAGGGGAGGGACGAGGCTATACCTCTTCACCAACTCATCTCGTCACAGTGGAGTCACTCATCCCCATCCTATCCTTCCCTCTCTAGGGGCCCAATAGAACAGCCTGAGGAGGAAGCCCCCTGTCTTCGATCTACCATTCCGTCATGCCACCCCATTTTCTATCTCCCATTCAGCTATGAAGATATGGGCGTTGGGGTCTAGGTAACATTTGTGTCCTCATCTTCACCAGTAGTCTCCATCTTCTTGCCAACAACAAAGGGGAAGGTGAGAAGGGAGAGGGTAGGAAGTGCCCAGCGACCGAAAGGAAACATGATGGAGGTGGTGGGAAGATGAGTGCTTCGCTCAAGCACCCCCAATGGCCTATTTATAGGCAGAAAGGGAGACAAAGCAACCCCCATCTAAAGCGCCCACCATTAGACCACCCTCACATCCTAAAGGGACATGCTCGACTTTTTGAGGAGCCGTGTTCTTTGAAAACTCATTATGAATTTGCCATTGAAAACATGCGAACCCTGTGCTAGGATGACTTTCGAGGGACTACATAGGCAAAACCGTCACCTGACACCACGTAAAATCGCTGGACGAATCGTACGATGATATCACGACGAGAAGGGCACACACGTATACAAAAACATAGCGAAAGTTCTAGGAGAAAGGATGTTTTAGTAAAAGAGTATAGTATTCCAGCAACAACTTGCAAAAAGGGGGAAAAAAGCAAAATACACTAGGGACTCAGCCCGCGGAGATCGGAAAAGAAGCCTCGGGGGGCGGCCATTATATCCGATCAGCAGGAGGTGCAGACCCTTCGGCGTCTTGAGGTGCATTCCCATTGGTAGGCAGCTGAGGCTCGGTTTGTGAGGGGACTTCTTGGACCGGCACTGACCCCACTGGTGTGAGAATTGCCTAAGCCATGGGATCACCCAGAGGGACCGAGGTAGGTAGGCCCGCTTCAATGGGAGGCACTGTTTCCTCGGCCTCCCTATCCGGAGCTGAGGATGCCACAGAGGTAGGAGACTGATCAGGAGAGGACTGAGGGGGGTCATTGTCCCCTCCTCCAAGTTGAGCCGCTGCCCCGGCTCTAATATCAGCTCCCTCTCGACTTACTGTAGGGCGAGCTAAACCCCTCGGTCAAAGCCCTGGGTGAAACCTTTCCTTAGCCCGCGACGGAAGCCTGGCTCGTAATAGGTATAAGCAGTCTTCGTCAGGGTTTCCTTGTACTCTTCTAACTCAAGGAACCTTTCCACCACTCGGACTTTGACCTTCGCCACCTCCTGCTTAGCCAACTGAAGGCGCCCTTGAAGCACCTTTTTCTCGGCCTCCCACATCTTTAATCTGGCCTCATGGATCTGACGCTCTCTCTCTAGGGTCTAGGATTTCATGTTGGCCTGGTAGTTATCCTTTTCAAGCTACTCGATCAAGAAGCAGATTTTCTCCTGATCCTCCTTGGCTCGATCCCAGAGAGACTTGGCCTCACTACGGAGGACCCTGACCTCAAAAGAAGGTCGGGTACATTTTCTATCCAAGTTAGACCGCTCCTTGGATAGATTCACCTCAATCTCCTCCATTCGGTCGAGATGCTCCGCCATCTCGAACTCCATCTGAGCCAGCTTAAGTGTCCCCTCCATTACCGTCTCGGCCAGTGCCCGACCTCAAAGCCATCAAAGCTCATCTTGACTTGATGGGATCATCAATGCCCGACAGCACTCGTAGGAAGAACTCTTAAGGTCGGACTGACCCTCCTGACCCAAGGGATGCGCCCCTCTCGGAGAAAGTGCAAGAGGTCGATCGTTCGAGGGAGCTGAGCTCGAAGACCCGACGGGATGGGTGCGGCGGCACTAAGGTCTGCCCCCTCCAATGAAGAACCCCATAGGGGACTGGCTGTTGGCTCGCCTTGAGAAGCTAGAGCATGAAGGAATTCTGATTGCTGAACCACATGAGGAAGATCTGAAGGCGTGGATGGGGAGACTGCGGCCTTCGCAGGCGAGCCCGCCAAATTAAGCGCCTTCCTCTTCTTCTGGTGACTCTCTTTGGCAGACATGGCATTTAGAGAGTCCAACATGAGAGCTTGATTAGGGCCCTTCCGCTTAGGGCTCCCCCATTCCTTTGGTTCCCTGGCCGCCATACCCTTGCCTTTGTCACGCTCGCCAGTGCCAGGGGCCGATGAACCCCCTGCCTCTTATGCTTCAGGAGGGCTCCCTCAGGCCTCCTTACCTGGGGGCCTCTGCGAGCCCTCCTTCGCCAGAGGGGAGGTGCCTACAGCAAATGGTGCTGAGGTTCAGAAGGGGTTAAATTAAGGGCTAATATGAGGTGAGCGCCCGCTAGACCTTACTATAGGTGCCAGAACTCGCACCCTTGGGTTGCCGTGAATTGACGCGGCCCCAAAGATCGTCCAACACTACAGTGCACAAATTAGAAAAGGGGAGTGATCACCAGAGGTTTATACCTGAGCCTCATAAGAATATAATGATCACAAATGCCTTTGAAGCGGGGTAATGGGTCCTGCCTATCCTCAATCTCAGCTAGCCAAGAAGGAGGAGCTCGAGTCTACGAGTCAAATGTGAAGTTCCTGCGAATCAACTAGTAAACACAGGAAATGAACCCATTAGACTCATAAGAAGCAGTATATGCTCAAACCAAAGAGAAAAACATACAATTGGGGGTTGATCGTACCAGGATGGGGGTTGATCATACCAAGACGGGGGTTGGAGAGGGGGATGGTGTAGACTTTCGACCATCTACCTTTCCTATGTTTTGGGGGTGAAAACCTCAATAAAATTAGATCTAGAATAAACTATGATGCATGTGACTTGATGCAAACAAGGGGAATACATATAAATGAATTGAAACATAGCAAAGAAGGAAATTGGGGGAAGAAAGATGGGGTATGCCCATCAACTAGTAGAAGGCGGCTAGGTCGCTGGCCATTCAAGGATGGTGGGCGGCCATAATGATGGCCGCCTTCTACAACTTGATCTCCTCTGTCGGTAGACTCAGGACCTCCTTCGCAGGCTGCTCGTCTCTCTGTTCACCTCTTGGATCAATGGGGTGGAACTGGGGAAGGATCTCCAGAGCTCACATAGCCTTCTGGGCTCACCAAAACTGCCAACCTCTCCCATCTCCCATTCGAGAGAGTTTTTTGTATCCAGTGGGATTTACCTCCGTCAAAAATATTTGAAATTAAGCTTGGATCCAGATGAGATAGATTTGGACCAATCCATAGGCGAGGATGTGCGAGGCTACGCACATCTTGACTACTCGGAGATGGGATGGTTGTAGGGGGCATGTCCGGAGTGGGCGGAATCGAGGGAACCTGCGTTGATGGATGAATATTAGAAGGTGGCCAAATTGATGGCCGTTTAAGGGGAGACTAGGCGGCCATCTCTGTGGCTGCCTTGGGATTTGGGTGGCCAGGTGTTTGGCCTCCTTGGCCACCTGGTCGGCCAAAGATGTGGCCTCCCAGTGTCCTGGGCATCTAGCAATCTGGCCTTCTCTTGGGATCTGAGCGGCCATCGGTTTGGACACCCATAAAGTGGATTTAACTTAATTTTTCAATGATTTTTAGACTGGTTGAGCCTTTAGACTAGGAATAGGCACTCATTGTACTATAATACCCTTAAAATTTTTACCTCGGGGGACTCACGCCTCAAACTCCCAACCTTACGGGCAGGGGGCCGCTGCCCCCTGCAACCCCCCACCAAATTACCGCGAAGTTGGATCTACGTAAAGATAGGGAAAAGCCTATCAAAATAAAGATCAAACTCCACACTCCTCCAACATTCCAATCATCCAAGAGACAGTGTCACTCTTATAATGGCTAAACAGACTCTGTGGGATGTCTGAAATTAGGTGTCTACACTTACCACAAGGGGTTTTGGGAGCATTGGTGTACCGCTGAAGATTAGACTCATCGAGGAGGTCGGCGATAGACTGCTTGTTACTTTGAAGCACCTTCGCCTTGTCCTCGAGTTCCTTGGTGATTGGTAGGGCTTTCAAGATATTCTTGGGTGAAAAATTATGAATAATCAAAAAAAGTCAGGAGTGGGTGTCCTTGGAGCATGACACTCAGAAGTACTGGGTCTTCCACCCCTTTTAGGAGGAGTCCCGAGAAGCAAGGGTGACACAGCTTTTGCCCCTCCTGGCTTGAAGAAAATAGAAGCCCTTCCCAACTTGTGTGTGCTCCTTTAGCTCATAGAAGACGTTGAAAAGATCGATGGTGGTTGCAATCTTATTCTTCCCACAAAGCACGATGAAGGAGTAGATGAAGGTATAAGAAATGGAGACCAACTGAACCGGAGCCAACTTGTAATGGTTCAGCAGGTTCACGATGAAGAAGTGGACGAGGTGGCAGAAGCCAGACTTCCAAGCCAGGGCATAAGTGCAGAAGTAGTCCGATCAAGTGTCCAGACTAGATTCGCCTAGCCTCGTAGTAGAAAAATTGTATGCGCACGTAACATTATATCGAGTTAGAATCTCTACAACCTCTTTGGCAATGAGCTCACTGTAAGATTGGCGACAAGAAGGGGACACAGAGCTTACGACCCATTGCTCAACCTCACCACTGGGAGAAGATGCCTCCTGGTCAGCCATGGGGGTAGAAGCAGAAGAAGGGGGTGGTGACTTGGAAGAGGGAAGCAGAAGAAGTGAACACATGGCCTTAGCAGTAACCGCAGCAAGCTCTAGGAAAGCAGTAGTGACCTCTGGTTCCCCTCTGCGTTCCTCCTGGGACATAGGGAGGACTAACCAGACTAAGATGGCCAAGGGTGGAGGCGGGAACCAAAGGTTAGAAAGCTTGGAGGTAGGAAGCTTGGGGGCGAAGGTAGGAGGGCATGCCAATGATCTAAGATGTGGTATTTATAACTGCCAGTGGTCGATGAAGATCGTCGAAGCGCCCTATGCCCCCTCGTAAGTTGAAACACCCCGGGCGATGATGCGAACCGGCGTTGGCTCCAATGCAAAAGGCGTGATCATTACTTTTGCCATCTAATGCGTCCAGATAGAAGTGATTGATCCCAATGGGCACGCTAGAGCACACATGACGGATAGGTGGCATTGGCCACTGGTTACCAAAAGATGTGCGATATAAAGGTACTCACCCTTGCTAACAACCCGAATGAACTTTACTCACCAAGCCGTGTGTTAAGCTTGGGAGTGGGGGGCAAGCGGAGAGGGGGAAAATTGCAGCCCACTAATTCTAATGTCCAAGGGCCCATGCGACGCCTTTGGCTCGGTCGGTGATAGCCCATCAAAGCACTTAGGGCCCATCTACCGTAGGTTCAAATATTAGGACCCAAGAAGTGCCGTCTAGCCCTGGGACAGACGTTTTCCTGTACCCACCGCACGATGATCTCGAGCTACCTACCTAGGGAACCCCCTTGGAAGAGTGCTAGGGTAGAAATAATGCTCGGTAACTTTGGCTCTCTAAAGGGGTTGATCGTTATCTAGAGGCGGGTAACCCTACGCCTGGGATCCCCTCTTGGCCCTCAAGGCAGATCTATCTAGACTGGGCTCCTATTCGGTATTACCGATGGTCTACTTCCTGCGAATGGATTAGACCAACATACACAAAGGGATTAAGATAAGGGGAAGGGTTGTCACACCTCGAACAAGGTGAAAATATCAAGACGTGACCAGTTAAACGAGTGAATCGATCAAGAGACTCATAGCGTTATTTCATAATATGACATTTTCAACAAATATCCTTCAAAGACTTTCAATACTATTCAAACTCAATACATTCATTTTCTAAGTAGACAGACTGGGAAAAAATCTACTAAAACTATTAGCACTCTCTTCACTCCAGCCCATTCCCGTAATCTTCAAAATTTCTTGAAAATTATCAACAATACACAGGGTGAGCTAGAAAGCTCAATATGACTTATATCTCTTTACCAGGTCACTTTAAGTGATTAGCATTTTAGATCATCTATATGCTCATGAAATAAAACGGTGTAGGTTCAAGAAATAAAACATGTAATTTAACATGTGACAAATATTGTCACGTCCCGTACTCTATACTGTCGAGGTATTGTCCGCTTTGGCCAACCGGCCTCACGGTTTTATCCCTTTCTAACAGTGATCAGCTCCAGAATGGGCGACTTCTCAGGATGTACTTCAAAAGGCACCTTGGTGATATCGAGTACAACTTAGCTATATTTGAGGGTGTTACAATCTACCCCTCTTATATAGGCGACGTCCTCATCGATGGGCACATATAGCATGCAATCAAACCCCCAGGCAGGTAGGACTCTAGAGGCGGCCCCTATAGGCTCAAGAGGTGGCTCCCACTATGTAGCTGTTGGTACCGGCTTATTTTCTTGAATTAATTGAGGATTAAGCATAGGGAACTACTCCCTAAATAGAGTAAAATGGCACATCGCCAAAGCTGCTCTACCAGTCGAGTTGGGCTCAGAAATTGAGACACTTCACCGGGTCAAGCGGTGCAACATAACAACCGGGGATCGGCCCCGAGTAAATAGCACTATGCCAGCCACTTTCTCGATAATCGGGTCAGTTTCAGGATTCGGGACAACCTGCCGTACCTTACGACACTCTGTGAAGATTCGGGGATCACCCCCGAACACCCTGCATACGGTATCACACTGCCGACGCTTCAACAACCGGGTTAACTCGGGACTCAGAATAGCCTGCCGCATCATACGATTCTTCGCCAAGGAGCAAGGGTCACCCCGACCACCAGACAAACAACATCGTCATGTCGACGCCCCAGTCACCAGGCCCAACCAAGGGTCCTAACTAGCTAGCCGTGACCCATGGCAATATCGACAATCGATCGGGCCCACCCCCGATCACTCAGTTTGCGGGTTTACCCACGTTAAACACTGTTACCCAAGCCGACCCGGGGGCGCCCGGACTACAAGCCACGCCATGTGGCACCCAGCAATGAGCCCGGGGTCTACCCTCGAGTTGCCTCCCTCCAGCCCTCTGAAGTCAAAGGAACACCCATCTGGGCCAACCACAAGCTTCAGGAGCTCACAGCACCCGTATACGGCCCACGCACGCGTGTCGAGAATTTTCTCGAGCACCTGGTGGGTGCGTATGCTCCAGCCACTCTATAGCAAGCCAGAGCCCAACTCGAGACTCCCAGCGACCCATCACGTCATGCACCACCATCGTGCGCCCTCACACGCAGATCGACCAGCCCAAGAAAATTCCTGTTTATGTAAGACCCCAGAATTTATGTAAATAATTTTTGAATTTATAAATAATTTTCTAGAATTTATAAAGGCCTAAATGTATTAATAAATGGGTTATTAGATTAATATGTCATTATAAGGCCCATTTGTGTTAAGTAATTAACCAAATCCATTTAAATAAAGTCCAAAAGGTTTAAGGACCAAGCCCATTAAGTTTGGCCCATATTCTAGAAGGTTATTAAGTCTATTCACATATTTTAAGGATAAATATTAATTATATAGATAATTATATAAGATAAGGGAATAAAAGAGTTTTATTAAAATTAAAATTCTGAATGCGTCGAATGTAACGGTCCATCGAGCGACCGCCATAGTCTTGTGACGCGTATACCCTAGACCGTCACAGCTTGCAAGTTCCGTAAGTAAGAGAATGTATAAAAAGATTAGAACTTGATGATCCTATCCATAAGAGACCTAATTAGAATGACATGTAAAATCACTAGGGACTCTTAGAAATCAGGTTTTAGCAGAATAAGGATAGATACAAATTATATAAATAATTATATAGGATAAGTAGCAAAAGAGTTTGATTAATATTGAACTCTGGGAACATTGAATGTAACGGTCTATCGTGAGACCGTCACATGCTTGTAACGCAGGGGTCTACAACCGTTACACCCTGATAGTTTTGTGAAGGAAAGAATGAGTAGAAAGATAAGAACCTTGAGATCTTATCCACTAGGGATCGACTTGGGAGAGTTAATAACACTACTAAGGACTCTTAAGGATTAGATTCTGGCAGATTAAGGACTCTAGAATCGATCTAATCCTCAAACCCTAGCTAGAACTCTATAAATAGGACCTAGTTCTGAACTATGCAACCCTTACTTTTGCTCGTGTGGAATCAAGGTAAGGAGTCATAATCTTGGGTAAGTTCTTTAGAGGAATTTGTTTACAATACTTTAGACTAACTCCTCTCCAAATTTCACGTCCTTAGGTCAAGAGGTCATGGAGTTAGAGTCCAAGGAAGTTGCTGAAAAGTCACAGTAAGAGGAGAGCTAGGGCACGTTTTTCAACCCTAAATTGGGAGTTTGAAGCCTAGTTAAGAGGTAGGTCATCTCATGAACGGCAAAAATAGCTTGATAGGAATAAAAGCCCTCTGGTTTAATTGAATTCCATGCATGATAGATCATGAATTTCATGTTTTAATAGTTCTATGCATTCATACATCTCTTAGCCCTAAGTAGAAAATTTAAAGATGTTATCTGCCTATTCACTGATCCATATGCATGTAGTTGGCCTACACTTCATTAACATGCCTAGGATTACATGATGTTTGATTTACAGACATGATGTGAGTTGATCTCTTGGATTTCATACTATTTTCTGTTAGCAGACTCTCTGACGCATCAGCATAGGACCGCCACACTCACATAACGGCCTTGCGATAAGCCGTCACAGTCTTGCTGTCTACTACTCTACTCTGTTATCTCTGATGCATCTATGTAGGAGCGTTACTTTTACGTAACGGCTGTTCTATAGACCGTCACAATCACTGTGATGCACCATTTATAGACCGTCAGAGCCCTGTCTTCTGACAATGCTAGACGTAATAAGACTTGCCAGATTTGCTTATTATTATGCCTAGTTATCTAAGTTGTAACCTATTATGTGACCCTCAAGTTATTTGATTACTCATGATAGGTATTGCATGATTTTGATACTTTAATATTATTTTAAGTTATGTTAATTTCATGTGCCAAAATTCTATAGTTTTGTATTTAAATCATGATTTTCCTGTTGTGACCCCTCTATGTTGATGATGTTGACACTTGCTTTATTTCATTGGCAACACCATTGTTTTGATTGATTGGCAACTGCTTTTGATTTGATGAAATTGGTCTATCAGATTGACTATGTGTTCTTTGCATTTAATACACTACTGTCTGCATTTCTTACTGTCATGAGTCTATACATCGTCCATTTTGGATAAAGTCCACACACTGCACTTCAATTGAATTTGTTAAGTGTGCACAGCGTCAACGCATCATGTTACAGCGTCAACGCACTTCATTGGATGTGTGTACAGCGTCAACGCATGAAGTCTGTACATCAGTCTTAATATTCTAAGTCTGTACAGCCGTTGGCCTTGAACCTCAGAGTCTGTACATTGAATCGCCAACTTCTTTGAAGCCCATACATCGCTCAAAGTCTGTACAGAGTCCAGCATCTCAGTTAGCGTCTCATGCATTTGAGTAAAGTCTGTACATCGGTCTGTCAGCAAGTCTGAACATCGTCCGTCTTTGTTAGCGTCTCAGGCATTGGGCTAAGTCTGTACAACATTCAATGTCTAGAGCTTCATGAAGTCTGTACATCAGACTGTTACAGCAAGTCTGTACATTGTCTATCTTCCTCAGCGTCGTGATATTTGAAGTCTATACATCCATCAGGAGCTTCAAGTCTACACATCGCTTCGCTCCATCAAGTCTGTACATCCACAGTGTTACTTGAAGTCTGGACATTGGTCTTCAAACTCAAAGTCTGGAGAATGGTCTTCAAACTCAATGTCTGGACATTGGTCTTCAAACTCAAAGTCTGGACATTGGTCTTCAAACTCGATGTCTACACATTGTCTTCGAAACCAAAGTCTCTACAATGGTCTTCACACTTGAAGTCCATACATTCGATGTGCAGAGTTGATGTCTATACTGTGTCTTTGCTGATCAAGTCTACACAATGGTCGGTGGCAAGTCTGTACACTGGCCTCAGCTTTTCAAGTCTACACATTGGCCTCCTTGCATAAAGTATATACACTGGACTGTTTGGCAAGTCTATACATCGGCCCCTATCTTCGATGTCTATACAGCCCTTTAGCTTGCTCAAGTCCATACATTGGCTTCAAGACTTTCAAGTCTATACACTGAAGTCTTCACATTCGTTTGCATTACGTGAAGTCCATACAGTGGGTAAAGTCTGTACGTTGCATTCTGCCTTCACAAGTCTATACAACGAAGTATATACACTGCAATGTACATACTCAAATCTTATGACTTCATTCTTGTTGCTGAAGGGAACAGGGTCGACGCTGGGAGCTTAAAGCGTCCACGCATCAGTTGACGAAGCCTTCACGATATCTTCCACTGCGTCAACGCCACAAGCAAGCAGCGTCGACGCAGCAGTTTAAGAAGCATTCATCTTCACAGGCTATTCCACTGCGTCAACGCCACAATTAAGCAGCGTCGACGCAGCAGCTAAAGAGACGAGGCTAATGGCTACTGGAATGCATCACTGCATTAACGCCATTGAGTGACAGCGTCGACGCAGCAAGTCAGATTGCTGACATTGAGCACGTGAACGGAGAACTCTATACATCGGACTGAAGAAGCTAATGAGGGGCACGTGATCCCAGGTACCTGGCTCGTGATCCGAGAAGGACAAGGTATCCAGATGAGGACACGTGTACTGACACTCCATTGCATGCTGCCACGTGGTCCAAATTGCTGGGCGGGAAACGTGGAGAGCACACGCCTGCTGCTGTTGTTGCTATATAAACAAGTCTTCTTCCACAAAAGAAGACTGATCGAAAGAAAAGAAGAGAAAGTCTATACAGCAGTGAGCCTTCGATCCACAGATAGAAAAGAGAGAAGAAGAAGATACAGAGAAGAAGAAATAGAGAAGAAGGAGAAAAAGAGAGAGGAAGAGATCGAGAGAGATTGAGTTGAGAGAGAGCTGATTGAGAGTGAGAGTGAGAGAGTATGTATCTCAGTCTCGTGGTTCAAAACCAGAGCTGAGCTTTGCTCTTAGAGCTATATTACTTTTGAGCTTTTCTTTTTTCGTTTTGATTCTATCTTTCATTTCCGAACATTATTTCTTCAAGCTGTGCGTCAGCGGTCTTGCAGTGGTAGTCTCTATTGGACGGGTTAAGCTGTATTTCCCCAGCGGTTGCAGAGGATCAGATCCTCTGGTCGGCAAGTTGTACCCAGCGAAGCTGTGTATCAGCGGATTGTTTGGCCAAGCTGTAAAGCCCAGCGGACGCAAGCTGTGCTGCGCAGCAAGAAGCCATACTCGGTTGAGTGTGGGGTGGACGTAGGTCGTTGACCGAACCACCTAAAAATTGTGTGTGCAGTGTGTTTGTGTTTTTGTGTGATCTGTGTGCGATGGGAATTTCTTGTTTAGCTTATTTGATTGCATCGCTTATGCTCATGTCTAGCTTTCGACCTTTTGTTTAGCATCCTTTGTTTAGCTTAACTGATGTTTGCCTAAATTCCGCTTTAGAACTTGCAGTAGTTTTAAATTAGGCAAGTTGATCTATTCACCCCCCTCTAGATCCACACTCTGTGGAGATAGACTGCGTCCATCTAACTCAACACTTGGTATCAGAGCCTAACTCTTCTGCAGGGACTCATCGCCCGAAGAGAATAGGCAGAGATGGATGCTCGAGGGATGACTGCCGAAGGTCACTCAACAACGAAGCCCCCATTCTTTGACGGATCAAACTACACATGCTGGAAGAACCGTATGCAAGTGTTCCTCAGGGCTAAGGATTATGAGATTTGGAAGATTGTCAGCAAGGTACCTTATGAGCTGTCCCCGAATGAAGATGTATGGACCAAAGAGGAGATCAGAAGGTCCACGCTGAATTGGAGTGCTATTAATGCTATCCAGTGTGGTCTGCATCCTACAGAATTCTCCCGTGTATCTGCTTGCAAATCAGCTAAGGAGATGTGGGATGCGCTGGAAGTAATTCATGAAGGTACATCTCAAGTAAGAGAGCAGAAGGCCAATCTTCTTGTATCTGAGTATGAAGCCTTCAAGATGAAGCAGAATGAGTCCATCAGCGAAATGTACGCTCGGCTGACTGTCATAACCAATGGCCTCAGAGGTTTTGGAAAACCTCAGGCAGAGTATGATGTAGTGAGGAAAATTCTGCGCTCCCTGACTCCCAATTGGCACACCAAAGTAACAGTGATGGAGGAGTCAAGGGACCTGCGTAATACTAAAGTTGATGAGCTGATTGGCTCACTAATGGCATATGAGATAAACATGCCAAGGACAGATGAAGCCGAGAGGAAGAAGAAGCCGATAGCGCTGAAGGCTAGTTCCAGCAAATCAACAAAATCCAGGTTCAGCAGCTCTTCATCATCAGAGGAGAGCCTAAATGAAGAAGAAGATGTGACTCGATCTGAGATAGCCATGATGACTAGAGAGTTCAAGCGATTTCTCAGAAAGGGAGCAGGACGGTTCGGCCAGAAGAAATACAGTGGTGGCCGAAAGGATAAAAGGTATAAATCTAAACCTGCAAAGAAAGATGAAGCTAATGTCTGTTATCAATGCAGGAAACCAGGGCATCTGAAAATTGACTGTCCAGACAATCAGAAACATAAGGACAGGTCAAAGAAGAAAATCAAGAAGGGAAGAGCTATGATCACCACATGGAGTGATGAAGATGAAGGCTCTTTCAGCAACAGCTCAGATAGTGAAGCCGAATCTGAACAGCCCATTTGCCTTATGGCAACAAGCTCCGAAGATAGAGAGGAGGACACAGATGAGGTAATCACTAGATTTGAAAACTTCACAATTGCTGATTGGGTAGATGCTTATCATGACATAGCTGATAGAGCTGATGATATTAGAAAAGAGAATAGGCATCTTAGAAGAAAAATCAATTCCATGCAAAATGATAAAACACTAACTGATAAAATTGCATGTTTGGAATCTGAGATTGATGAATTGAAACTCACATGCTCTGAAGAAGATAAAATCAAAAATGAGTTAAAAGCTTCTAAGGAAGAGAATCTAAGGCTTGAAAATGAAATTGATGAATGGAAGCTGAAGATTCAAAAATGTGAAAGTGAAGTAAAAATCATTTCTGAAAAATATGAAGCTGTCCTCAATGTCAACAATGAGCTGAAAAAAGCTATTGATGAACTTCAGAAAGACAATGAGGATAAAATGAAAACCATTGAGAAAATGACCCAAGGAACAGATAACTTAAATGCTTTGTTAGGGTCAAAGGTTAATTTCAGAAAAGAGGGCCTATGATTTAATTCAAGTGCAACAAAAACATTCGGGATGAAAATAATTTCATTTGTTGCTCAAAAGGAAAAGGGACCTCTAATTAGCATGAACTCAACAAATTTGATGAACAAAACTGCTAATCTGAAAAAGCCCAGTGCTGAGGAGAAGGGCAAACAAAAGGTTAATGAGCCTAGTAGAGCTAGCACATCTAAGCAGAATCCTAGGGCTCATACTCAGGTTAGGGGTCAACCTACACAGTCCGGAAAACCCCAGGTCAAGGTAACCAAGTCTCCACCAACACCTCCACCTCTGAAGAAGACCAAATACAAACCTGTGTATAGGTCAGCAGGGTCCAAAGTACAGGGGAGACAGAGTGCTGCTAGGAGTCAACCTAATTATTTTTATCAACCCAGAGCTCAGAACCAATACAATGCACAGCCAACCTACTTCAATAGGTCAAATTGGTCTAGAACTCAGGGTAGGTTTACAGGTCTTGCATTCCAGGGTGCTCAAAACCAAAGATCTTACAGTGGAAATTGGGTCAATGGGTATGGTTACTGGACATCTAGAAATCAATATTTTCATAGCCAGCCCAGGAACTACTATGGCCAAAATTTTATGGACAAACCCTGAACAAGGCACTGGCACAAAAATAACAGTACTGTCAATAAACATGCTGCTGCCAATAAGAAAAATAACAATAAGAAGAAAAGGAACAACAATAGAAGAAAATCTGTGGGATCCACTGAACAAAACACATTTAAACAAATGTGGATTCTGAAACATTTGCTTTCCTGTTTTGCTTCTAGTTCATTTACATTGGAGCCCAATCAGTCTTGGGTTCCAAACTTCTCTACCTAATTGTGTATGCAGGTATGCCTGGCAGCCAAGAACAACTTGTGGTACATGGATAGCGGCTGCTCCAGGCATATGACAGGAGATAAGGCCAAATTTTGCATACTGACTGAGAAAGTACGTAGAAGGCCTTGTCACCTTTGGAAGCAACACAAAGGGTAGGATTATCGGATCAGGTAAGGTAGGTAAGGGTTCTACCTGCTGCATTGATGATGTTATGCTGGTTGAAGGGTTAGCCTATAATCTACTTAGCATTAGCCAGTTATGTGATAAAGGTTACAATGTTTTATTCAATTCTCAATGCTGCAAGGTTTTTGAACCTGATTCTGATATTGTCAAATTTTCTGGAAAAAGAATAAATAATACTTACATGATAAATTTAGATGAAATTCAACACACTAACCTTTGCCTTACTGCCAGTAGAGAAGACATAGCATTTTTATGGCATCGTAGGTTAGGTCATGCTAGCTACACTGTTTTGCACAAATTAAATAAGCATGGCATGGTTAGAGGACTTCCTGAAGTCTCATTTAAGAAAGAAAACAAAATCTGTGATGCATGCACTCAATCAAAGATAACTAGAAAGTCATTTAAGTCTAGAACTGAAAATCTGTCTTCCAAACCCTATGAGCTGATACATATGGACCTTTTTGGGCCAACTAGATCTGTCAGCCTATCAGGGAGGAGGTATGGGTTTGTCATGGTAGATGACTTTTCTAGGTATACTTGGGTTTATTTCTTATCTAATAAGAGTGATGCTTTCTCAGAATTTTAGGAGTTCTATGTTAAAACAAATCAGAAAATTGAAAACATTTTGTCTGATCATGGAGGTGAGTTTGAAAACTCACAATTTGATGAATTCTGCAGGTCAAATGGAATCAACCACAGGTACTCCTCACCAAGGACACCTGAGCAGAATGGAGTTGTGGAGAGAAGGAACAGAACCTTAGTGGAAATGGGTCGTACACTCCTTGTCGAAGGTGGTCTACCAAGGAAATTTTGGGCTGAAGCAGTGAACACTGCCTGTTATGTAATTAACAGAGCCATGGTAAGACCTTCTACCCAGCAAACACCATATGAGATATTAAAAGGTAAGAAACCTTTTATTGCTCACTTCAAGGTTTTTGGTTGTAAATGTTTCATTCACATAAATGATAAAAAGGACCTTGATAAATTTGAACCTAAAGGAGAACCAGGAATTTTTCTTGGCTATTATGAAAACACCCGAGCATACAGAGTGTACAATCTGAACTCTAAAACTGTTGATGAATCTCCACACATAGTTTTTGATGAATCCTTGGCAAATTCTAATGTTGGTCAATGCAGGAATGAAAACAATGGTGAAATTCTGAAGGAAGGAGATCCTGCAGACAAATCCGAGGATGAAGAAGAACATAAAGAGCTTAATGAAGAGGAGCCTACAGTTCAGGGGGAGGTAAATCAAGTTCATGATAGTCCAATTGCAAATATTAGATATCTCAAGGATCATCCTGTAGATAATGTCATTGGAAATCTGCATGATCCCCCTAGGACTATAGGCCACTTAAGAATTCAACATGAACTGAATGCTTATGCTTTTGTATCAAACATAGAACCCAAGTCCATTGACTGTGCTATCCAAGATGTGCATTGGATTAATGCCATGCATGAGGAGCTCAATCAGTTTGATAGGAATAAGGTGTGGCATTTGGTTCCACCTCCTGATCATGAAACAGTCATAGGGACTAAATGGGTATTTAGAAACAAAACTGATGAAGCGGGGAATGTTATTAAAAATAAAGCCAGACTTGTAGCTCAGGGGTACAATCAGGAATTTGGAATTGACTTTGAAGAGTCTTTTGCCCCTGTAGCTAGGTTAGAAGCAATAAGAATTTTATTGGCTTATGCATGTTCCCTAGGAATAAACCTTCAGCAGATGGATGTGAAATCTGCTTTTCTAAATGAGGAAATTAATGAGGATGTCTATGTGAGACAGCCTCCTGGGTTTGAATGTTTAGATTTCCCTAATCATGTTTACAAGCTCAATAAAGCTCTCTATGGTTTAAAGCAAGCTCCTAGAGCTTGGTATGACAGGTTGAGCAAATTTCTCACCGACAAGAACTTCACAAGAGGTATAGTGGATCAAACATTGTTTACCAAGGTAAGCCATCCAGATATTCTTATTATTCAGATTTATGTGGATGACATTGTGTTTGGGTCAACTAACCCCAAATTGTGTGAGGAATTCTCTCAAATAATGACTGATGAATTTGAAATGAGCTCAATGGGTGAGCTCAAACTATTTCTTGGACTGCAGGTTACACAAACAGAAGATGGCATCTTCATCTCTCAGTCCAAGTATGTAAAGAACTTATTGAAGAAGTACAAAATGGACAACCTCAAGGAAATAGCTACTCCAATGGGTACATCAACCAGTTTGGATGAAGACTCTAAAGGTAAACCTGTGGACCAAAGGCTATACAGAGGTATGATCGGATCTCTTCTCTATCTTACAGCATCTAGGCCTGATATACAATTTGCTGTGTGTTTATGCTCTAGATTTCAGGCCAGTCCTAAAGAAAATCACTTTAAAGCTGTGAAAAAAAATTTTAGGTATTTACTAGGCACCCAAGAACTAGGTCTCTGGTATCCTGCTAAGTGTGAGTTAGAGCTTCTAGCCTACACTGATGCAGACTATGCTGGGTGTCGAGTAGATAGAAAAAGCACTAGTGGCTACTGTCAATTCCTTGGTGGTTGTCTAGTGTCTTGGGCATCTAAGAAGCAACACACTGTAGCATTATCCACAGCTGAAGCTGAGTATGCTGCAGCATGTAATTGTGCAGCCCAAGTACTTTGGATTAAGCACCAACTGGCTGATTATCAGATAAATCTGGGATGCATTCCACTTTTATGTGATAATACTAGTGCCATATGCCTTGCTAAAAATCCTATTCATCATTCTAGGACTAAGCATATAGAGATAAAACATCATTTTCTTAGAGATGCTATAAATAAAAAGGAGATTGAAATGAATTTCATAGAAACTGAAA
Source organism: Amorphophallus konjac (assembly GCA_022559845.1). Classification (NCBI taxonomy): domain Eukaryota; kingdom Viridiplantae; phylum Streptophyta; class Magnoliopsida; order Alismatales; family Araceae; genus Amorphophallus; species Amorphophallus konjac. Next base: position 189,332,447 of record CM040118.1, on the reverse strand, counting down.
AACAAATTGCTGATATTTTTACTAAGCCTCTTGGAAATGAAAATTTTAAGTTTCTTAGAAGAGAACTTGGCTTATGTAAATTTCAGCATGATGAATGATTGCTTAATTGCTGTGAATAAAATTCTCTGATGTGGACTTGTTTTTGATTGCTTGGATAAATCATGTGGATGTGAATGTGGATGTAGAACTGTCCTGCATTGTATATATTCAGGGGGAGCTTGTCGAGTCTTTGCATGTCCTTGCATATCATTCATTCATGACCTATGCATAAGCTCTCTCTCAATTAATTCTTGCCATGTTGCATGCATATATACAGGGGGAGTATTACTAGAAATTCAGAGTGGTTTCAACTTTCTTGAAGTCATTCAACCTTTAACTCTGAATAGTTGTCTCTGACATTATGGCAATTTGTTGGTCAGTTCTGATTTCTAAGCAATAGAAAATGGACTTCTTCATTTATAAGAATTTGAACTGTTCAAAGACTGATGTAATGGTTTAAATCTTAAAATGGTTGGAGTATAAAGATTACAATCAGTATATAAGTAAGTTGAAAATTGATAAAACTCTCAACCTCTTTCTTATTTCATGTCAGACAAAGATAATCATATCTGAAATCTGAAAACTCATCTGAAATCATGATTAGAGAGGATAAGTATATGTATTGTTCTTAAATAAGTTATTCTGAAACATAAGAAGGACAGCTAAGAAAGATATTGAAAAACATTGAAAATCATTAAAAATATATATATTGGCAGAGCAATAACTGGTAAATCACTGAGAAACTGAGTGATCCATCAAAGAAGTGGACAACACTCATGTCATGAAGTGTATCAGCTATCTCTATTTAAAATGTTCAAAACAGTAGGCTGGCTTCACTGAGTACCTGGGGGTAACTAGCGTCTGATAAACGTGTACCCTCACACCAAAAGGTGTAACTCAGTTCTGTTGAATTTGATCATAGGCAGAATGGTCCATCTTGTTGAGTATCTAGGGGTATTGGCGTCTTATAAACGTATACCCTTACGCAGAAAGACTTATGGTACCTAAATGCTCAAAATGATCTAATATTGATAATGCTGCTCCTTCAAAAGAAAAGTTCATGAGTGTAAATTTGTTTAGTTTCAATACATGACTTGGGTTCTCTCAATATTTTTTGAGACTATGAAAGTAAGATATCATGAAACTGAATCTTTCATGCAAATGTGATTCTGGTTTATTGTCTTATCATGCACAGTGAACTTATCTATTGCTTGTAGTGCATGAACTCCAAATTTTATCATCATTAAACCAGAACTCTTTCCCTCCTCTTTGTTGATGGTAAAGGGGGAGAATATTATCTAGGGGATGTCTAGGGGGAGAATACATATCTGTCTGAATTCTGAAGTCAATTCTGAATTCATTCCAAGGGAGAGTTTGAGGCAGTGAGTTGCATGCCTTCATAGCATCTACATGTCAATCTGCATAACACATCATGTCTTTCATCAAACATATATCTATATGACAGGATGTTGCTCTTCTACTTCATATGGGGTTGCCATCATCAAAAAGGGGGAGATTGTTGTGACCCCTCTATGTTGATGATGTTGACACTTGCTTTATTTCATTGGCAACACTATTGTTTTGATTGATTGGCAACTGCTTTTGATTTGATGAAATTGGTCTATCAGATTGACTATGTGTTCTTTGCATTTAATACACTGATGTCTGCATTTCTTACTGTCATGAGTCTATACATCGTCCATTTTGGATAAAGTCCACACACTGCACTTCAATTGAATTGGTTAAGTGTGCACAGCGTCAACGCATCATGTTACAGCGTCAACGCACTTCATTGGATGTGTGTACAGCGTCAACGCATGAAGTCTGTACATTAGTCTTAATATTCTAAGTCTGTACAGCCGTTGGCCTTGAACCTCAGAGTCTGTACATTGAATCGCCAACTTCTTTGAAGCCCATACATCGCTCAAAGTCTGTACAGAGTCCAGCGTCTCAGTTAGCGTCTCATGCATTTGAGTAAAGTCTGTACATCGGTCTGTCAGCAAGTCTGAACATCGTCCGTCTTTGTTAGCGTCTCAGGCATTGGGCTAAGTCTGTACAGCATTCAATGTCTAGAGCTTCATGAAGTCTGTACATCAGACTGTTACAGTAAGTCTGTACATTGTCTGTCTTCCTCAGCGTCGTGATATTTGAAGTCTGTACATCCATCAGGAGCTTCAAGTCTACACATCGCTTCGCTCCATCAAGTCTGTACATCCACAGTGTTACTTGAAGTCTGGACATTGGTCTTCAAACTCAAAGTCTGAACATTGGTCTTCAAACTCAAAGTCTGGACATTGGTCTTCAAACTCAATGTCTGGACATTGGTCTTCAAACTCAAAGTCTGGACATTGGTCTTCAAACTCGATGTCTGCACATTGTCTTCGAAACCAAAGTCTCTACAATGGTCTTCACACTTGAAGTCCATACATTCGATGTGCAGAGTTGATGTCTATACTGTGTCTTTGCTGATCAAGTCTACACAATGGTCGGTGGCAAGTCTGTACACTGGCCTCAGCTTTTCAAGTCTACACATTGGCCTCCTTGCATAAAGTATATACACTAGACTATTTGGCAAGTCTATACATCGGCCCCTGTCTTCGATGTCTATGCAGCCCTTTAGCTTGCTCAAGTCCATACATTGGCTTCAAGACTTTCAAGTCTATACACTGAAGTCTTCACATTCGTTTGCATTACATGAAGTCCATATAGTGGGTAAAGTCTGTACGTTGCATTCTGCCTTCACAAGTCTATACAACGAAGTATATACACTACAATGTACATACTCAAATCTTATGACTTCATTCTTGTTGCTGAAGGGAACAGGGTCGACGCTGGGAGCTTAAAGCGTCCACGCATCAGTTGACGAAGCCTTCACGATATCTTCCACTGCGTCAACGCCACAAGCAAGCAGCGTCGACGCAGCAGTTGAAGAAGCATTCATCTTCACAGGCTATTCCACTGCGTCAATGCCACAATTAAGCAGCGTCGACACAGCAGCTAAAGAGACGAGGCTAATGGCTACTGGAATGCATCACTGCGTTAACACCATTGAGTGACAGCGTCGACGCAGCAAGTCAGATTGCTGACATTGAGCACGTGAACGGAGAACTCTATACATCGGACTGAAGAAGCTAATGAGGGGCACGTGATCCCAGGTACCTGGCTCGTGATCCGAGAAGGACAAGGTATCCAAATGAGGACACGTGTACTGACACTCCATTGCATGCTGCCACGTGGTCCAAATTGCTGGGCGGGAAACGTGGAGAGCACACGCCTGCTGCTGTTGTTGCTATATAAACAAGTCTTCTTCCACAAAAGAAGACTGATCGAAAGAAAAGAAGAGAAAATCTATACAGCAGTGAGCCTTCGATCCACAGAGAGAAAAGAGAGAAGAAGAAGATACAGAGAAGAAGAAATAGAGAAGAAGGAGAAAAAGAGAGAGGAAGAGATCGAGAGAGATTGAGTTGAGAGAGATCTGATTGAGAGTGAGAGTGAGAGAGTATGTATCTCAGTCTCGTGGTTCAAAACCAGAGCTAAACTTTGCTCTTAGAGCTATATTGCTTTTGAGTTTTTCTGTTTTCGTTTTGATTCTATCTTTCATTTCCGAACATTATTTCTTCAAGCTGTGCGTCAGCGGTCTTGCAGTGGTAGTCTCCACTGGACGGGTTAAGCTATATTTCCCCAGCGGTTGCAGAGGATCAGATCCTCTGGTCGGCAAGCTGTACCCAGCGAAGCAGTGTATCAGCGGATTGTTTGGCCAAGCTGTAAAGCCCAGCGGACGCAAGCTGTGCTGCGCAGTAGGAAGCCATGCTCGGTTGAGTGTGGGGTGGACGTAGGTCGTTGACCGAACCACCTAAAAATTATGTGTGCAATGTGTTTGTGTTTTTGTGTGATCTGTGTGCGATGGGAATTTCTTGTTTAGCTTATTTGATTGCATCGCTTATGCTCATGTCTAGCTTTCAACCTTTTGTTTAGCATCCTTTGTTTAGCTTAACTGATGTTTGCCTAAATTCTGCTTTATAACTTGCAGTAGTTTTAAATTAGGCAAGTTGATCTATTCACCCCCCTCTAGATCCACACTCTATGGAGATAGACTGCGTCCATCTAACTCAAAATTTCCAAAATTGTATTAATGGAGTTTTATCATGGTTTCACATCATTACACCTTCACTCTTTATCAATAGAGTCATTCTTTAAGTACATGGCACATATTCCGGTATGTTGTCCATTAGTTCACACTTTGCACTATAGGAACATTATTTTTGGGCATGAGGACCTCTCTATTGGATATTCCTTCCAATGGACTAGGAAATCTTATTTCAAGACCTCCGTAATTCTCCGCGAGCCTGGGATTCCCACTAGGACGCCGAGTTAGTTGTACCATTAAAGCCCATTGATTAGACTACACTATCGATGTTTTCTGATTATCAGTAATGTAACGGCTCTGTGTTGGACCGTCAGGCACATGTAACGGCCCAATATAAGACCGTCACATTCATCTGAGTTTGAATTCTTGATTCGGGATTCAGACTAATGTAACGGCCTAATCCTGGACCGTCACATAATGTAACGGCCCAATGCATGACCGTCACCTTTCTCTGAGTCTATTTTTATTGTTCTGGACTAAGATCATTGTAACGGCCCACTACTGGAGCGTTACATGATGTAACGGCCCAATAAACGATCGTCACATTGCTTAAGTATTTAACCCAAGGTTTGACCCAAGGGTTGATATTCCAAAGGTTCTAGATGGACTAATGATAGTCTAGAACTTATAATATTGATCAAGAAACTTAATATAATGATTGGAAAGAGAAAAGAATGTACCGTTATGCTGTCGATTTATTTCCATGAGCATGACATTGTTTAAGTCTTTTTCTTGATCTCTCATACTCTAAATTGAAGCATTCATTAATTAATTGTTGTTATCATGAGTTATTAAACTTTTTACATTCTTGGCCATACTTTATTGTTACACTCATGGAAGTAGCTTGATTTATACGTGAAGATGCAGTTCGGGCACTGATTGTGTCCAAGGGCTCTATGCTAGTCCCCACGGCTGATTGCCGGAAACATATTATTTTATAAACCATGGGGTTTGATGCTACTGGCGTCGCATTGCGTTGGGAATACTTTCTTTATAAATAAGTGAAATCCATGAGCACTTGTGAAAATATAGTGAATTGCTACATGATTGACATTCTCGTGCGTAACCTTTATGGTTATGAAAGTGAAAGTGAAAGTGCATTCTCGTTACCTTCTTGTTCATGAAATGCCAAATATCATGTTCTTGTTACATTTTTGCTAGTTCATTCTTGTTCATTCTATCTTACATGATTATCGTGTTACTTTTGTTTAATCGCATGATATTCGCATTCGCATGATTTTTCCTTACTTCTTTAGAGCTAAATTATTAATTACTTTAATAGTGCCTTCATGTTGATGCGAAGATACCTACTGGGCAAGTGTGCTCATTACCTATTTTCCAATCTTTTCAGGATATGGAAGTGATTCGAATTCAGATTCGGGTTATACAAGTAGCGGGTCCGAGAGCGAATGAAAGTATTGTCAAGATGAGAGTGAAGACTTAGGAAAGTCTATATTGTTTAAATTGAGTCTATGCAATTTTCTTATTTCTTGAGTCTAGTAGAGTGAAAGATGGTGGAAAAAGTTATTGTATTTTGAATATTTGATTGATAATGGAATGAAGTTGGATTTTTAGTAAATATTGTGCAATTGCATTCATTTTGTGTGATTGTCTTGCGCTCTGATCGTTCTTGCTTACAAGAGGCTTACCATGCCGGCTGTTCGCGCTCCCCGAGTTAGTCTTCCACTGTAATAAAGGCTCGGGACATGACAGTTAAGTTGGTATCAAAGCCTAAGTCTCAGGATTTAGGGAAAAGAGTCATGTCATAGGATAAGTCCAAGGTTTAAGGACCCCTACCTATGAACTAAGGAAGAAACTTCCGCACCACGTGAGGATTGGGTAGAGCCCGGGATGAGATAGTTATATAGAAATTACCTTAGGATAAATCGTCCCGACTCTAAATAACTAAAATGTCCATGATTCACAGGTACCTTGATTCTCAATGGCTCATCGTATAAACTGGGACGAGATGCAGCAAACTGTTGCAGGACTTACTCAAGCCCTACAAACTGTGGCCCAAGCCGGTGGAAGGGCTGGCGCGGGTAACTTGCATGGCAACTTCCGAAGTTTAAATCCTCCACGATTCTCTGGATCTTCTAACCCGGATGAAGCAGAAAATTGGATCGACAAAATGAATCGAATATTTGATGTCATGCAATGCACCGACTAGGAGAAGGTTCGACTTGCCATGTTCCAACTCAACAAGGATGCTCATACATGGTGGAAATCCATTCCAACGCCACCTGCAGATGCACCTCATACATGAGAGGGTTTTCTTACACTTTTCTGAGCCAAGTACTTTTCCGAGCATGTGAAAGAGAGAAAGGCTATGGAATTTGCCTCCTTAAAATGGGGCACGATGTCCGTGGCAGAGTATGAATTACAATTCTCTCGACTAGCACCTTATGCTTCTCACTTGATAAGCACAGATTTATTGAAAGTCAACCGATTTATGGATGGTTTAAGACCCGGATTCATCCAACAACTTGGAACCCAGAATATCCACACCTATACCGAGATGGTACAAAGAGCGCACCTATGTGAAAGAACTATGGAGAAGGTGGAAAGGCTCCGAGGAGAGAGGTCAAGACGAAAACATGATAGGCAAGAAGAGAACAAAGTAGATGAGGATGAAAATCATCACATTAAGAGGTTCCGTAATGGGAACGGTAATGGAAAAAGAAATGGAAAAAGAAATGGAAATGGAAAGAACGAGAGAGTTATAGAAGAGAAGGAGCAAGCTGTGGCACCTTGCTCATTTTGTGAAAAATTTGGGCACTCGGCAGAAGAATGTTGGAAGCGCCTCGGTGCTTGTCTCAAATGTGGAAGCCGGGAACATCGCTTACCCATGTGTCCTCTCATAAATGAACAAGCATCAAGGGATAACAACGGACGCGGGAAGCAAGGTCAATTAAATGCCATTCTAGACAAGGAAGGTAAGATGATAAAAGGTACTCTCTTAACCTAGTTGCCAAACATTAATTCTTAATACATTAAAATAAGTGCACTCTCCAAAATCCATATATTGAATTTGGGGACCAAATTCTCTTAAGTGGGGGAGCGTATAAGACCCCAGAATTTATGTAAATAATTTTTGAATTTATAAATAATTTTCTAGAATTTACAAAGGCCTAAATGTATTAATAAATGGGTTATTAGATTAATAAGTCATTATAAGGCCCATTTGTGTTAAGTAATTAACCAAATCCATTTAAATAAAGTCCAAAAGGTTTAAGGACCAAGCCCATTAAGTTTGGCCCATATTCTAGAAGGTTATTAAGCCTATTCACATATTTTAAGGATAAATATTAATTATATAGATAATTATATAAGATAAGGGAATAAAAGAGTTTTATTAAAATTAAAATTCTGAATGCGTCGAATGTAACGGTCCATCGGGCGACCGCCACAGCCTTGTGACGCGTATACCCTAGACCGTCACAGCCTGAGAGTTCCGTAAGTAAGAGAATGTATAAAAAGATTAGAACTTGATGATCCTATCCATAAGAGACCTAATTAGAATGACATGTAAAATCACTAGGGACTCTTAGAAATCAGGTTTTAGCAGAATAAGGATAGATACAAATTATATAAATAATCATATAGGATAATTAGCAAAAGAGTTTGATTAATGTTGAACTCTGGGAACATTGAATGTAACGGTCTATCGTGAGACCGTCACATGCTTGTAACGCAGGGGTCTACAACCGTTACACCCTGATAGTTTCGTGAAGGAAAGAACGAGTAGAAAGATCATAACCTTGAGATCTTATCCACTAGGGATCGACTTGGGAGAGTTAATAACACTACGAAGGACTCTTAAGGATTAGATTCTGGCAGATTAAGGACTCTAGAATCGATCTAATCCTCAAACCCTAGCTAGAACTCTATAAATATGACCTAGTTCTGAACTATGCAACCCTTACTTTTGCTCGTGTGGAATCAAGGTAAGGAGTCATAATCTTGGGTAAGTTCTTTAAAGGAATTTGTTTACAATACTTTAGACTAACTCCTCTCCAAATTTCACGTCCTTAGGTCAAGAGGTCGTGGAGTTAGAGTCCAAGGAAGTTGCTGAAAAGTCACAGTAAGAGGAGAGCTAGGGCACATTTTTCAACCCTAAATTGGGAGTTTGAAGCCTAGTTAAGAGGTAGGTCATCTCATGAACGGCAAAAATAGCTTGATAGGAATAAAAGCCCTCTGGTTTAATTGAATTCCATGCATGATAGATCATGAATTTCATGTTTTAATAGTTCTATGCATTCATACATCTCTTAGCCCTAAGTAGAAAATTTAAAGATGTTATCTGCCTATTCACTGATCCATATGCATGTAGTTGGCCTACACTTCATTAACATGCCTAGGATTACATGATGTTTGATTTACAGACATGATGTGAGTTGATCTCTTGGATTTCATACTATTTTCTGTTAGCAGACTCTCTGACGCATCAGCATAGGACCGCCACACTCACATAACGGCCTTGCGATAAGCCGTCACAGTCTTGCTGTCTACTACTCTACTCTGTTATCTCTGATGCATCTATGTAGGAGCGTTACTTTTACGTAACGGCTGTTCTATAGACCGTTACAATCACTGTGACGCACCATTTATAGACCGTGAGAGCCATGTCTTCTGACAATGCTAGACGTAATAAGACTTGCCAGATTTGCTTATTATTATGCCTAGTTATCTAAGTTGTAACCTATTATGTGACCCTTAAGTTATTTAATTACTCATGATAGGTATTGCATGATTTTGATACTTTAATGTTAATTTAAGTTATGTTAATTTCATGTGCCAAAATTCTATAGTTTTGTATTTAAATCATGATTTTTTAAAATTATATTAATGGAGTTTTATCATGGTTTCACATCATTACACCTTCACTCTTTATCAATAGAGTCATTCTTTAAGTACATGGCACATATTCCGGTATGTTGTCCATTAGTTCACACTTTGCACTATATGTCACGCCCCGAGCGCGGAAGATACCCGGAGGTACGCGACGTGTCTATATCAATCATGTCAATCAGAGTGGTCGTGTATTCGACACAAAGACAGAGATGTGCAAAATAGCAAGATAACCCAATCCTTTATTCCTTTATAATAGACTATTACAAATCCAATACTCTGTTTAATAAAAAGAAACGTACATAGTTGACTCAAGAAAACTATAGAAACAACTAGACGACACTTGAGCAGCTCTATCACTTTCACTCTTGAATATTCCCATCCGATTGACTTCCGTCGTCGTCGGACTTACCTGAAAAGTACAAAGGGACAAACGGAATGAGCTAACGCTCAGTAGGAAATTATATCTCAAGCATTAGCAAGGGGTTTAAGTAATTACATCTTTCATGATTGCAATAAAGCTATGCATGCTCGCATAAAACGACAAGATAGAGAGAATGTAATATCAAAGAAATAAGATGAACTTAATCATGAACTTTCAACAAGATAACAAGTTATTCAAGATATTCAAGCAAGTACGTTTAACAAGCCATGTCAAGAACTTTGGCTATCATGTATCAAGCAAGTAAGTTACCCTTTTTCGGGCCACGCATTTCATGTCAAGCCAAGTACGATTCAAGTACAAGATGTGTGTGGAATGTCCAATCAAGCAAGTCAAGTACTCGGTATAATGCCAGATACCTTATCATTTTAACTCCCATGGGCACAAGTACTTTCGGGTGCTCCTCCCAGGACTAGATCGGGCCCTATATGCGCAGGCATTTATCATGTGTTTTGACATCCACTCTTGTTTATAGCCAACATAGAATTTCAATAGTCAAGCTGGTAGACACGTATGACAACTTTGATAGAATAGAGTCCAAAATATGACAAAGGACATAGAATGGCGATAATAACGGTATAATCACGATATCGATAAAACTAGGTAGAATATGGTTCCTTTAACTTGGGTATCATGACAAATCAATATGGACATTCTTTATATAGAATTGAGGTCCACAAGAACAGTATATCAAAGGTAAGATACCCTCTTTCTTATTATAGAATTGAGGTTCACAAGAATGGCATGATATGGCATGATATCATCATCCCATTAAGGAATTTCTTATGATATACTCTTTGTATAATCATAAGGGCTGGTATACCATGTTTCTTTAGATTGACATGGCATTAATTGTGTAATAGGTTTTTAGGGTACAACCAGCTCAGTCGGCCTTGAGGGAATCCAAGGCTACGAGGAGTCTTACGGAGGTCTCTATGACTAACTCGCTAGTCCAAAGGAACGGAATGTCCAATGGAGAGCTTGTATGTCAATGAGAGTTGAGTGTGATCGATAAAACAACGTGAAAAGTGGGACTATACTCACGGAGTGGAGAATAGTGCCGATATATATATTATATAATATGAAAATATCGGTTAACAGAATCAGGATAAAAATCATTTTTACAGAAAATAACGACTTACGCTAAGTCGTCTCTCAAGTAAATAACGCCTAACAGAAGGGCGTTTACACATGTTTCCATTTTGCAGAATTTTCAATATTTCAGTAATTTATCTAAAACGCGCCCTGGTCAGGGTCGTTTCTTCAAGATTTGACGACTACACCAGAAGGCGTCTTATTATTTACATATTTGATAGAATATAATTAATTTTTAGGAATTATCAAAAACGCGCCCTTGACAGGGGCGTTAATCATTAAATTCCTATTTTTACAGAATATATTGTTCGGGATTTTAACAGAAACGCGCCCAATGAAGGGGCGTTACCTTTCAATTCACGCCCTGTGAAGGGGCGTTAACACATGGAAAACGACCTTGTCGAAGTCGTGAATTCAAGAAATTGCAGTAATTGACACGAACAGCCAGAAGTTTCACAATAACCGATGTACAGGATGGTATTTATATAGTCGTGACAGGAAGAATTTCACAGGGAGAGTCATGCATTCGATATTTCATATTTATGGATTTTTAAACATGAACAATTTAATTACATGTGATTTTCGTGGATAATCAGTTCCTAAGATAGCTGATTAACATTACATGAAATTAACGCCTGTGTACAGGGCGTCAAATATGAAATTGACGACCTAGGCAGGGTCGTGTCTTGTAAATTAGCGCCCTGGATAGGGGCGTCTCTTTCAAAATATTGCAGAAACTTAACAAAACCATATTAAACCGTATGCATGACATGCTTATATATATCTTGCATTAATTTCATTTGGGCTACAGTAACTTGAGAAAACCTACCTTTAATGGTTGATATCTGGAGAGGGGACACGTGATTAACGTGATAAGAACACACTGAAGCTTCTAATACCCTTGATAGCAGCAGTATGCAGATGAAGAACCTTGACTCAGTTGATTGTTTTCTTCAACAGTCAACCTGGAGGCAGAAGAACGAAGAGATCATGCTTCGTATTAACTGGAGAGGAGGTAAAGGAGGAGAAGGGAAGAAGAAAGAAGACTTACCCGTTAGTCTTCTTAACCTGCAAGAATAGAAGAAACGAAGAATATTAATTCTTCAGATACTACGTTCATAAGGAAAAGAATCAGAAGAAGAAGAAGAAGAAGAAGAAGAAGAATATTAATTCTTCACGCACCTGCAGTTCGAACGTCCAAATAGCGTTTTAGGGTTAGATAGTAGATTATTTATAGGCTATGGAAATCCTATTAGAGTTAGTGTTCGTGTGAGGGTAATATATCCCTAATAGAGTCATTACCCTAGTAGACACTTACTGGATTAGGTTAATCTTTCCCTAGATAAGCTCCCGTGTCGAACGGAACTCGAATGGAATTAACGACTTTGGTCAGGGCGTCTATTCTTGAATTGACGACCTAGTTCAGGTCGTTTCTTAAGAAGCGCCTTGTATAAGGGCGTTCCTTATTTTAAAACACGCCCAAGATAGGGGCGTTTCTTGGCCTGACCGTTTTTGGCGTTTAGAATTTGACGCCGTGTGTTGAGGGCGTCACTTCTTGAATAACGCCTTATCCAGAGGCGTCTCTACTTTGAATAGCGCCTTTATCCGAGGCGTTATTTTATTTTGTTTTATTTATCTATTTATTTGATTTATTTTAAAATCTTTATTATTATTAATATTTTATCAGGGTTGCTACACCCTCCCCCACTTAAAAGAATTTGGTCCCCAAATTCAATTGCATATTATGTATGCACGCGGAGAGTGTAGAGTATATACCTCTTAGAACAACTCGGGAAATTGTTTCTTCATAGATTCCTCGGTCTCCCATGTCGCTTCGTGTTCAGTATTTTTATTCCATTGCACCTTAAGCATGGGAATAACCTTATTCCTTAGAGCTCGTATTTCACGGTTTAAGATCTTCCTAGGCTTCTGTTCATAGGTGAGATCTTTCTGGATCACCAGATCTCCATGTTCAATAATGTGAGATGGATCGTGTACATACTTCTTCAACATAGATATGTGAAATACATTATGTACCTCGGACAATTGAGGAGGCAACGCGATGCGATAAGCAACCTCGCCAACTCTTTCGAGTACCTCAAATGGTCCGATGAATCTTGGCGTAAGCTTGCCCTTAACATCAAATCTTCGTATGCCACGTCTAGGTGATATCTTGAGAAATACATGATCTCCAACCTGAATTCAAGATCTCTTCTCCTTGTATCAGCATAAGCCTTTTGTCTAGTCTGAGCAACTTGCAATCTTTCTCTGATTACTTGTACCTTCTCAGTTGTATCCCTTACCAGGTCTGGACCTAACAGTTATTTCTCTCCAACTTCGTTCCAGCATAAGGGTGATCGGCAACTCCTTCCATATAAAACTTCGAAAGGTGCCATTTGGATACTAGCTTGGTAGCTATTATTATATGCAAATTTCACTAGTGGCAAATGTTCATGCCAGCTTCCACCAAAGTCAATGATGCAAGCTCTTAGCATATCCTCAACAACTTGGTTAGTTCTCTCGGTCTGACCATCCGTTTGAGGATGAAAAGCTGTACTAAAATTTAGTCTTGTCCCCAACGAATGTTGTAATCCCTTCCAAAAATGAGAAGTGAAACGGGGATCTCTATCAGACACGATTGAGACAGGAATTTCATGTAACCTGACTATTTCCTTGATATATAATGCAGCTAAGACATCAATTGACCATCGACTCTTTATTGGCAAGAAATGCGCCGATTTAGTTAAACGGTCAATGATAACCCATATTCCATCATGTCCTCCTTTGGATTTAGATAGACCCATGATGAAATCCATACCAATATCCTCCCACTTCCATTTAGGAATATCTAGAGGATGTAGTTTTCTAGCAGGCTTTTGGTGTTCCGCCTTGACCTGTTGGCATGTGAGACAGCGTGATACATAGTCCGCTATTTCTCTTTTCATGTTGGACCACCAAAAGATCCTCTTTACATCTTGATACATTTTGGTTGATCCTGGATGAATAGTGTACTTTGATCGGTGAGCTTTGTAGACACGCCAAAATTGACGTTACTATGTGTACATCTCATATTACCCTGTAATGCCCCAATTTGACCCTCAAATTAGTTCTATTTGAGTGGTTTTTCTCACTTTTCTTAGATTTCTCCCCTTTTTCACCCTTTTCTTATTTTTTCCTATTTTCCCCTATTTTTCTGGATTTTTCTGGATTTTTCTAGATTTTTTGGACATTTTTCTCTATTTTTATGTATTTTTCATAAATAACGACTTGACTTGGGGCGTCTTTTAAATAACGACTTAGGATTAGGCGTTTCTTAAAAAATTGACGACATATCGTAAGGGCGTCAATTCCACTCATTTTCCATTTTTCTGGATTTTTCTGAGAATTTTTCGGAATTTTTTGAGAATTAACGACTTAAAAGAGGGCGTTATTTTGAATTCGAAAAGAATAAAAAAAATAAAAAATGAATTCACGACGTATGTGAGGGCGTGTCTTTCAAATTGATTTTTTTAATATTATTTTTTAACCCCTTCCAGAGGCGATTTGGTGTCCTTCCGGGTGTCAGAAAAATTCACAAAAATAGTCGTTGGAATCAGGGCGATGAGATGCACATTCACCTAAAAAATGGGAAAATAATATTAAGAAATGAAAAATGGCCCTATTTTAAATATTTTGAATTAACGTCCTTTGTTAGGGCGTGTTTTAATTAACGCCTTTGAATCAGACGTGTTTCACAATTTTTCAAATAAATTCTAAAATTTGATTTTTGAATTAACGCCCTTATATAAGTCGTGTTTTAATTAACGCCCTTTGGAAAGGTCATCAATTCTTGAATTGACGCCCTTGTTCAAGTCGTGTTCCAGTTTTGTGTTCCGAATGAACGCAGCCTTTCCCCAGAGAGTCCCTGCTTCGTTTGGGCTCTTGCCCAGTCTTATCCTCCCCTCTTTGGGCTCTTTCCTTACTTTGTACTCTTTCCTTCTTATCTTCTCTTCTACCTTTTTAATAGGGATGTTCATCTCTGTTAATCGGTAGATTTTCCGGATTTCTTCTTCTCCCCCGTGGTTCTTCTGTTTTTTCTTCTTCTTCTATCTTTTTCTTCTTCTGTGTTTTTCTTCTTTTCTTTCTTCTCACGCAGGAGACTTCTTTCCCCATTTTGTTTTTTCTTTGTTTTTTTTCCTCCCACGTATCTCCATTTTCCCTTCTTCTCTGTTTTGCTTTTCTTTTTCTTGTTTGGTGCTTGCAGGTGCTGCTGCGTTCGGCTGAAGGAGGAGCCTTCAAGTGCATTTGTCTTCATCTATCGAAGCCTCTCTCCCTTGAATATCAAAGCTACAGCATCACACAGGCTCCTTCTTGTTTTTTTCTTCTTTTATTTTGGCATCGATTTACACATATACGCATGCATCATCATTTCTCATTGATTTTCATTATTCTTAACGTGTTGAGAAATCTCCCCCACAGTGCAATCCCTTGCACATCTCCCTATTTCATTTACATTCATTCATATCATCATATATCTCCCACCCTCATTGCATAGGGGTTTAAGGGCAATCCCCTTAAGGTGTGTATTATTCCTATTTTTCATGCTCATATATTTTTATTGAATTTGATGCTACACCATTGTTTCTAATCCATATCTTTTGGTGTTTGTCTTTTCTTGCAAGGGTAATCAAAGGAAGAACTCTCTTCATCGGCCGGCCGATCTTGAAGAGAAAAGGAGTACTCACATCCCCCGCATCTTTTGAGGTATTTTGCGATCATCTCCCATATCAATCTCCTCTTTGAGACCCTCGTGTCTCTGGCGATCACATCTTTTCCCCATTAGCACCTCGTGCTATTTTTATTGTTATTTCATTGATCGTGCTTATCATTTTTTTGTTTAAGTGTGGATTTTAATCCAATCTACAAATTGGCGATCACGGTGGGACCCTTTCTTATTTTTTTATTTTGATTACCCCTTTCCCCTTGGCACCCACGTGTACCCCTCCTTTTGTGTCCCACGGGCACCCTCCCTTGTGCATTGCACTCTCCCCAAAGTGATCTGTCAATTAGATAGATTTGTTTTAAAACTTTCACTTATTTAAAATCTTGATGAGCATGCTTATGTGTTAATAATTATATTTGTTGATTGCCTATGTGAGTGCTTCTCTACTTTGATATTGCTGGCCGCGAGGGTTTTCTGGAAGAACGCAATTAACGCCTCTGACAGAGGCGCTTTTTTTAGTTAACGCCCTATCGCAGGGCGTCTTTTTCCTATTTAACGCCTTCTGTCAGGGCGCTTTATATCGTATCTTCTTATGCTGTGAATTAACGCCCTCCAACAGGGCGTTTCTCTATTTGGTAACGCCTCTCTTCAGGGCGCGTTTTCATGATTTGACGCCCCCAACCGTAGGCGTCTCTTTATTTGGTTGAGCATCCTTGATAATTAACGCCCTGCCCCATGGCGTCTCTTTTATTGGTAGCGCCCTTCCCCAGGGCGTCTTATTCCTGTGTTTTCACCGAACTCCTTTGTTTATCATTGTATCATATTTCTGCTTATATCTTGCATTCATTCATTCATTTTGCATTGGTTTGAGAGGCCTTATCTCTTTATACTAGGAGCCACACACCCCCTTGGTGAAGGAACGACCCTCCATTGAGCATTCCGTCTCTTTGGATTGGAAATTCCTAAACCAAACCTCCATAAGTCCCCGCACCCGTGGATTCCCTCACGGACGCCGGGCAGGTTGTACCCTTTTGGAGTCCCGATATAGTTGGCCTAATACGTGGTGAGTGAGAGTTCCTAGTTGGCATTGAAGTGAATCATATTGAAACTAGGACTCTCCTTGTGTGAATCTTTCCAAACTTTATTAAAATTCATTAATTCACCAAGGATTAAACAAATCAAAATCACGGTAATCATTCCAACTTGTGTGCTTATTTGCATAATTATTGAGAATTTTGATTATATAATGGCTTACCATGATAGAAACATGTTCAATTCAATTCATGAGGATGCACAACCTAGCACTTCATATCCTCAATTTCAACATATTAATCAACATTCTCACCATTCCTTCAAGGGACCACGTCCTTATTCTCATGGTCATGCCCGACCCATGGGCAGGGTCCATTCTTATGGTCCCCCTCCTCAATTGCGAACCACTATTCCTCCGGGACCGTCTCCTCCCAATAATGAGAGGGTCTCTCAAATCTTGCATGCATTAGATCATCTCACCCCTCAACAGATCCAAGCCCTTAAGGCTGCCGTTGGGGGTGCATCTCCTTCATCTCCTCCTCCTTCTATTCCTATACGGGTGGCCCATCACCTACCACCTCCTTCCTCCAATCAGGTAGCCCATTACCCATCTTCTCCTATTCACACTCCTCCTCGGGTGGTCCGACACCCGCCTCCTTCTATTCCTCCTCCAACACGGCCCCGAAGCCCTTTTATTCCTTGCAATCCGGTCCATCCGGGTTCTTCTAAGGGTTATCCCATTAATTCCCCTCCACGGCCTTCTTATACGGCCCCTCCTTCAAGGCCCTGCCAACCCTCTATTGTTCATGTTACTCCCCTCCAGCAAAACGTCTTGGATAAGATTGCTTCTATGGAGGAACAATTAAAAAGGGTCACGGCTCCTCCTACTCCAGTCAATCCTCTCTATGCGGCTTTGGATGATATTACAAGAATGGAGAGAGAATGGAAGGATAGGATAGACGACTATGGCGTTGATATTCCAAGTGAGCAAGAACCGGCAATCGAAGAATACGAGCCGGTATATGATGATGAAGCTCCGCAGGCACCCTTTCCGAGTTTCCATAATTTCCCACTCCCCCCACCATCATTTGATGAACCTCCTGCTCAGGATGAAACCATCCCTGATCCAACCCCTACTTATGAGATTAATTGGTGTTACGATGATGGGTCGATACTTCAATCACCCACACCGGCACATTGTAAGTCTCCTCCTATCCTTGACACCGCATACATTACACCTCCTCCAGTTATACCATTAACCTTCACACCAACCTCCCCTAAACCTTCCATTAAACCTCCACCAACTACACCTCCACCCACTATACCATTAACCTTCACACCAACCTTCCCTAAACCTTCCATTAAACCTCCACCAACTACACCTCCACCCACTATACCATCAACCTTCACACCATTAGCCACCGCTGAGCCTTCCATTATAAAACCTCCACCTATTAAGTCAGTAACCTCCACATCGGCCTACACCGAGCCTACCACTGAACCTCCTCCAATTGACCTCCCATTACCACCATCCCTAAAAATCACCTTACCTACCCCACTATTTAACCCTCCACCTTTACCTATGGCTAATCCTGAGCAGGACCCACCACTTTTTGCACTCGAGCTAACCCTGACCGCTTGCAAGCAAAGGGAGAAACTCGATGTGTTTGAACCTCCGCCTCCACTTACGCCAACACTTTCCATTATACCTCCACCACTCACAAAGCCTTCCGCCTCCGCTTCACCTCCTTTTACTACTCGGAATGGGAGTGCTTCTGCAAGTATTTGTGCCGAAGGTGATCAAGAGCCGGGCAAGACAGATGTGGCCACAGTTATGCGATTCAAGATTCAAGAAGTCATTTACCGGATGCCAATCCGGATTATTGTGCCGAGCATGGTCGCAGAGGCCAAGTCACCGCCATTGCTCAGGGAAGAATGCCAAGAATTGATGCCATCCAAGGGTCAGGCAAGGCACCCTTTGTTCCCTCTTCCAAATCTTGATTCCATTCCTCCATACAAGGGGCGAATGCCCAATTTGTTCAACACTTCTTATACACCACAATTAATGGGCATGGCAATGCTTCATGTTCCAATTTTCCAGCCCCCTCACACCATTACTTTGCACTCTCCAAGGGAGTTGTCATTCACTATTAAAGCCTCGGCAGGGGCTATTTCTCATACACTTTCACTGCCGTGGAGGGGCAGTTATCTTGATGCCAAAAGGCCTTCCATTATTTCATCCATATTCTTGTCTATCACATTTTCTTCATGGGCCACTCCCAGGGGAAAGAGGAGGATTTCACCCTCTCACCCTTCACATTCCTCATCTTATTTGCATTTCATTACGTTCATGCATTCACTGCATTCATCACGTCCATTCTATTGCATTCATATGCATTTGCACCTCCTGCTTCCCGGGTCTCCAAACCCGTATCTTCCCCGCCTTCCGGCACCTCCGGATATTCCGCACTTCCCATTTTATTCATCTTCATCTTTTTATCCACTATCCCTGGGGCATCGCGTCCCTTTTCCTGCTATCTCCCTGGAACCTCCAGGAATTTTATCCCTCCTCTTTGGGCATCTCGCCCTTTCTGATTCTATTCCTCCGGAATCTCCGGACTTTCTCCCAGGGCATCGCGCCCCTTTCCACCTTATTCCTCCGGAACCTCCGTATTTTCCCTTTGGGCACGACGCCCCTCTCCACCTTCTTTATTTGCTTCCTCCGGAACCTCCGGACTTTTCTCTCAGGCACGACGCCCCTTTCCACCTTCTCCTTTCTCATTTCATTCCTCCAGAACCTCCGGATTTTTCTCTCACTGGGCATCGCGCCCCTTTCCATCCTCTTCCTCCGGAACCTCCGGACCCTCCATCTTTCTTCCGTTTCATCTTTCTGCTCCTCCGGGATACCACATCCTTCATTTTCTTCCTCCTTTTTCATCATCTTTTTCTTTATTTCTTCCCAGGACATCGCGTCCCTTCTTTCGTTATCCCTCCGGAGCCTCCGGATGATTCCTCCTATCACAATTCTCCTCCTTTACCTCCGGACCCTCCGGATCCGTCTCTTTCTATATATCAATTTCTTCTTCTGATTCCTCCTAATTCTGGGTCCGACCCAACTTCTTCCACATCCACTACCTTGGACATTTGCCCTTTCTCCCACTGCTTTCGAGGCTTTAGTCCTCACTCCTCCTTCTAATTCTCCTCTCCTTCTGTAGACCTTTCATGTGATCAGGGTCTCCACACCTTAGTGAGGGAGTTCTAGCCCTCGCCTCTCTTCCTTTTCTCCTTATTCATCTGAGTCTGGTCTTGGCACCACTCCTTCTTGTTAAGCCACTTTCAATCCTTTGCTTCTAATCCTATGGACTGCCAAAGAGGACTATCCCACGATGATCAACATCGCCTCGCAGCAGCTGCTTCTACAAAGGTTGCAAGGTAACATATTGGCGTAAGTATGCATTTTAATGATATCATTTTCTCATTACTTCACGCATGATTTTCAAAATCAAGTGCTTCTTAACGAGATTAAGAGTGGTGTTTTAAACCTTTATCTTAGGCTTTTGTTTAATTAAATCACTCTCAAAAGAGTCTTTAGGCTTGCTATGCAGCACCTTTGGTTAATAAGAACCCCGCGCTGGGAATTCGACATTCTCTCCCCGCTTGTTAAGAGCAACCCTTAGCTGGGCATTCCACACACTTCACGGCGTCCTTAGCCGGCTTCTTTGGTTAAACACCGTTGCTACCTTGGCCATGCCATGAGTATATCTGAAAGTCTTTTCTCTTCTCTACTCGGTCGCGTGCAGGGGCAAGAGGTTGACGGATGAGATGACTAACCTAGGTAATCCCCAATACGAGAGGAGTCTCAAATAGGGGCAGTCTTGACCCAAAATCAATATGAGTTTTCATATGAGCTTTCATGATATACATCTCGCCAAAAGGGCTATTATGAAAATCAAATCAAAATTTCAATAAATTCAAAATTGTGAATTATGGCATGACAAGAGTGGCAAAGTCCCCGCAGGGAAAACCCTGGTCGTATGCATGTCAAGGGTCTAAAAATCAAAGGCACAAAGCCCCGGCACAACAGACTATCTCTTTGAGGGGAAACATCTTGGAAGGAATTCAAGTCTTGATATCTCCCATCCTGTATAAGGCTTATCTCCAATTATTCTTCTCTTCTCTTTCCAAGACCGAATGTTTCTCGGGTATGGCCTTAGTAGGGGCACCGTTGATCAAAGACGGTCGGTTATAGGATGCCGATTTCAATGCACGTCCAGCTTTGGGCAGTTTTAACGAAAAGGGAAGGAACAAGGACCCCTAGCCAGTGGTTCAAAATAACCCTTTGATGCTGCATTAACAATGTCTAAGCCAAAATCCAAAAAAATTTGAATATTTCTCGATCAAAATCCCAATAAAAATTCAAATATTTTTCAAAAGTCTCCATAAAAATTTGCATATTTTCAAAACTCATAAAAATTTGCATATTCCAAAACTCATAAAAATTTGCATATTTCCAAAATCCAAAAATTTGCATTTTCTGATGGTGTTTTGCAGGAACAACTTTGCAAGGACCGAGAGCACGGGATGGGTCCTCTCTCCACCTATTGCTATCAATCTATTGATTCTTCCCAATATTCTCATGACATGCCACCCAGGGGCATCATCTCCCTATATCATTCTGATTATCATATCTCATGATTATTCATCTCCAAATCTTTCAATCAACTCCTGCTCGTTTCATCTGATTACTCCGCCGATGGGCATTATCAGATCCTGACCATTTAACTCCAAAACTTGATTAGCCAGATTATCATCCTCATGACAAGCAACAAATAATGATGCTTTGCTATGCCATGATTTGACTTATGCTGTTCATGATATATGCTATGATTGGTTGCTTTGATTCATGCTATGCATGCTATGATTAAAAGCCTTATTCATTGCTTGTTATCTTTTATATCTTGGCTAATGAATTTTTGAGCGCAGGATAAGAAGCTCTTGGTCCCACCGGCAGGGCATCATCACTCAAAAGTCCCACGGTGCTTGCAGCTCATTTCTCAGTTCCCATGCTCATTGCACCACCATCTCCCTGTATGCATTTTACTATATGTTAATACGCTATTAGATTATATCAAGGACCTTGTGGCTTTGGTAAATCTGGAATTTGAGTTCCCCTTCATCAAAAACAATGATGATTCCAGAGGCGTCTTAGTCATACGGATAGGCCGTCGAGCCGTCCAAGACTGGGGATGATGGTTCCTTTTTTTGTGAATTGGTGCGCGGATAAACGGGCTTCGGCTTAGTATCAGCTCGTAGAATTAGTTTCTTGACCCAGTCTGGGCAGTTTAACAATATTATCCTTGATTATATGATATTTTCATTTGTTTTAATTTTCCCTTTAAACCCAGCATGCATTCATGTAGGAATTTGAAACAATTGTTGAAAAATCATTCTGATAAGCTGTTTTGAGGTTTGAATTGATCTTAATCTTTCCAGATATGAGATTTTCATTGCCGAATTGAATCCTCAGTTTGTTTTGTCGCTGTTTTGGGTTGTTTTCCGGAAGCTCCTTGTTTGGATCTCTATCATCTTATTTCAATCTTTCCTCTGATCCACCTTGGCTGCAGCACGTCCACATTTGGCTGGTAACCGCTCCCCAATGGTGAAACCTACAGGTTTGTGACCTGGGGTACTTCCATCGCGCTGGAAGTTGATCATTTTATTTTATCTCCTTCGTGCACCGCATGCACATCTCCCCCTTTTATCCAAACATTGTTGATTTCGTTGGATTTCCCGAGATTTGCTTCATCTCGAACTTTTGATTTCATTCTCATCAAGTGATGTTGATTGCGTGTCTCATCACACCTTGGCATCTACTTTTCAGTTTGCTCTGCTCCCTTGCAAAGCAGACACCAAGGCGGGGCAGCTGTAGACACGCCAAAATTGACGTTACTATGTGTACATCTCATATTACCTTGTAATGCCCCAATTTGACCCTCAAATTAGTTCTATTTGAGTGGTTTTTCTCATTTTTCTTGGATTTCTCCCTTTTTTCACCCTTTTCTTATTTTTTCCTATTTTTCCCTATTTTTCTGGATTTTTCTGGATTTTTCTAGATTTTTTGGGCATTTTTCTCTATTTTTATGTATTTTTCAGAAATAACGACTTGACTTGGGGCGTCTTTTAAATAACGACTTAGGATTGGGCGTTTCTTAAAAAATTGACGACATATTGTAAGGGCGTCAATTCCACTCATTTTCCATTTTTCTGGATTTTTCTGAGAATTTTTCAGAATTTTTTGAGAATTAACGACTTAAAAGAGGGCGTTATTTTGAATTCGAAAAGAATAAAAAAAATAAAAAATGAATTCACGACGTACGTGAGGGCGTGTCTTTCAAATTGAATTTTTTAATATTATTTTTTAACCCCTTCCAGAGGCGATTTGGTGTCCTTCCGGGTGTCAGAAAAATTCACAAAAATAGTCGTTGGAATCAGGGCGATGAGATGCACATTCACCTAAAAAATGGGAAAATAATATTGAGAAATGAAAAATGGCCCTATTTTGAATATTTTGAATTAACGTCCTTTGTCAGGACGTGTTTTAATTAACGCCTTTGAATCAGACGTGTTTCACAATTTTTCAAATAAATTCTAAAATTTGATTTTTGAATTAACGCCCTTATATAAGTCGTGTTTTAATTAACGCCCTTTGGAAAGGTCGTCAATTCTTGAATTGACGCCCTTGTTCAAGTCGTGTTTCAGTTTTGTGTTCCGAATGAACGCAGCCTTTCCCCAGAGAGTCCCTGCTTCGTTTGGGCTCTTGCCCAGTCTTATCCTCCCCTCTTTGGGCTCTTTCCTTACTTTGTACTCTTTCCTTCTTATCTTCTCTTCTACCTTTTTAATAGGGATGTTCATCTCTGTTAATCGGTGGATTTTCCGGATTTCTTCTTCTCCCCCGTGGTTCTTCTGTTTTTTCTTCTTCTTCTATCTTTTTCTTCTTCTGTGTTTTTCTTCTTTTCTTTCTTCTCACGCAGGAGACTTCTTTCCCCATTTTGTTTTTTCTTTGTTTTTTTTCCTCCCACGTATCTCCCTTTTCCCTTCTTCTCTGTTTTGCTTTTCTTTTTCTTGTTTGGTGCTTGCAGGTGCTGCTGCGTTCGGCTGAAGGAGGAGCCTTCAAGTGCATTTGTCTTCATCTATCGAAGCCTCTCCCCCTTGAATATCAAAGCTACAGCATCACACAGGCTCCTTCTTGTTTTTTTCTTCTTTTATTTTGGCATCGATTTACACATATACGCATGCATCATCATTTCTCATTGATTTTCATTATTCTTAACGTGTTGAGAAATCTCCCCCACAGTGCAATCCCTTGCACATCTCCCTATTTCATTTACATTCATTCATATCATCATATATCTCCCACCCTCATTGCATAGGGGTTTAAGGGCAATCCCCTTAAGGTGTGTATTATTCCTATTTTTCATGCTCATATATTTTTATTGAATTTGATGCTACACCATTGTTTCTAATCCATATCTTTTGGTGTTTGTCTTTTCTTGCAAGGGTAATCAAAGGAAGAACTCTCTTCATCGACCGGCCGATCTTGAAGAGAAAAGGAGTACTCACATCCCCCGCATCTTTTGAGGTATTTTGCGATCATCTCCCATATCAATCTCCTCTTTGAGACCCTCGTGTCTCTGGCGATCACATCTTTTCCCCATTAGCACCTCGTGCTATTTTTATTGTTATTTCATTGATCGTGCTTATCATTTTTTTGTTTAAGTGTGGATTTTAATCCAATCTACAAGCTTCATCTAAGATCTTCTTCTTTAATTCTGGACAGTCGGGTATACAAGTTCTACCTTTGAATAGTAATCTTCCATCAGAAGTTAGTTGAAAATCAGATTGTCCTTCTAATCTGCCTTTGATTTCCACTAATATAGGATCATTATCCTGAAGTGCTTGTATCTCAGATAATAAATCCGACTGTATGCTTACATGAGATAATGTGATAAATTTGGCTTCCTTGTCCAAGCTTATATTGAGCTCGGAGAATTGTTCTAGCAACCTCCATTCTTGTATCATATAATTGGCTATCATTGCTCTCGGCTTTCGACTAAGGGCATCAGCAACATAATTACCCTTTCCGGGATGGTATTGTATATTGAAGTCGAAGTCCTTAAGATATTCTAGCCAGCGTCTTTGTCTCATGTTTAGCTCCTTTTGTGAGAATAGATATTTGAGACTCTTGTGATCGTAGTATACAGTAAACTGCACTCCATATAAGTAGTATCTCCATATCTTTAGGGCAAATACCACCGCGGCCAGTTCTAAGTCATGGACGGGGTAATTCTCCTCATGCTTCTTCAGTTGACGTGAAGAGTATGCTATGACCTTTCCTTGTTGCATTAGGACACATCCGAGGCCAATGCCAGAAGCATCTGTGTAAACCTCGAATTTCTCTCCTTCTATTGGTAGAGCTAACACCGGAGCTGTAGTGAGATGATCCTTGAGAGTTTGGAAACTTCTTTCACATTCCTCACTCCATTCGTATCGGATCTCCTTGCGAGTTAATCTTGTAAGTGGTACGGCGATCTTAGAGAAATCTTTGATGAATCGCCGATAATAGCCTACAAGACCTAAGAAACTTCTGATCTCACTTGCATTAGTTGGTTTTTCCCAGTTTCTTACAGCTTCTACCTTTGATGGATCAACAGATAGACCATCCTTGGATATCACATGTCCGAGGAAAGTCACTTCTTCAAGTCAGAATTCACATTTGCTGAGCTTTGCATATAATTGATTTTCCCTCAATACTTGCAATGCGATCCTTAAATGCTCTTCATGTTCTTCCTTAGTCTTGGAATATATCAATATATCATCAATGAAGACTACTATGAATTGATCCAAGTAAGGACTGAATATGCTATTCATTAACTGCATGAAGGCAGCAGGGGCATTGGTTAGTCCAAAAGGCATAACAACAAATTCATAGTGGCCATACCTGCTTCTGAACGCAGTCTTATGAATGTCATCATCCTTGATTCTTAACTGATGATATCCCGACCTGAGATCAATCTTGGAAAAATTTTTGGATCCGGAAATTTGATCAAATAACTCATCGATTCTCGGCAGTGGATACTTATTTTTGATAGTAAGATGATTCAACTGTCGATAGTCGATGCACAATCTCATGGATCCATCCTTCTTCTTTACAAATAAGACTGGTGCTCCCCACGGGGAAGTACTTGGTCTAATAAACCCTTTTCGAATCAGTTCCATCAACTGCTCCTTCAATTCTTTGAGTTCCGCAGGGGACATTCTATAGGGTGCCTTTGAAACTGGACCAGCACCAGGGACTAAGTCAATGGTGAAGGCCACTTCTCTTTGAGGGGGTAATCCCGGCAAATCTTCCGGAAATACGTCTGGAAATTCTTGCACTACCTGAATGTCTTCTATCTTAGTGTCCTTTATTTCCTTAACTGTGACAAATGCAAGGAAGGATACACATCCTTTCCTGACGAGCTT
Organism: Amorphophallus konjac; assembly: GCA_022559845.1. NCBI lineage: Eukaryota > Viridiplantae > Streptophyta > Magnoliopsida > Alismatales > Araceae > Amorphophallus > Amorphophallus konjac. The sequence goes on along the minus strand of CM040118.1, from coordinate 189,306,617 downwards.
GCTTGCTCGAAGAGCCGAAATAAGAGGGGATTTGCTCCGACTCTTGGGGCGAGTAAAGACTAATTCTGGAAAATCTTTGAAAGCAATTTGGCTATTGCGGCAATCAACCATTGCATGGTATTTGGATAACCAGTCCGCTCCCAGTATAATATCATACTCCTTTAGATCGAGGCATATGAGATCTATAGGTAAATTCCTACCTTGAACCATTACCTCACAGTTTTGATAGTGATGAGTAATATCATTTTCACTTCTCAGAGGAGTAGTTAGAACTATTTTTATCCATTCAGGTTCTAACGGTAACGGGTCGGCAAACTTCTTAGAAATAAAGGAAAGTAATGCACCCGTATCAAATAAGACATAAGCACTTTTGGAACAAATTTTCAATGTACCTTCCACTAATCCACCTTCTTCTTCAGGTTCGGTCTCCTGGATTGCATGAAGACGAGCATTCTTCGTCACCGGGCGTTTACCGTCACCGGCTTGGTCATTCATTAATGGACAATCGGGAATCCGATGTTCGCGACTCCCACAACGGAGATAAGCTCCTAATTTCCTCCAGCATTCTTCGGTCTTGTGACCAGCCTTGTCACAATGCTTGCATATTGTATTAGAAGGGGTAGTTGTGATAGATAAAGGCTTGGTCTTTTTGAACTTGAAATCTTGAGAGGATGAACCTCCATTATTGGGCCTCTTCTTAAAGTTGGGTTTGAAAGAACCCGAACTTGTGACTTGCTCCTTCTTATCTTTCCCACGGATCCTATCAGATAGTTCCGTGGCATCTTCAAGTAATTGAGCTCGGCGCACTATTTCGGAATAAACTTGGATGTCCATAGGCGCTAGTTGAGTAATGTAGTGGGGCCTAAGCCCATTAAGAAATCTACGGGCTTTCATCTTCTCCGTGCTAATAAGATGCTTAGCATATCTAGACAACTTGGAGAACTGAGCTTCATAATCTGCTAATGATAAAGATCGTTGCTTCAATACAGCGAATTCTGCAGCCTTCTTTTCTTGGACTCGGTCCGAGAAATATTTAGCATTGAAGTATTCCACAAATTCTTCCCATGTTACTTGAGTAGGATCGATGGTTGCTTCAATAGACTCCCACCAGCATCTAGCATCTTTCTCTAACTGGAATGTAGCTAATAGAACTTTGTCCTGATCGTGCATTGCATGACACGGAATATGCGTTTGGTTTCCCGAACCCAATGCTCGGCATCGTCCGGATCGGTCGATCCCATGAACTTCGGGGGATTCATGTTCTTAAATGCTTGGTGTAAGCTTCCAGCTCGTGGAGCACCACCTTGTGCTACCTGTTGTAGCACTTGAGTCATCCCTTGGAGGGTACGCTGCATGTTGCGCCATTGAGCACGTTCGGTAGCCATTATCCTACAATTACAATAGCTACGTTAGTATTATATCACTGTGATCTTATTAAAAGACTTATTGACTCTCAACCCTTGGTTCTACCCAATCTCACTGGTTGAAAGGTTCAAACTTATCCTTGGACTTGGGTTTTTCCTAGGAATTGAATACCTTAGGCTCGGATACCACAAAGACTGTCACGCCCCGAGCGCGGAAGATACCCGGAGGTGCGCGACGTGTCTATATCAATCACGTCAATCAGAGTGGTCGTATATTCGACACAAAGACAGAGATGTGCAAAATAGCAAGATAACCAAATCCTTTATTCCTTTATAATAGACTATTACAAATCCAATACTCTGTTTAATAAAAAGAAAAGTACATAGTTGACTCAAGAAAACTATAGAAACAACTAGACGACACTTGAGCAGCTCTATCACTTTCACTCTTGAATATTCCCATCCGATTGACTTCCGTCGTCGTCGGACTTACCTGAAAAGTACAAAGGGACAAACGGAATGAGCTAACGCTCAGTAGGAAATTATATCTCAAGCATTAGCAAGGGTTTTAAGTAATTACATCTTTCATGATTGCAATAAAGCTATGCATGCTCGCATAAAACGACAAGATAGAGAGAATGTAATATCAAAGAAATAAGATGAACTTAATCATGAACTTTCAACAAGATAACAAGTTATTCAAGATATTCAAGCAAGTACGTTTAACAAGCCATGTCAAGAACTTTGGCTATCATGTATCAAGCAAGTAAGTTACCCTTTTTCGGGCCACGCATTTCATGTCAAGCCAAGTACGATTCAAGTACAAGATGTGTGTGGAATGTCCAATCAAGCAAGTCAAGTACTCGGTATAATGCCAGATACCTTATCATTTTAACTCCCATGGGCACAAGTACTTTCGGGTGCTCCTCCCAGGACCAGATCGGGCCCTATATGCGCAGGCATTTATCATGTGTTTTGACATCCACTCTTGTTTATAGCCAACATAGAATTTCAATAGTCAAGCTGGTAGACACGTATGACAACTTTGATAGAATAGAGTCCAAAATATGACAAAGGACATAGAATGGCGATAATAACGGTATAATCACGATATCGATAAAATTAGGTAGAATATGGTTCCTTTAACTTGGGTACCATGACAAATCAATATGGACATTCTTTATATAGAATTGAGGTCCACAAGAACAGTATATCAAAGGTAAGATACCCTCTTTCTTATTATAGAATTGAGGTTCACAAGAATGGCATGATATGGCATGATATCATCATCCCATTAAGGAATTTCTTATGATATACTCTTTGTATAATCATAAGGGCTGGTATACCATGTTTCTTTAGATTGACATGGCATTATTTGTGTAATAGGTTTTTAGGGTACAACCAGCTCAGTCGGCCTTGAGGGAATCCAAGGCTACGAGGAGTCTTACGGAGGTCTCTATGACTAACTCGCTAGTCCAAAGGAACGGAATGTCTAATGGAGAGCTTGTATGTCAATGAGAGTTGAGTGTGATCGATAAAACAACGTGAAAAGTGGGACTATACTCACGGAGTGGAGAATAGTGCCGATATATATATTATATAATATGAAAACATCGGTTAACAGAATCAGGATAAAAATCATTTTTACAGAAAATAACGACTTACGCTAAGTCGTCTCTCAAGTAAATAACGCCTAACAGAAGGGCGTTTACACATGTTTCCATTTTACAGAATTTTCAATATTTCAGTAATTTATCTAAAACGCGCCCTGGTCAGGGTCGTTTCTTCAAGATTTGACGACTACACCAGAAGGCGTCTTATTATTTACATATTTGACAGAATATAATTAATTTTCAGGAATTATCAAAAACGCGCCCTTGACAGGGGCGTTAATCATTAAATTCCTATTTTTACAGAATATATTGTTCGGGATTGGCGTTACCTTTCAATTCACGCCCTGTGAAGGGGCGTTAACACATGGAAAACGACCTTGTCGAAGTCGTGAATTCAAGAAATTGCAGTAATTGACACGAACAGCCAGAAGTTTCACAATAACCGATGTACAGGATGGTATTTATATAGTCGTGACAGGAAGAATTTCACAGGGAGAGTCATGCATTCGATATTTCATATTTATGGATTTTTAAACATGAACAATTTAATTACATGTGATTTTCGTGGATAATCAGTTCCTAAGATAGCTGATTAACATTACATGAAATTAACGCCTGTGTACAGGGCGTCAAATATGAAATTGACGACCTGGGCAGGGTCGTGTCTTGTAAATTAGCGCCCTTGATAGGGGCGTCTCTTTCAAAATATTGCAGAAGCTTAACAAAACCATATTAAACCGTATGCATGACATGCTTATATATATATCTTGCATTAATTTCATTTGGGCTACAGTAACTTGAGAAAACCTACCTTTAATGGTTGATATCTGGAGAGGGGACACGTGATTAACGTGATAAGAACACACTGAAGCTTCTAATACCCTTGATAGCAGCAGTATGCAGATGAAGAACCTTGACTCAGTTGATTGTTTTCTTCAACAGTCAACCTGGAGGCAGAAGAACGAAGAGATCATGCTTTGTATTAACTGGAGAGGAGGTAAAGGAGGAGAAGGGAAGAAGAAAGAAGACTTACCCGTTAGTCTTCTTAACCTGCAAGAATAGAAGAAACGAAGAATATTAATTCTTCAGATACTACGTTCATAAGGAAAAGAATCAGAAGAAGAAGAAGAAGAAGAAGAAGAAGAAGAAGAATATTAATTCTTTACGCACCTGCAGTTCGAACGTCCAAATAGCGTTTTAGGGTTAGATAGTAGATTATTTATAGGCTATGGAAATCCTATTAGAGTTAGTGTTCGTGTGAGGGTAATATATCCCTAATAGAGTCCTTACCCTAGTAGACACTTACTGGATTAGGTTAATCTTTCCCTGGATAAGCTCCCGTGTCGAACGGAACTCGAATGGAATTAACGACTTTGGTCAGGGCGTCTATTCTTGAATTGACGACCTAGTTCAGGTCGTTTCTTAAGAAGCGCCTTGTATAAGGGCGTTCCTTATTTTGAAACACGCCCAAGATAGGGGCGTTTCTTGGCCTGACCGTTTTTGGCATTTAGAATTTCACGCCGTGTGTTGAGGGCGTCACTTCTTGAATAACGCCTTATCCAGAGGCGTCTCTAATTTGAATAGCGCCTTTATCCGAGGCGTTATTTTATTTTGTTTTATTTATCTATTTATTTGATTTATTTTAAAATCTTTATTATTATTAATATTTTATCAGGGTTGCTACACTATAGGAATATTATTCTTGGGCATGAGGACCTCTCTATTGGATATTCCTTCCAATGGACTAGGAAATCTTATTTCAAGGCCTCCGTAATTCTCCGCGAGCCTGGGATTCCCACTAGGATGTCGAGTTGGTTGTACCATTAAAGCCCATTGATTAGACTACACTATCGATGTTTTCTGATTATCAGTAATGTAACGGCTCTATGTTAGACCGTTAGGCACATGTAACGGCCCAATATAAGACCGTCACATTCATCTGAGTTTGAATTCTTGATTCAGGATTTAGACTAATGTAATGGCCTAATCCTGGACCGTCACATAATGTAACGGCCCAATGCATGACTGTCACCTTTCTCTGAGTCTATTTTTATTGTTCTGGACTCGGATCATTGTAACGGCCCACTACTGGAGTGTTACATGATGTAACGGCCCAGTAAACGACCGTCACATTGCTTAAGTATTTAACCCAAGGTTTGACCCAAGGGTTGATATTGCAAAGGTTCTAGATGGACTAATGATAGTCTAGAACTTATAATATTTTTCAAGAAACTTAATATAATGATTGGAAAGAGAAAAGAATGTACCATTATGCTGTCGATTTATTTCCGTGAGCATGACATTGTTTAAGACATTTTCTTGATCTCTCATACTCTAAATTGAAGCATTCATTCATTGATTGTTGTTATCATGAGTTATTGAACTTATTACATTCTTGGCCATACTTTATTGTTACACTCATGGAAGTAGCTTGATTTATACGTGAAGATGCAGTTCGGGCGCTGATTGTGTCCAAGGGCTCTATGCTAGTCCCCACGGCTGATTTCCGGAAACATATTATTTTATAAACCATGGGGTATGATGCTACTGGCGTCGCATTGCGCTGGGAGTACTTTCTTTATAAATAAGTGAAATCCATGAGCACTCATGAAAATCTAGTGAATTGCTACATGATTGACATTCTCGTGCGTAACCTTTATGGTTATGAAAGTGAAAGTGAAAGTGCATTCTCGTTACCTTCTTGTTCATGAAAGGCCAAATATCATGTTCTTGTTACATTTTGCTAGTTCATTCTTGTTCATTCTATCTTACATGATTATCGTGTTACTTTGGTTTAATCGCATGATATTCGCATTCGCATGATTTTTCCTTACTTCTTTAGAGCTAAATTGTTAATTACTTTAATAGTGCCTTCATGTTGATGCGAAGATACCTACTGGACAAGTGTGCTCATTACCTATTTTTCAATCTTTTCAGGAGATGGAAGTGATTCGAATTCAGATTCGGGTTATACAAGTAGCGGGTCCGAGAGCGAATGAAAGTATTGTCAAGATGAGAGTGAAGACTTAGGAAAGTCTATATTGTTTAGATTGAGTCTATGTAATTTTTCTATTTCTTGAGTCTAGTAGAGTGAAAGATGATGGAAAAAGTTATTGTATTTTGAATATTTGATTGATAATGGAATGAAGTTGGATTTTTAGTAAATATTGTGCAATTGCATTCATTTTGTGTGATTGTCTTGCGCTCTGATCGTTCTTGCTTGCAAGAGGCTTACATGCCGGCTGTTCGCGCTCCCCGAGTTAGTCTTCCGCTGTAATAAAGGCTCGGGGCGTGACAGTTTATAAGAGGGGCATTGATGTCTTTCCATACTTTGACCTATGGCAGCCAAACCCCCAGTCAAACCCCAATCAAACTTGCGGTCAAACCGACGGTAAACCCTCAGTCAAACCCCCTGTCAACCTGGGTAAACCCCCCAGTCAAACCTGTGTAGACCGCCCCCCTCTCTCTCTCTCCAGTCCGCCTAAACCGCCCCACGGGGAGGGTTTAGGCGGACCAGCCTGGACCCCAAGGCTGGTCCGCCAAAACCCCCTGGGGGGGGGGGGGGTTAGGCGGACCAGCCTCACCCCCAAGGTTGGTCCGCCTAAACCCCCATAAAACAAAAAAAACCTTTTTTAATTAAAAAAAAAAGCCTCCAGCCTCATGCCCAGTCTGCCTAAATCCATGGTTTAGGCGGACCAGCCTAGTCCCTTGGGCTGGTCTGCCTAAACCCATCCAAAAATAAAAAAGAGAGAGTTTTTTTAATAAAGAAAAAACCCCTCCGTGAGGGGTTTAGGCGGACCAGACCAGCCCCTTGGGCTGGTTCGCCTAAACCCTTCCTCCCCCACTCCGTAAACAAAAAAAAAAAGGTATTTTGTGAAGGGTTTACCCGGACCAAGTTGGGCCCTCAACTTGGTCCACCTAAACCTTTCCACCATTTCATCTTCCCTTATAAAAGCCCCCCTAGGGATCTCATAGGATGAATGCAAGGACCTACGACCTAACCGCTGCACCCTCGGAGTTCCTCCGCAGGCACCCAGCGAGGGTCGTACACAGAGCGCGAGGAACTAAGCGCGCATGTGGTTGGCTTGTTAATCGGCTCATACACGGCGAGGGTATGTCACCCGTACTTCCCTCACGCGGCGTCTAGCCCTCTTACACAAGTCCATGCCCATCGCATATAAGGCATTATGACAATGGCGAACACACCCGCATCCCAGGTCTGCCCATGTGTGACAACCCACGGTGGCCACGCTTATGCTATGATGCTACACCTACTTCTGTCACAGAACCACGTGCCTACCACTCACCTCGAGCTGGCCGCCGACCGCTCGGACTGATGACTCGAGTTATCCGGACCCTGGCCCGGGAGTAATATTCCCGGGGCCGGCCTCGACTCCCCGGCATGACGACATTCGCCTTCCGAGGCTCGGACCTGACCTCTCACCTTGAGCCGCATCCAACCTCTGTCAAGCGCCAGCCCACGACCGCCCCTGCCACCTAGGCAGTCGGGCTTGTCTCGATCTCCTCATGGAGAGCCTGTGTAAAACACGGGGATATCCGCCTTATTACGCATTGACCCGGGGACCGACCTGTGGGTCGGAATTGTCCCGAGGCTTGCACCAGTTGTACTTTGGCCTCCTTGGCCCATTTGTAAAGCCCACGTGGCTCTCATACAGCATGAAACCAGTTGAGCACATGTACATGTACTCGGGTCTCAGCCTCTTCACGACGCCCGCCTCCTTCAGTCACAACGGTGCCTCCGTCACCCGACTTCCAGTCACAGTGGGCCCCGAGCATGACCATCGAGGTCTCCCAGTGCCCGCCCCCTTCAGTCAAAGTCACACCGGGCCCCGAGCGCGACCATCAAGGCCTCCCAGCGCCCGCCTCCTTTAGTCACAACGGTGCCCCCGGCACCAGACTGCCAGTCACACCGGGCCCCGAGCATGACCATCGAGGTCTCCTGGCGCTCGCCTCCTTCAGTCACAACGGTGCCCCCGGCGCCCGACCGCCAACTACTCCAGTCACATCGGGGCCCGCGGCACCTGATCACTCAACAACTCCAATCATAACGGTGCCCCCGGCACCCGACTTCCAGCTACTCCAGTAACATCGGGGCCCGCGGCACCCGATCACTCAACAACTCCAGTCACAACAGTGCCCCCGACACCCGACTGCCAGCTACTCTAGTGACATCGGGGCCTGCGGCATCCGATCACTCAACAACTCCAGTCACAACTGTGCCCCCGGCACCCGACTGCCAGCTACTCCAATCACATCGGGGCCCACGGCACCCGACCACTCAACTTCCCCCGCACAACGGTGCCCACGGCACCCCTACTGCCCTGACCTCGACACTGTCTCATATTGGGAATGCATTGTGACGCCCCTCGGGCACCATCCTGCTGAGTCACAGGTCCTCTGACGGACACTATGTACAAATACGGAACTACCCACACAATAATGCAATGACTCGGGGACCGTCATGAATGTCGGAATTGTCCCGTGGCTTGCAAGTAATTATAATCGGGCTCTCATGCCCCCATATAAATGCTTTTTATGGTATATAAGTCATGTAATCCAGTTAGGGAGCGGATCCCCCGCCTCGCCAGAACCAGTCTCTCTGCCCCCAGTTATCCCTGTTGTGTTGCTGTTGCCCTGTCGCTGTTGCATGGACTAAGCCCTCCCGATGTCGCGGCTCCCAAGGTCCTTGACTCTCTCTTCGGCAGTAGAAACAAAGGTATTCAGATTCAATCCGATGTAAAATAAACACCAGTTCCTTGCGACCGGTGGGGAAAGACGTCCAGTACACGAATCCCTATAATCGCATGCGCACTCGCACCCGTGGAGCCCCCTCTATCCACGTGTCACCCGATCTCTCGAGCCACATGTCGTGTCCTGACGATGCTTCCCCGGTCAATCCTTGGTTCCATAGGTGATTGTCGAGAAATCGACTGGCACGCCCGCATTCCACCCAGCCATCCCTGTCCCAGTCTCCCAGAACGATTGTTGGCCCAGAGAGATGGCGGACAAGAAGGGGGGTTGAATTGTCCCCTTGCCGAGATGGCGGATTTTAACAACTTTCTAAACTAAATACAATGGAATTAAAACAAACTGAGTTTATTAGCCTAAACGAACATGAGATCTGAAAAGTTCTCTCGATCTTTCCGATCCCACTCGTAAGACCAATTCAACAAGCGATGAATGATTACTAATAACGGATAGCAGAGCTAGCAAAGTGTAGTGGTGTAGTGAAATAAAAATCAATAAGATAACATGTGAAGCGAGATAGGAGAAATGGACAGTCACACAGGCAATCGCAATGAACATAGGGATTTTTAAGGTGGTTCGGGACCACGACGGGCTCCCTACGTCCACCCCTCACCAAACCCGGTGAGGCTTCACTAACACGCTACCGAAGTAGCAACACATGGATGAACCCCACACCACACACGCTGCCTCTGCAGAAAAACACACACAGGGCCTGGCCCAAACACGCTGCCACTGCAGCATATACACACACACGTTCGGGGAACATACCCCGGACACAACAACCACACGAAGACACAGCTCCGTACACACACACAGATATTCTGAGTTTGAGAAAATCAAAGGATAACAGATGTAGAAAGTTTCCCCTTCATTTTTCCACTGTCCATTAGAAGATCTTTCTTGAAGTTCAGGTTGGAGGAGTTGAGTTCGCAGGATGTTGGAGTAGCCAGTCCTTCTTCTTGAAGATCCAAGATGTGTTCCTTCAAATCCAAGCTCCAATCGCTCCTACAAACACCTTGAACTGATGAGTCTATCAAAGCCCTCACCTATCCACCTTGTGGCGGCACTCCTTTCTTCTCCCTGCAACAGATAGAACAATATTAGCGTTGGATGCCTTTCTGCTTCGATGGAGATCGCAGGGTATAAATAGGGCTAGAATATAGAACAAAAGACAAGAAAGCCCCATGAGAAAGCTTTTCTAAACCACACCTAAGGCAAGGGTGAAAGCCTAAGGGTATAGGTGTAAAACATTCTGCATATCGAATCTCGAACCAATGAGGTACGAGGCCCTCCTATTGGACAGCCAATGAGAGCCATGCAGTATTGTTCACATAGGAGCCTTTCTCCCCAAGAAACAGAGTACAAAAGTTTCTACTTACATGTGATTGGTCCAACAGAAAAACTGATTTTACTTTTCCAAAAAAAATCCTTTATAGCCTTGGACCATCGAACCAACATTCTGTGCAAAGATTGGGGGAATCTTAGTACAACCAGAACTACACTGATTTAATTGACTGCACCGAGTGTGCATATCGAATGAAGGTGTGCATCATAAGGCAGAGCATCATAAGGCAGAAAAGATGCACCGATGCAAAGGATGCACAAATGCAAAACAAAATATGCACCGATGAAGTATGTGCTCGATGCAACAAGAAGAGTGTGCATTGTGTAGTGTATGCAGGAGATTATGTAGACATGAATGCATGGTTGCGAATGTATGGACTTTGAATGCATGATAACGAGTGTATAGACTTTGTATGTGAGGTTGCACAAATGCAGATAGGGAAGTCTACACATTGAACATGGATGCACTGACATGCTGCCAATCGAATGTACATACTTGCAGGTGTGAATCGCAGTGTGCACAAGGTGAAGTATGCACATTGAAAATGAGTGCAAGACTATGCTCATGAATGTATAGACTTGTGCATATGCATGAAGAGGTGGCGATGTACAGACTTGCTAAACTACAGCGCTATGTGAGACACAACATAAGACGCTGAGTGAGATGGAATGCAATGTTCAGACTTGACATATTTAAAGTGCATGTGATGCGATGTACAGACTTAATATGAGACGCTAAGTGAGATGCTAGGAGAGACGAACACGGCGAAGTGTAGACTTTGCGTATGCTGTGAACACACGATGTAAAGTGCACGCAATGTACAGACTTCGTGGAAGTGCTAAAATAGTGAACGTAGGTAAAGATAGGAATGTATAGACTTAATGTATGGACTTGTGTGAGCGGGAAGACAATGTATAGACTTTATAAAGCTTCTGAACATGGCTGTACAGACTTGGTCGTATGCTGTGAACACACGATGTATAGACTTGGTGTATGCATTCTAGGCAAACGATGTACAGACTTTAAGAGACGATGCATGCATAAGGAAAGACGATGCATGCACAGGGAATGTACAGACTTGGTCTTGCAATGTATAGACTTGACCGATGCATAGTCTTTGTGTGTGCATATGCCAAGACCATGTACAGACTTGAAGAAATGCATGCAGTGATGTACAGACTTGACCGATGCAAACTATGCAGAACTCTGTACAGACTTTAAGTGATGCATGCAGCTATGTACAGACTTGACCGATGCAAACTATGCAGAACTCTGTATAGACTTTAAGTGATCAGTGACGACCAATGCACCGATGCAATCCTTACAACTACTTTGCACTGACTATGTGATTGCACTGACTATGAAGCTCGTGTGCACAAGATTTGCACCGAGTATATGAATGCATAAAACTAAATCTGCACCGAATGGAGTGTGTATGCATATGATGAAATGAGCACTGAGGTTGTTATGAACAAGCTACAGGAAAATGAATTACCTTGGAATAAGATTGCACCGAGGTTGTTATGCCTATAGACTGAGTCGACGCATCCACTTCAGTGAGTCGACGCACTCTATATACCAAAACCCATATGACATATATGTGCACTGACACAATGAGTGCAAGATTAACTAAAACAATGATAGCACTTACCAAATGATCAAATGAGTCTTCCAAGGCATGAGAAATCTATTTTCAATTAACACATGGATCACAGTTGCAATCCAAGGAAAACTGAACTTGCACAGTCTAATGCAAGCTAACACAACAAAACTAAAGCTTACATAATATGATTCAACCAAGCTGCACAGAGAATTCCATCTCAGATCAAAACAATCAAGATCTGTCCTATTAAGTCAAGCACAATCAAAACCAATTTGAACTTAACTTATCCACACCTAGTATGAGTAGACACAAGTTCATATGATATGTTAAAGCAGTGAAGCTGGCCATCCAAATGCAAGTATATACATGGAGAATTGTTAAGGCCAGTCAACCCAAGAGCATCCTAACCTTTAAAGCAAAGTATCAACATGTGAGCTCGTTTATCATGAAAATGCCATTAAGCATAAAACACACAATACATTGGAATCATCAAAACCATTGTTAAGGACAACGAGGGGGCGCACACAACAATCTCTCCCTTTTTGATGATGACAATATATTGTGACAATTCAAAGTTCTCTCCCCCTTTGGCATTATCAAAAATGGGCGACTGAAAAGCAACTGGGAACCCTCCAAACATGAATTAGACATGAACGCACGAACCCAGCAATGAACCTTCTACTGGAGCATGGTGTACAAACCAAATTCCAAGCAAGAAAATGAGACTCTATGTACATTTTGCAAGATGATGAAATTATGTCCAAACGAGCAGATTTTGAACTGTAAGTGAAGAGTATGAATGAACTATGCACAAGTGTATGATCTAACTATCCTATATGCAAAATCTGAAAACTAAATATGCACAGAGTGCATAGTGCTCAAGAGCACGTTATTCTCCTCAATTGTCAAGAACAAAAACCAACTGACAATGGGCTATTTAAGTTGTTATCTACATGTATAACCTATAGATGCATGTAAATGAAATGAAGTATGTTGTGAACAGACAAGCATTCAGGCACTCAAGCATGCATAGTTAAGTATAGACTCATGCAAGTCCCTTTGGGACGGGTGTCAGGATAATGCAGTTGATCGTTGAACATGAAGTGCATGAACAATACTAAGAAGGTCGTGCTTACATAAATAAAGTACTACACTAACCATGAAAGATGACTGATTCATAAACGACATTCAAACAATCAAACCCAATGTGAATAAGTGAAGATTGAGCAATGAAGTTCAAGTCAATATGGAAAATCAGATTTTCTATATAACACTAAAGAGAACTGCTCATCCATACACTTTCATACACGATGCTCGAATATTGGTAGCTACGTATGACCCCAATTTTTAATTACTGAAACTGGTGTGACTAACCTTTTGACACGAGTCATGCCCTTTGTTTCAGGGGCAATTCCCGGTTACTCAGTTTCATCACTTTTTATGATATGGATGAGACACTTTTCGACGCGAGTTGTATCCTTTATCTCAGGTACACTTCCCGGCTACTCGGTGGTAAATCACACTTATTTCCATATGGATTAGTTTCTCCTTTCGACGCGAGTTTCCTCCTTTATTTCAGGGGGGATTCCCGGCTACTCGGATCCACTTCCACTTATACAACTTTTTGAAGGGGTGAATAGCACTTTCCTCACGAGACATGTGATTTTCATGTAGAGAACCAATAGTCCTCAAAAGTGTAGAGTAGAAAATAGTAATCCTTATTTGATTGAATCATCATCTCAAAAAGGTGCATTTGTGTGTGTGGTTGTGTTGAATGTAAAAGATGAATTAGTCTCAACACAGTAATATCTCCCCCTAAATGTATGCACGGTTATAAAAAATCTCCCCCTTAATATATGTCATGTAACAAACATGTCTAAATCAATGCAATTTTATTTAGCAAGGGATAAGTCATAGAAGAAGTCAAAAAGTGGCTATATAAAATATATACATGCATTCAACCAAGGATTTTCCAATGACTTTAAACAGATTGATTATCGGCACTTGGCGGAGAACGTAGGTCCGAGAACCACCTCACGCGTAATGAAAGCTTCCGGTTGAACATAATCCAACCTTCCACTGACACCATTTTATATACCGAATAATCATGGCATTTAAGCACACAAACATGGAGAGTATATTCAAGGATATGTGCAATGATATGCAAGTGTATGCATGTAACTAGAAAAGATGATTGAAAATCATTCTTATTCACAAGTATGCAAATGTGTGTATGATATGTGCAGTTTGTATCATGCAACTAAGTATGTACAGTGAATTTACAAAAGTCAACAAAGGATTCTATCCACAGACCAAAGCTTTCAAAGCTAAACTGTTATTAGCAAGAAGTAAGCAGGCAAAAGAGTGAAAGACTCTATGCACAGTGAAAAGCATTCAAAACCAAATTTTTGTTTGCGAAGCAAAAGTGAAGGTGTGTATGAAAACTATGTATATCCAAAGTGAAGTATTCAAAACCAATTTTTTTTTCACAAGATGTGAAGAGTGAAGAGTGTTCAACTCCTCTAAACATGAAGCTCACAAGATCTCATGATTTTAGAATTTGCCTTAATCAATAAAGCAGGAATTGCAACAATTTGAATTCAATCATTTTTCATCAAGGCTCAGATTTTACCTTCCCAGATTTTTCAAAAAGAACCTTACCAAAGTAAGTTCTCAAAATTAAACCATTTTCTTTCTGACTACCAAAGTTAACAAAAGGTAGTGTAAAATTCAAATGAAACTCAGATTTGACTTTATTTACAATCATGCAAACTAACAAGCATGGACAGTCAATTTGATAGAAAATTTGTAATTAGAAGCTCTATGTTTTTCTCAGAATTCAACCTCTCACCTGAGTTGAATAATCCAAAAGTAAACAATATACCAAAATTTTTATCAGATCAGCTCATCTTTTCTTTTGCCTTGAAGAACCTTCATTTATCAGCAAGTTCTTCCTCTTCAAGGCACCCCTACAAAATAGATTTCTCATTTTGGAGATTTGGGTACCCAAGCCATCTTGAGTCCCGAGGGGTTAGTGTTAACATGAACAGATGGATTCTTGTATCTCCTAGCAAACCAATCATCATCATTTCTCATGGTGGAACAATCATCTATTGAATGACCATTCTCACCACAATAATAGCAATTAGAATATTTTCTTTTCAAAAACCAATTGTCATCGTTTTTCATTACATGACAATCATTTATCACATGTCCATTTTGACCACAGTAATGACAGGAAAAATTCTTTCTGAGAGACCATTCATCATCATTTTTCTTAACGGAGCAATTTTCAAAAACATAGCCATTTAAACCACAGTAGAAGCAATGCATGTTGTGGTTCTTCTTTATGAATATGTCATGATTTATGAAACCATCAACATTTTTCATTCTTGACTTTAATGCTTCTTCATCATCAAGTTTCATCAAGTAACAATCATACATATCATGGCCATATTGTCCACAATAATAACATGAAACATTTCTCCTTCTACTTGGTGCATGATTATGTTTGATAACAAATGGTTTTGCATGCACAGAAGAGCAATCAACAACATTTTTCTGTGTTTCATTTTCTTTTACAGATTTGGACATGAGTTCATTCAAACTCTTTATTTGACTTTCTAAAGACAAGATATGCAATTCAGAACTAGTCAACTCTTCCTCACAAGACGCAATTTTCTCATTCAACAACAAATTGATGCTTTTGTAACTTTCAACTTCTTTTTCAAGATAAAATAATTTATCATGATCATCAACAATTACACTTTTTCCTTTTCAACATTTTCAAGATTTTTTAATCTACTCTCAAGCAATGAAATTTGAATCAACAAAGCACTATTTTCATTTTGGAGTTTTTCAAATGAATTTTTTTTCATAGAAGTGTGTTCAAGTTCATTCATTTGAAGACTCACATTTTCACCAACTATTTTGTTCATGGTTTCATTGCATTCAAATTTATCATTCATGTTCCTGAAGCTTTCTATTTCCTCTCTCAGTTCCTTCAGCTTTTCACACTTGTCATTAGACATGCATTTTTCTTTTTCAAGGACAAGTAGTTTTTCAGACATTGCAGTATTCAATTCTTTCAGATTTTTATTATCTTTTTCCATATGTTGAAGTTCTGAAATTTTATTCAATAAGAAGTTATTTTCAGATCTAAGGTTTGCAATCATTTCTTTTTGTTCTTCTTCAACAAGCATTTGGGACTCAACTAGCCTTTCAAGCTCAATGCATTTTCCACATGAAGAATAGTCATGTTTCTTTTTCAATTTTCTATTTTCAGATTTTAGTGCTTTGTATCTATCAACCAGTTCATCGTAAGCATTCAGCAATTCATCATAACTTAATTCATCATCATTATCAGAATTGGAGTTAGAGTTTACCTTTGAACTCTCCTCGCATTGACGCTCAATTTCATTGTTTGCAACGAGGCAGTCACCATCGTTGCAACTTTCTTTTTGGGCTTCAATCAGCCCGTCCCAGATTTCCTTGGCAGATCTGTAGTTGGGAACAAATGGAAATTTGTAAACATTTACTGCTTCCTTAAGAACATTCAAAACATAAACATTTTCAGAATTCATTCTTTTATGCTCGTCGGTCCATTTTAGTTCATTTTTGGGCAGACTGTGAGGACCATGAGTGATTAGATTCATAAGCTTCGGATCAGTATTAGTAATCCACACATAATGTTTTTCAAGCCATAAAGAATAATCAAAACCATCAAAGATGGGAAGCACATTTACACTAGCCATCATGAAACGATCTTTTCTCTACGACCGCAAGGTCGACTAAAAAATCAGAGACGAAGCTTTGATACCAATTGTTGGCCCAGAGAGATGGCGGACAAGAAGGGGGGTTGAATTGTCCCCTTGCCGAGATGGCGGATTTTAACAACTTTCTAAACTAAATACAATGGAATTAAAACAAACTGAGTTGATTAGCCTAAACTGACATGAGATCTGAAAAGTTCTCTCGATCTTTTCGATCCCACTCGTAAGACCAATTCAACAAGCGATGAATGATTACTAATAACGGATAGCAGACCTAGCAAAGTGTAGTGGTGTAGTGAAATAAAAATCAACAAGATAACATGTGAAGGGAGATATGAGAAATGGACAGTCACACAGGCAATCGCAATGAACACAGGGATTTTTAAGGTGGTTCGGGACCACGACGGGCTCCCTACGTCCACCCCTCACCAAACCCGGTGAGGCTTCACTAACACGCTACCGAAGTAGCAACACGGGGATGAACCCCACACCACACACGCTGCCTCTGCAGCAAAACACACACAGGGCCTGGCCCCAACACGCTGCCACTGCAGCACACACACACACGTTCGGGGAACGTACCCCGGACACAACAACCACACGGAGACATAGCTCCGTACACACACACAAATATTCTGAGTTTGAGAAAATCAAAGGATATACAATAACGCTCACAGCAGTGTGTAAATAAAGAAGACTATCATCAGGAAATGGATAACAGATGTAGAAAGTTTCCCCTTCATTTTTCCACTAGCCATTAGAAGATCTTTCTTGAAGTTCAGGTTGGAGGAGTTGAGTTCGCAGGATGTTGGAGTAGCCAGTCCTTCTTCTTGAAGATCCAAGATGTGTTCCTTCAAATCCAAGCTCCAATCGCTCCTATAAACACCTTGAACTGATGAGTCTATCAAAGCCCTCTCCTATCCACCTTGTGGCGGCACTCCTTTCTTCTCCCTGCAACAGATAGAACAATATTAGCGTTGGATGCCTTTCTGCTTCGATGGAGATCGCAGGGTATAAATAGGGCTAGAATATAGAACAAAAGACAAGAAAGCCCCATGAGAAAGCTTTTCTAAACCACACCTAAGGCAAGAGTGAAACCCTAAGGGTATAAGTGTAAAACATTATGCATATCGAATCTCGAACCAATGAGGTACGAGGCCCTCCTATTGGACAGCCAATGAGAGCCATGCAGTACTGTTCACATAGGAGCCTTTCTCTCCAAGAAACAGAGTACAAAAGTTTCTACTTACATGTGATTGGTCCAACAGAAAAATTGATTTTACTTTTCCAAAAAAAATCCTTTATAGCCTTGGACCATCGAACCAACATTCTATGCAAAGATTGGGGGAATCTTAGCACAACCAGAGCTACACTGATTTAAATGACTGCACCGAGTGTGCATATCGAATGAAGGTGTGCATCATAAGGCAGAGCATCATAAGGCAGAAAAGATGCACCGATGCAAAGGATGCACAAATGCAAAACAAAATATGCACCGATGAAGTATGTGCTCGATGCAACAAGAAGAGTGTGCATTGTGTAGTGTATGCAGAAGATTATGTAGACTTGAATGCATGGTTGCGAATGTATGGACTTTGAATGCATGATAATGAGTGTATAGACTTTGTATGTGAGGTTGCACAAATGCAGATAGAGAAGTCTACACATTGAACATGGATGCACTGACATGCTGCCAATCGAATGTACATACTTGCAGGTGTGAATCGCAGTGTGCACAAGGTGAAGTATGCACATTGAAAATGAGTGCAAGACTATGCTCATGAATGTATAGACTTGTGCATATGCATGAAGAGGTGGCGATGTACAGACTTGCTAAACTACAGCGCTATGTGAGACACAACATGAGACGCTGAGTGAGACGGAATGCAATGTTCAGACTTGACATATTTAAAGTGCATGTGAGGCGATGTACAGACTTAACATGAGACGCTAAGTGAGACGCTAGGAGAGACGAATACGGCGAAGTGCAGACTTTGCGTATGCTGTGAACACACGATGTAAAGTGCATGCAATGTACAGACTTCGTGGAAGTGCTAAAACACTGAACGTAGGTAAAGATAGGAATGTATAGACTTAATATATGGACTTGTGTGAGCAGGCAAACAATGTATAGACTTTATAAAGCTTCTGAACACGGCTGTACAGACTTGGTCGTATGCTGTGAACACACGATGTATAGACTTGGTGTATGCATTCTAGGCAAACGATGCACAGACTTTAAGAGACGACGCATGCACAAGGAAAGACGATGCATGCACAGGGAATGTACAGACTTGGTCTTGCAATGTATAGACTTGACCGATGCATAGTCTTTGTGTGTGCATATGCCAAGACCATGTACAGACTTGAAGAAATGCATGCAGCGATGTACAGACTTGACCGATGCAAACTATGCAGAACTCTGTACAGACTTTAAGTAATGCATGTAGCGATGTACAGACTTGACCGATGCAAACTATGCAGAACTCTGTACAGACTTTAAGTGATCAGTGACGACCAATGCACCAATGCAATCCTTACAACTACTTTGCACTGACTATGTGATTGCACTGACTTGAAGCTCGTGTGCACAAGATTTAAACCGAGTATATGAATGCATAAAACTAAATCTGCACCGAATGGAGTGTGTATGCATATGACGAAATGAGCACTGAGGTTGTTTTGAACAAGCTACAGGAAAATGAATTACCTTGGAATAAGATTGCACCGAGGTTGTTATGCCTATAGACTGAGTCGACGCATCCACTTCAGTGCGTCGACGCACTCTATATACCAGAACCCATATGACATATATGTGCACTGACACAATGAGTGCAAGATTAACTAAAACAACGATAGCACTTACCAAATGATCAAATGAGTCTTCCAAGGCATGAGAAAGCTATTTTCAATTAACACATGGATCACAGCTGCAATCCAAGGAAAACTGAACTTGCACAGTCTAATGCAAGCTAACACAACAAAACTAAAGCTTACATAATATGATTCAACCAAGATGCACAGAGAATTCCATCTCAGATCAAAACAATCAAGATCTGTCCTATTAAGTCAAGCACAATCAAAACCAATTTGAACTTAACTTATCCACACCTAGTATGAGTAGACACAAGTTCATATGATATGTTAAAGCAGTGAAGCTGGCCATCCAAATGCAACTATATACGTGGAGAACTGTTAAGGCCAGTCAACCTAAGAGCATCCTGTTGGGTCCCGTAGTGCAAGAACACGGATCTAGAGGGGGGGGGGTGAATAGATCCTACTACTATAAACTATGATCGATTAAAAACATAAACTAGCGCACAACGGAATTACCAAGATTGATAAGATTGAGGAATTTAATCTAAACAGATTTAAACTTAATTCACTCAATCTCACCGAGCTCACACGATTGCATAAACAGATAAGATAGCGAAGCACACAAACACAAAGATCAAACCACAAGACACGGGGATTTTTAAGGTGGTTCGGGACCACGATGGGCTCCCTACGTCCACCCCTCACCAAACCCGGTGAGGCTTCACTCGGGGATAAATACCCAAACGGAGACGACGCTCCAAACACACACGGGACGACGCCCGCACACACACGGGGACACGCCCCAACACACACACTGACGGAGACGAAGTCTCCCACACGATCCGATGACCAGATCACAAACACAACACACGATCCGACGACCGGATCACAACACACACATATGCTGCAACAACCACAGCACATTGACACAAACACGATCGCATGAAGGCGATCAAATACGACCGTATACACAAACGGTCACACACATACAAATATCTCTAATGTTTAGAAAAGAAACACAAATATTCAAGCATGCTCAAACCCAAAATATAGATCATAGAACACATCACAAAGAACTGATAGAAGACATAGAAGTAGTCCCCCTTTGTTTTTCAAGGCCGGTTGATGATGTTCCTTGAACCACGAGTTGGAGGGAAGTCAGATGAAGATGATTCTTACGTCCTCTTGGTCCTCTCTTCGATCCGCTCCTTTTCTTCTTCTTCCACGATCTCCAGATGTTCACGGAAGTAGATGATCTCCTCCATGCAAGAGCTCCACCACGTTTTCCCCCTTTTCTTCACCTATACGAAAGAACAAATGAGCATTAGGGTTAATCAACTCCCAAATTCGTAACTCTTATATATGCAACTCAAGGGGTGGGGAAAGGACTCATAAAACCCTCCTAATACATGTTAAAAATACCTTAATAACAATAGAAACTAATAGGGGGTAGTATGGTAATATTTGATAGGGTTTTCAATGGGTTTTAAACACTTTTGCAAATCCCGATTGGAAGGGGTCAACCCTTGGGGTCGACCCTCGACAACCAGGGTGCTGCCGGGGCCAAAAAAATGAGCCAAGTTTACAGGGGTCGACCCCATAGGTCGACCCTTGCAGTGGGTCGACCCCATGGGTCGACCCATGCAGTGGCTGGGAATCCAGCCCAGGGGGGGTCGACCCCTTCAGGTCGACCCCTTCAGCAGAGGGTAAAAAAAATGCGGTTTTAGCCCCGATTAAGTGCCGAAAAAATTCCCAAAAATAAAGATTTAATTACCATGAATTCCACAAAGTATTAAGACCATCTAAACCACATTTCAAAAAGATTTATGAGAAAATATTAAGCACATTGTAAAGGCTCAAAAATCTCATTTTAAGGATGTATAAAACACTTCCAATGCAATGCAACCTCATGAAAGATGTTCATGAAAACGACCCGGAACTTAGCATAGCAATGGTTAGATGTTATCATCATCCACTTGACATGAGAGGGTTTAAAAACCATCCTTGAACCTGTAAAAACATGATAAACCAAGAAGTTAGATGATAATCAAAACTCATGAACCAAGCATCAACTCTTTGAACTAGTTAACATAAAAATACATCATGAAACACATTCAAGCATGTAATTTACTTCTCAATTCAACCATCAGAAACATATTCACCATTTGACAAGGTTTTGATATGATGAACATGAATCTCTCACTTAATCAAATAAAATGACATAGGAGCTTAACCATTCAGTCACAAGGCAACCAAATCTTCAACAACAAAATGTTTCATCACACAAGTGTTAACAAATATGCCAAATGCAAAGCATGCATAATATCATGGAACCACATTCATTCAAATGGCATTCTTGTTGATTAAAAGCTAACATTCATGAAGCATTATCTCAAGAGGAGCATTGATACAAATAAGGGATCTTTTTGAAACATCCATACATTGAAATCACAATAACTCTATGAATGATATGTCACTATCATTCAATTAGAAAGGTGTGTTAAATGAACACAATCTCCTTGATTGAGACCCAAATGAAGCCATCTTCAGTAAGGCCATCTTCATGCAATTCTTTCATACAGAAAGTCATTAACTCAAGCTTTTAGAGCATAGTACATGTAGCGACCCAGATTCCGGATACCCGGTGCACCCGGTATAAATACCTAATACACGTGATACCACATGGGACCCGCGAGGCCTCCCAAGCGCGGGAAAGCGCCGAAGGGAAAAAGGAGTGTGTTGAATACATTGAAGCCAGCAGATATAACAGTAAGCAATTAAATTTCAAAAGATTGGATTGCTAAAGTAGCATAAATAAAATTACTTTTTCATTAATAATTTCAACAATTACAATTATACACCATAGTCCAGCCCAAAGGAAAGACAACAAGTACAGTCTGACAGAAGAGAACATACACTGAAGTCGGGGGAAGCCCGACGCAGGTACAGTTGGCAGCTACAGCAAACGCGCACCTCCAAGAGCAGCAGAGGCAGACGGTGAAACCCACCTGAAAAGTAGGGGTGAGTCTCTAAACAGAAACTTAGTAGGGGTCACGCGGATCCCCACTGGAAAATGCACAGAGCAACGGAAGCAACAACAAAAACAACAGGTGCTGCAGAACAGGAAAAGCTACACTACAAAGCTGTAAACAGAACAGGGACAGCAGGAGTAGGGAACAGGCAAGAGCAAGGGGAGCTCAACAACAAAGAAGAGTGAGGCCGTAAAACACAGAACACGGCCACTGAGGAGAACTCGACACCCTAAGCTACTCCAAACGGCAACAGACGGTCAACCCCAAACTCACACAGTAGGGTAACCCAGTCCGTCAACCAAAATAAAGGCGAAGGCGGACGCCAATGCCAAAAACACAGACAAACATGACAGGAAACGTCGTGCACATAGCCCCACGCATGACTAGAACGTCATGCAAACGATAGAACACTGACCTCGAGTACCGCCACGAGAGGGCAACTCGCAAAGGTCAGAACGCGCAAGAAACGCGAGAGTCACAGGCCAAGTGACAGGAGCACCCTCGTCCCAGAAGAACAGCCAGATGCGTCCACTGACGTCTTACACTGCGCCACAAGTGTCATGTCAACTTAAGGACAAGACACACCAAGAACCAGGTCCAAGGAACAACCATTCCAAGGAAACACGGTACCACATCACAAGACTATAGCACCAACTGCGAGTGACTAGTCAGGGCCACGCCCGTCGGCGCAAGTCCCCAGTCCCTGACCACGTGTGCACACACTGACCACTACCTAGGCTAGGCCTCTAGCTAGTATTCCCCTCGGTAGGACGCTACCGCTGGCCGGGGCCCACAGAACTAGCTTAAGAACCGTACGTACCAAACGCAACAGGAAAGACCCCTCCCAGCAAAAGCCTAGGGCTACAACGAGTGGAGGCTCACAAGGCACAGACTCCGAAACACAGGTGCTAAAGCACAGACAGTCTAAGAAAGACCCGTCTCGTGCACCACAAAGCACCAAGGCAGCTAGACAACCGCCAACAGACTTAGGACCAGGCAACTAGACCTACAACGTAACGATCTTCGAGTCGAACGACTCAAAGGCAAGATCGTCACAAACAGCGGAACAAGCCGCCTATCGGTCTAATCCTAAGCCAGAAGAAACCACGCTCCGCAGAAAACAACGCACGGAGACTTGAGGGAAACATCAAGAACCCTCAGACACGCCTGGACACGCAAATCAAGGTAAGGCAACACCTCTAGACATTCAGAAGCAGTGTCTCGAGCCGGACACAACCACCGAGACACACACACACAAGGTCACGCGTCAACCATTGGGTCAAATCGGGTTGACCTGAACCTAACAACAATGCTCGAAAAGTAGGAAAGGGAATCCTGCCTCAAGCAAGAAGGCTCCTGGCCACCTTACAACGTAGTCTTAACCCTCATAAGACATCGGGAGACATCCACAGGACGACGGGTAGACCACAAGGATAAGCCAAGACAAGCCGAAACCAAAACACGGAAGACGGAGCACAAGGCATGTAACGCGCCACCCCTAGACCGCTACAAGCATGTGACGGTCTAGACCAGGGCCGTTACTCAGCAAGTGACGGTCGGGCGATAGGCCGTCACTCACACCGCCCTAACCACTCTAAAACACATAAAAAGCCATGTAACGGCCAGCTCATGGCGCGTTACAAACACCTGGCGCGCCCAACCCAGGCCGTCAGGTCCAACAGACCATCAAACGAAACACAGAGAATGTAACGGCCGGCGCCAAACGCGTCACATCAATGTAACGCACGGGCCTAGGCGCGTTACAAACAGCCTGACGCGCAGGGGCAGGCGCGTCAGGGCCAACAAACCACGAACGAAACCAGCTGAGAGGCATGTAACGGCCAGCACAGGGCGTGTTACAAATGCCTGACGCACGGGGTCCCCACCATTACATCCAATGGTGCAACAACCCAACTCAGCCAAACATCATGTAACGGTCCAGGGAGGACGCGTTACACGGGCCTAACGCATAGGGGCAAAGCCGTTACATCCAACGGGCACAGCCACCCAAACTTGGCCCAAAACAGAATGTAACGGCTAGGGGCAGGCGTGTTACATTCACCCAACGCAAAGGGGCTCCACCGTCAGAGGCACCGCCTCTAATGGTCAACGCCGGTCAAACAGAATGTAACGGCCAGGGCAGGGCACGTTACATCAATCTAACGCGCTGGGTCAAGCGCGTTAGACTAACCGACTTAACCCAAAAATAAGGCACCCCAGGGCCGTCACTCACCCAGAAGCCAGAAAACTCAAGAACACCAAACGAAGTGGCGGTCTATCGTAGGGCCGTCAGAGCCAAGTAACGGCCTCTGAAACGACCGCTACATCGGTCACGGCGGGAAAACAGAGGAACGGACAAATCAGCCCGTTCCACGCCCCATTTACGTCGAAAGGCAGGGGAAACAAACCTAAATGACCAATAACAACACCAGGGGGCCAAAACGCCCACATGCAAACTCAAAAACACAAGATCCGGGCGATTTAGACAAATCGACCCTAAGTGGGTCACCGAGGTTCCCGGGCTTCTACCGGCCTCGAATGAACACCAAACCACACGAAATCAACGTGGATGGGATCCTAACATCCCAGCGGTTAGTTAGAAACTAACTACGCCGCAAACGGTCGCCGTTTACCGGCCGACCCTAAAAATCACGAAAATCACGATTTAGGCAAAACAAGCCCAAACTCGACCGTTTTCTAACCGAACGACGTGCAATGGCAGAGAAACGGAGAGGAGGAAGTGAGGATCAGTCACCCTACCTCCACCGAAGAAACCGTGCCCCGAAGGGACTAAACCACGCCGAAAACCACTCGCGAACCGATTTCACCGGCTTTGAATCCACCGTACGGGATCGTGCCAGAATCGATCCGATCCTCGCCCCATCGCGCATCTAGCCAGCTCCACCCCGTCTGCAGTCGGAGCCGAGGAGGTGAAACGGGAGAGAAAATGGAGGAGAGAGAGACGGTGGCGGCGAATGAGAAGGAGGAGAGAGGAAAAGAAAAGAAAAAGAAAAGAAATTAGGAAATTTTCCTAATTTCGAAAATTCTGAAAATGTGCCGAAAATACACAAATTTAGAAAAATATGTAAAAATAGCCGAAACGACCGGCTCGAAGAGTACATCATCGCCGCAGCATCCACGAGTTCGAGAATTGACAAATAAACTCACCGTAGGGTTCCGTAACTAGTACGAGAGAAAAACCCACACGGCTCGTCAAACTCAACTCGGAAGCCACAAAAGTGAACCGAAACTCAACGAAACCAATCCGAAACAGATCCGAAAGATCCAGCAAAGATCCCACAAGACTTGCAAAGGATCCAACAAAGATCCACCAAGGATCTAGGGCATTACAGTACACATGACCAATCATTCATCTAATGCATGAGCAATATGGAACCAACTCTCATGAAGTCTTGTGTGAATATTTCAGGCCCAAAAATCTTATGAAGAAAATGCATGAAAATATCCAACCAAGACTTTGAAAAGCTATTAGATGAAATGAATGAAATGTAGAAGAATCAATGCAATGCAATGAGTGAGTCAACTCCCTTTTTCAATAAGATCTTCATTGATGCACTCCTTCGAGTTCCAAACATGAATCATGGATTTTGATCCTGTAAATCAAAATATTCAAGGCATGAGATCCTTAAATACAAATCATTCATATAACTTTCAAACATCAACAGAGTTAACTCCCTTTAAGAAGAAGAGCTTCATTGATGGACTCCTTAAGATTCCAAGTATGAGCCATGAAGTTGTTCATACAAACCAACATAAATATAACATTAGTTCCTTAAACACCGAGAGTTCACATGGCTTTCAAGAGTAAACATTGACGTCATCTTTCAACTCATCAAATCAAGATATAAAACATGTTGCTCAATGAACCACATACACACACAAACACAATCGTTTTGATATCATTGAAACCAAGCACGAACTATGGGATGCAATAATCTCCCCCTTTTTGATGATGATAAAACGATGTGTGTGATAATACAGATTTTACAAAATATTTACAAACATTGAGCATACACCAATTCTTCCATCCTCCCCATGACAACATCATTCAGAAAGCATTGAGCACACACCAAACATTCTCCCTCTTTTTGTAATCTACAAAAAGACAGGGGATATGTGACAAAAATGAACATGTTAGGCCAAAGGATATGATGCAAATTCAAGTACCAATGGATGCTAAGAAGGGGCTCAAAGATATGATACCAAGTGTTGATCAAGATAGAGGCACAAACATAGGCAGTTTCAATTCTCGAAGAGAGAGAGCCTCAAAGATAGCATTTGTTGATCATGATACCATTTGTTGGTTGAACTCATTTTGACATTTATGCAACATGAAGTGTTCAGAATATGCATTTCAAAATGAACTGTGCCAATTGTTGAAAAGTATTGATTTGATCAAGATGATATCATGAATGACCTATATGCATGCTGAAAATGTCAAATATGCAAATTAGCACTGAATATGCACTATGTGAATGCTAATCATGCAAGTTATGAAGCAATGCCCATGATGACTTCTATCCTTCAAATGTAAGGTTTATGCTCAGAATTAGACTCAAGGGGAATGCATGAATATTCAAGCACACAAGCACAATCATCATGCACACAAATATTACATATAGTAACTCCCCCTATATGAGGCACGGGTTAACAAAAGAGCATGTGATTTAAATTCAAGAATGTAAGGCATGAAGCATAACTAAGAGATTTGTGTATACACAACTAGGAATAATACATAAACCATGAGTGTAGGCAAATTCATAAAAGACATACATCATAAAAATGCCCATGTGAAATGTGAGGCAATGACTAATGAGCTTCAAAACATATGGATTTTCAGATTTTCTAAAGAACACTAGATTGTAATCTCCTCTCTACACTTTCACTTTAGATTCTCGACTTTTAGTAGCTTCGCACAACCCCGATTTTGTTTCTTTTAATAGACTTCACCTTTCGGCGCGAGTTTCCTCATATGTCTCAATGGGGATTCCCAGCTACTTGGATTCGTCACACATATGGATTTTTGTTTCTCCTTTCGGCACGAGTTTCCTCCTTTGTTTCAGGGGGGATTCTTGGTTACTCGGATCAACATACCACTTATTGAATTTTTGTGGGGTAGGCAGCTTTTTCCTCACGATTACTCTTTAATGTCCATGTAGAGATTCAAGTTCCCTTTAGAGTGTTGGAAAGAATTTCTTAAATCCTTATCAATGAGAGTCATTGAATTCATTATGTGCAAGAGTGTGGGGGTAAATTTTTATTTTGCATGTATAAAATGAATTCGACAAGACATAGCTATGACTCCCCCTAAATGTATGCACGGTCGGAATCAAATCCTCCCCCTTAATATATGACATGTATCACATATGAATAAAATCACCGCATTGTTATTTATCAAGGAGGTGAGGTCTTAAAAAGATCAAGAAATAGTTTCATAGGGTAAATACTTACAAGCATGCAAGGATTCATGAAACATACATGCAAGCATTCACGAGTCAAGATATGCGATTATCATGAAATATATGCATATGCTCTATATGCATGAATATACAACATGCATCTTTTTGTCATTTTATATGCATAGTATGTATATGCAAAAATGTCAATGTATTCTTTTTATGCAAGTTTTCAGTTCTTGTAATAACTTGAGCATTTAAGAAAAGCATGAAGCAGGTGAATGCATGAGATGGATTTTCAATGAATTTAGTACTGAATCATGAGCATTTTATTTCAGATTTCATCATGAAAAGCCATATCCCTTAGAACCCAAATGTTCAACCATGATCATTCAAAGATAATATTTCATGAGACATAAGCTTCAGTTTGAACATGATACGCCCTGCATGTGTGAATATGCAAATAACCAAGTGTCCAACAGATTTCACACAAAATTTGGCAAATAAGCAAGATAAGTGTTTGAACATCTATTGACAATAGTAGATTTCTAAACATGTCAAACAACTTATCAATTTAGCAAATCAATCACACATGGTCAATGAGCTTTAAAATAAGCCATAGTCAACATTCAATACCAATTGTTGCATTTGATCAAGCAATTCCACAGTTCAAAAATTTTGCCCTTTTGAAACAAGAAGGTTTTTAAAATTCAATTTGAAAGTACATACAAATCAAAGGCAAATTGATTTCATTCAAAACACATGGTTCCTAATAAGCCAAATAATTTAATTTCTGAATTTTGGTACTAGGCGGAGAACATAGGTCCGAAGACCACCATCACGCTTAGTGGAAGTATCCAGTTGAACATAGTCCAAGCTTCTCTAACCACCATTTGATATACCAAATATTCATCCATTGTAGACATGTATGGCTTGTGAAGAATTTTGAGTAAAACATGAGAACATACCAAAATCTCATTCCAACACATCAAAACCATCAAGTTTGACAATGAAGGAGCAAAGTTGGAGTTTTACCATATGAGTGTGCCTTGTTTCATTTTACTGGAACCCCTTTCATTCTTAATTTACCTCAAGGCACACTTGCATCCAAAATAATTCATTCAACAGATTTGGGCACCCAAGCCTTTTTGGGTCCCTGGAGGTTGGTAGCATTGCCACCAAACGCTTTCTTCCTTTTCATTGTTACAACATCATCATTCTTCATGATCCTGCAATTCTCAATAGCATGTCCATGGTTTCTACAATAAAGGCATTGAGGAGAAGCAGTTTTACCAAGAGACTTCCTTTTAGGAGTAAAGGAATTTTTAAATTCATTCCATCTTCTATTTTCAAGAGGTCTAGATTTAATAAAATTAGACCTAGCATGCATTCTAGAAGCATGGAAGTTTTCTGTTTTCAAAGATCAACACTCTCTCATAAGATATCCGTACTTCCCACAATGAAAGTAATAAGGAGATGTTGGTCTACGGAATGACTTTCCATTGTTTGCATGAGTGTTTATGAACAAGTTTCTCTTATAGGATGAAGACCCTTGAGCATTGGAAGCATGTTCAGTTCTAAATTTTCTTTGAAAGTTCAACTTAACATTCATGACACGATAATCATCATTTTGTTTGACAAAGTAATCATTCATGATATGGCCAAGTTTGTGACAATAAAAGCATGAGGTATTTTTCTTTTTACATGCAAGTTTGTCATCCTCTTTCATGATCACACAATCATCCATCACATGACCAAACATGCCACAATAGAAGCATTCAACATTCAACTTTGATTTTTGAGATCTATTTGATATGGAAGACTTTTTGTTGAGATTTTTCTTTTTATCAAAATTATTTCCAAAGATTTTCACTTGAGCAACGGGAGGAGGTGTTTTAGAGGTGCTAGGAATGTCGGAGACATGAACAAAAGATGTTATCATTTTTTATTCAAAGGATTTTTTGTTGACCGGGATGTAACCAAGACCCGCTTTTTGAAAGTTCACCCTGACACCTAGTATTTTGTCTAAGTTCTCCTTCCCTTTGACAAATCTAGACAAGTCATTTTTCAAATCATTTGTCTCTTTTTCACATGCAAGGATTTTCTCATTAAGCAGGTAATTCACAGATTCCAAGTTTTCATTCTCTTTCAAGATTTTATTATTTTCATCATTCATGGCATAGAGTTTTTCAGTTAAGTTTTCAAGAACTTTCTCAGTTTCAACAACTTTTGAAATCTTAACAAGCAATTGTTCATTCTTAGATTTCAACAATGAATTTTCTTGTTCAAGCTTATCAAAGTATTTCAATCTTCCCTCAAGTAAGGAATTCTGAACAAACATGGCACCATTTTTATTTTTAAGATCTTCATTTTTATTCATGATGCTTTTGCTATCAATTTCAGAATCAAGTAGCTTTTCAAACATTTTATCATCATCAGACAAAGAAGCTAACTTATTCTTAAGATATTCTTCATTTTTCTCAAGCATGAAGATTTTAGACATGAGGAATGTATTTTGCTCACGCAGCTCATCACACTCATTTTCAATTTGAAAAGATGTGTTAAGTTTTTTAGCCATTTCAACATCTTCATTCAAACAGGAAATCTCTTCAGAAAATAATTCAATTTTTGATTCAAGAGATTCATTTTGTTCTTGCAGATGTTCAATTTTTGACTCTAAGATTTTACAGTTCTCACAGGAGGAATTAGCATGCCCATTCTCATTAATCTTCCTTTTCAAGGTTTTATTTTCATGTTTGACTTTGTTACATTTATCATACAGCGTAGCATATGCCATTTGCCATTCCTCAATAGAGAGTTCTTCGGATTCAGAATGTACCTCATCATAATTTTCTTCATTGAGTTGATCATCATTGTCGGCCATGAAATAATTTTGTCATTCCATCTCTTGAGCTTTGATCAACTGATCCATAAGCTCCTTTGCCGTTCTACAAGAAGAAACAAATGAAAACATATGAGTATCAATGGCACTTTTCAATAAATTTAAGACAATGACATTTTCATGGTTCTTCAATTTATCTTGACTAGACCACTTGATCTCATCTAGAGGCAATATATGAGGACCATCATAAATCAACTTCCAAAGATTAGGATTAATTGAATTGATCAGTCCACACATTTTACCTATCCATGAAGTAACATCAGAACCATTAAGAATAGGGAGGCAATTCATCGACATGTGCTCAACAGAAAAATTCATGCTTGTAGAATGCACTAGGATCACTCTGTAGATCGTGAGATCTAGGGTCAGCATAGCCTCGCTCTGATACCAATTGTTGGGTCCCGTAGTGCAAGAACACGGATCTAGAGGGGCGGTGAATAGATCCTACTACTATAAACTATGACCGATTAAAAACATAAACTAGCGCACAGCGGAATTAACAAGATTGATAAGATTGAGGAATTTAATCTAAACAGATTTAAACTTAATTCACTCAATCTCACCGAGCTCACACGATTGCATAAACAGATAAGATAGCGAAGCACACAAACACAAAGATCAAACCACAAGACACGTGAATTTTTAAGGTGATTCGGGACCACGACGGGCTCCCTACGTCAACCCCTCACCAAACCCGGTGAGGCTTCACTCGGGGATAAATCCCCAAACGGAGACGACGCTCCAAACACACACAGGACGACGCCGCACACACACGGGGACACGCCCCAACACACACACTGACGGAGACGAAGTCTCCCACACGATCCGACGACCGGATCATAAACACAATACACGATCCGACGACCGGATCACAACACACACACACGTTGCAACAACCGCAGCACAATGACACAAACACGATCGCACGAAGGCGATCAAACATGACCGTATACACAAACGGTCACACACACAAATATCTCTAATGTTCAGAAAATAAATACAAACATTCAAGCATGCTCAAACCCAAAATATAGATCATAGAACACATCACAAAGAACTGATAGAAGACATAGAAGTAGTCCCCCTTTGTTTTTCAAGGCCGGTTGATGATGTTCCTTGAACCATGAGTTGGAGGGAAGCCGGATGAAGATGATTCTTAGTCCTCTTGATCCTCTAATCGATCTGCTCCTTTTCTTCTTCTTCCACGATCTCCAGATCTTCACGGAAGTAGATGATCTCCTCCTTGCAAGAGCTCCATCACGTTTTCCCCCTTTTCTTCACCTATACGAAAGAACAAATGAGCATTAGGGTTAATCAACTCCCAAATTCATAACTCTTATATATGCAACTCAAGGGGTGGGGAAAGGACTCATAAAACCCTCCTAATACATGTTAAAAATACCTTAATAACAATAGAAACTAATAGGGGGTAGTATGGTAATGTTTGATAGGGTTTTCAATGGGTTTTAAACACTTTCGCAAATCCCGACGGGAAGGGGTCGACCCTTGGGGTCGACCCTCGGCAACCAGGGTGCTGTCGGGGCCAAAAAATGAGCCAAGTTTACAGGGGTCGACCCCATGGGTCGACCCTTGTAGTGGGTCGACCCCTTCAGCAGAGGGTCAAAAAAATGCGGTTTTAGCCCCGATTAAGTGCCGAAAAAATTCCCAAAAATCAAGAATTAATTACCATGAATTCCACAAAGTATTAAGACCATCTAAACCACATTTCAAAAAGATTTATGAGAAAATATTAAGCACATTGTAAAGGCTCAAAAATCTCATTTTAAGGATGTATAAAACACTTCCAATGCAATGCAACCTCATGAAAGATGTTCATGAAAACGACCCGGAACTTAGCATAGCAATGGTTAGATGTTACCATCATCCACTTGACATGAGAGGGTTTAAAAACCATCCTTGAACCTGTAAAAACATGATAAACCAAGAAGTTAGATGATAATCAAAACTCATGAACCAAGCATCAACTCTTTGAACTAGTTAACATAAAAATACATCATGAAACACATTCAAGCATGTAATTGACTTCTCAATTCAACCATCAGAAACATATTCACCATTTGACAAGGTTTTGATATGATGAACATGAATCTCTCACTTAATCAAATAAAATGACATAGGAGCTTAACCATTCAGTCACAAGGCAACTAAATCTTCAACAATAAAATGTTTCATCACACAAGTGTTAACAAATATGCCAAATGCAAAGCATGCATAATATCATGGAACCACATTCATTCAAATGGCATTCTTGTTGATTAAAAGCTAACATTCATGAAGCATTATCTCAAGAGGAGCATTGATACAAACAAGGGATCTTTTTGAAACATCCATACATTGAAATCACAATAACTCTATGAATGATATGTCACTATCATTCAATTAGAAAGGTGTGTTAAATGAACACAATCTCCTTGATTGAGACCCAAATGAAGCCATCTTCAGTAAGGCCATCTTCATGCAATTCTTTCACACAGAAAGTCATTAACTCAAGCTTTTAGAGTGTAGTACACATGACCAATCATTCATCCAATGCATGAGCAATATGGAACCAACTCTCATGAAGTCTTGTGTGAATATTTCAGGCCCAAAAATCTTATGAAGAAAACGAATGAAAATATCCAACCAAGACTTTGAAAAGCTATTAGATGAAATGAATGAAATGTAGAAGAATCAATGCAATGCAATGAGTGAGTCAACTCCCTTTTTCAATAAGATCTTCATTGATGCACTCCTTTGAGTTCCAAACATGAATCATGGATTTTGATCCTACAAATCAAAATATTCAAGGCATGAGATCCTTAAATACAAATCATTCATATAACTTTCAAACATCAACAGAGTTAACTCCCTTTAAGAAGAAGAGCTTCATTGATGGACTCCTTAAGATTCCAAGTATGAGCCATGAAGTTGTTCCTACAAACCAACATAAATATAACATTAGTTCCTTAAACACCGAGAGTTCACATGGCTTTCAAGAGTAAACATTGACGTCATCTTTCAACTCATCAAATCAATATATAAAACATGTTGCTCAATGAACCACATACACACACAAACACAATCGTTTTAATATCATTGAAACCAAGCACGAACTATGGATGCAACACATCCTAACCTTTAAAGCAGAGTATCAACATGTGAGCTTGTTTATCATGAAAATGCCATTAAGCATAAAACACACAATACATTGGAATCATCAAAACCAATGTCAAGGACAACGAGGGGGCGCACAGAACCCAACAATGATGAACCATACGCCATCCCTTCCAGCGTGTTCATATCGTTCTCTCTGAATACCCTCGGAATCCCCGCGTGCCCAGTCAACCTATCTCAGCCTTCCGTAAAAGGCGAGTGTGCGACCCCCGCCGTGAGGACAAAACGTCAAGTGACTCCCCGCACGCGTATAACAGTAGCACTTTGTCCCATTATAGGCTCAAGAGGTGGCTCCCAAAGCGTAGCACTATGCCCTGCATGGCACTTAGTTCCCACACTTCTGGCTGGGGTATAGCTTTGATACCATTCTATCACGCCCCGCACTCTATATCGTCGATGTATTGTCCACTTTAGCCTGCCGGCCTCACGGCTTTGTCCCTTTCTAACAGTGATCGGCTCCAGAATGGGAGACTTCCCAAGAGGTCACCCATCCCAGTACTACTCCCCATTAAAGCACGCTTAACTTCAGAGTTCTTTTAAAGAACTGAGCTGATACTTCAAAAGACGCCTCGGTGATATAGAGTACAACTTAGCTATATTTGAGGGTGTTACAAGTATAATCAAGATGAGGAAGTCAAATTTCAAGTATAGATATCATAGAACTCAAGTGTAAACATGGAGATTAATAACATATATAGAATTGTAAATTTGGCC
The DNA here is from genome assembly GCA_022559845.1 of Amorphophallus konjac. Lineage (NCBI taxonomy): Eukaryota > Viridiplantae > Streptophyta > Magnoliopsida > Alismatales > Araceae > Amorphophallus > Amorphophallus konjac. The sequence goes on along the minus strand of CM040118.1, from coordinate 189,272,095 downwards.
ATGTAACAAGAATATTAACACATTCGGTCAAAAATAGCATGTACATGAAGTTAAGCATGTAACGAGTCAAGTATGAAACAAGTGAATTGTCTAGTTCAATCTTGTATGTCAGTTAGTGCAATGTCACACCTGATCATTCAACTCCCTCGAGCACACAACTAGACATTTAGTTATGGAGGACTCTAGAGGTGGCCCCTATAGTCTCAAGAGGTGGCTCCTGTTATGTAACACTTTACGTCATTTCGGTCTCAAGAGGTGGCTCCCATAATGTAGTACTTTACCCCGCATGACACTTAGCTCCTACACTGCCAAATGGTAGTTTATAGTTAAAGTATAGATATAACAAAATTTCCATTCCAAGGGCATGTAGTATGAAGTGCAAATGAAGTTTATAAGAGAAGTTCAAGGAAGATTTAAGGTATCATGTTTAACAACATTAAGACAATAAAGAGAATGAATTATTGGTCAAGGCACAATCAGCTTTCGCGAAAGATCTTATAAAATAGGTTTAGATCAATTTTTTTCTAGTCGGGTGCGTAGCAGAAAATCAAAGAGATCTCAGCCAGGTAAGAGGTGGGACAGTGGGAGGTTCTCCTCGCATTCGCAAGGTCCTAATTAAATAACCACTTATCCACTTAAGGCATTTGTCTGTGGACCTCTAGCCTTAAACACCGATCTTTCTTGGTAAACTTGCTAGCTATACAGTTTGTCGGAAACACGTAATCATGTAAATCGAACGGAAACCATTCTTGCGTATTCTAATATGTTCATGTGTGAAAGAACTTCAATGAAAGAAATACATTGAAATAAGATGTCAAGCTTTCAAATAGAGCTTAGATCAAATAGGCAGACTCAATCGTGTACAAGAAATTTATGAAAATTAGTCTTTCGAACAATTAAAGATGGCTTTTCGGATTCATTTGCCTAGTCATTTTCTTCTTGATGGTAATTTAAGAGAAGAACATGATTTTGAAATAAAATTAAGATTTTCAAAATACTGTGCATGAGACAAGGTTATTCAGGCTATCAGTATGTAAAAACTGGATATAATGGTGTTTGGTATGTGAAACGAGGCATTTATAGGGGGTCGAGTAGGGCCAAGATAGGCCAAGGTAGGTCACGGTCATGAAGGGGACCGCCTTCTGATCACGGTCTCTAAGGGGACCACGTTCAGGGGTCTCCTGCCAGTTAGAGTTTCACACGAAAAATGAGGCAGTTTGGAGGCTGGGCAGGTCATGGTCTGAGGGGAAACCGCCTTCTGGTCGCGGTCTAAGGGATGACTACGTTCAAGCCCAGTAAGCCATGTTGCTCCGGGTGTGTCCCAGTAGGATTACGGTCGGTCGGGGTGCCACATTCTGAACGCGCTCTTTGTTAGGGACGCATTCTTAAACAGAACCAGAAACGGTAAAAACTTGATATCTTGACTTAAAAATTCAATCTGGGGTTCAAATGCAAGGTTATAATGCACAAAACTTGCATAGAATCAAAGTAGACATGCGAATGAACATATGTGAACATCGAAATTAAGTTTTTCCTGAGAGAAATCTACCTAGTCGAAGATCAAAGAGGAAGAAGTCTAAAAATGAAGAACACTTCGAATACTCCCCCAAACTTTGAGCTTTCCTCCTCTCTACGACCAACAATGTCCCTAGAGTTTGTGTGTTCCGAGGAGGACAAATCCCAACCCTATTTATAGGTTCAAGCCTCCCATTAAACTATCAACCATTTAATTTCTAAGTCAATTTCTACTAAAATTTTCCAACCCATGTTACTGTTCCAACAACCCATGAACGAAGATTCAAACTTCAGTGAAGTGATCCCTGTTTTCACACCTAATGATGTAAGCAATGACGCTTATGGATTAATCAGGCTTAGATTAACTATTCCTCCTTAATGTAATTTCTATAGTGCCACTACAGTGTTGCTACAGTACCGCTACAGTACCGACGTCTTCGCCTTCTCAGAATCACGTCGTGAATCTCGTCGTTCGCGTTGGCATGTGGGATAGGGTTTCCCTTTATGTATTCTATACTTTTGTTGCATGCGTCAGGGAATCGATGACCGGACTGAGGGAAGGAACATGGCGGGCAAGGATAATACGGGAGTTTGATGTATCTCGGGTATCCTCCTTTGTGATCGTAGGCCTCTCAGGGCGGTACCGGGCACTCTCCTTTTATGGATAGCCGAGTGGGGTCGGATGACACGGGAAGTTTCCGGGCTTTGGGGAAACGAAGCTGGGATGCGGGCATGCCAGTCGATTTCTCGACAATCACCTATGGAACCAAGGTTTGACTGAGGAGCATCACTAGGACGCGGCACGTGGGCTTGGGAAACAAGTGACACGTGGAGAGAGGGGAGGTTCCACAGGTGCGAGTGCGCAACCGATTGTGGGGAGTCATGTACTGGACATCTTTCCCCACCGACTGCAAGCAGTCGGTGTTTATTTACATCGGATTGAATCTGAACACCTTCGTTCTATGCTGAAGAGGAGCCTGTATGTATTTGAAGCCATGGGTGGAGAGCCAGGAGCATTCCGTAGCTATGGGCTTGCATCTGTCTGGGAGGTATTTACCGGGGGTCTGGGATACTGGACGCACACACACCGAATGGTGCGAGAAAGGCTAGGATCCGAATATGGATGCAGAGACATACATTCAGGTGACGATATGTTTTATGAGAGTCGCATGGGCTTTACAGTTAGGCCGTAGCGGCCAAAGTACAACTGGTGCAAGTCACAGGACAATCCCGACATGTGAGCGGGTCCCCGGGTCAATGCATGATAAGGCGGGTGTCCGCATGTATTACAGAGGCTCTCCTCGAGGCAAAGGCCATGCCTGATTTACTGAGGGAGGACTGGACTGGGTGGCCGGAGGAGGTGTTGGCCGGTAACTGGGCGAGGGCCAGGCGCGGCTCGGATCGAGCGGTCAGGCACGGCCCCATGACGGAGGTAGATGCGGCATCATGGCGTATGTGTGGCCGTCGTAGGTTGACATGCGCAGGCAGACTTGGGAGGCGGATGTATTTGTCGTGGTCATAACGCCTTGTATGTGATGGGAGTGGACTTGTGTGACATGGCTAGACGTCGTGTGAGGGGAGTACGAGCGACATACCCTCGACGTGTATAAGCTGTTTTACAAGTCAACCGCCCACACTAAGCTCCTCGCATCCTCACCCCTTGCTGGATGCCTGCAGAAGTCTGAGGGTGCAGCAGTTAGGTCATAGGTTCTTGTATATCCCTCTTTATCTATGCTTCTAGGGGGATTTTTATAGGGGAAGGTGAAGAGTCAGGGAGGGTTTAGGCAGACCAAGTTAAGGGTTAAACTTGATCCGGGTAAACCCTTGAAAAAATGTTTTTTTTTTGTTTATGAGTGGGGGAGGGAGGGATTAGGCGGACCAGACCACGGGGCTGGTTTGGTCCACCTAAACCCCTCACCAGGGAGGTTTAGGCGGACCAAACCCCGGGCTACGTTTGGTCCGCTTAAACCCCTCCCCGGAGTGGTTTACGCGGAGCAAAAATTGGCTTTTTTATTTAAAAAACTTTTTTTTTATTTTGGATGGGTTTAGGCGGACCAGCCTAAGGGGGTCAGGCTGGTCCGCTTAAACCCTTAGGGTTTGGCAACTGGGGGCTGGGTTTTTTTGTAAAAAAAAGTTTTTTTTTTATTTCTACCAGGGGTTTAGGCGGACCAGCCTGGGGGGGTGAGGCTGGTCCGCCTAAACCCTCCCCAGGGGGGTTTAGGCGGATCAGGGTCAGAGAGAGAGGGGGTGGTCTCCACTCTCTATAAAGTCTTGGTTTTTTGTATTTTTGTCCTAATTTGACCAAGAGGAAGAGGACAAAGGATATTGAGAGGATATTTGGCTACTGGAGGATATTAATATTGCCCGCGCTTGTGGACCCGTCGTGTGACGTTGTTGTCGAATACTTCCGCGCACGGTACGCCGGTCAACATTGCACGATCTTTGCACGAACTGAGAGCACAGACCAAAAACGACTGGGACTAGGGTTGGGAAATGGCCGGGAGGCCACTGGACTGGGAGGAGGGTGCGCTCCCCAATGGGGTTCGCCCTCCTCAGGGCGCGATCGCGCCCGGGGTGAACTCCCCCCGGGCGAGCCGCAGCCCCGAGGGATGGCCCTCAGGGGTCTTCCGTCGTCATTCAGGGATGTCCTTTAAAGGACAAAGGACTCTGGGATGCTGCGATCAGCTCGTGGGGGCTGTTATTGTCGAGTCGTAGCTGCCGCTCGGAAGGTGTTCGGGTAAATTCCTGACACACCTCGGGTTGTCGAACAGCCTGAGTAACTGGCTGAGGGGCCTTACAATTGGCCTTGGGCTGAGGGTAGGAGCTCTTACAAGTCTGGGGAAGGCTCTTTGGGCGTGTGGGCCCTCCCTCAGTAGTATATGCCGTGTTGTAAGGCGGGTTGACACAGTAGCCCCTAGTTATCCCTGAAGTTAAAAGTTCACGGCTCATCGCCTCGCATCTGAGGGTCGGGGATGGCCCCGACTTACTGGAGGGTTGCTGTAGAACCCGGTTGGTATGTTGGAGCCGCGGGTCGGCCCGCGGTTTGTTGTAGAAGGGCTGAGATATGTGGGCTCTTTACGTCCTCATCGTAGGCTCTTTATAGCCTTGAGGATTTGTGGGCCCCCTTATCCTCATAAACTCCTGCTCAGGAAGGGTTCTCAATGGCAGCGTGGATAAGCAACTATCGGTCGACCCAAGCATGAAGAGTGCCAGCCCTGTCCCGGGTGATAGACATAGCTTGGGTGAGGTTCGGCCAGAGTGGGCACTGGGCGCCAGCCCTTATCCCGGCGAGGGGGATAGGTCGGGCGAGGGTCTTCCTCCGACCGGACCGACGCTTGGCCTTCCGAGCCTAATGGCCGCCTAGGAAGTACTTGATCCCGAGTGAACTTATTGGGCTTTTATGCTAAGTGGGCCCTGCGGGGCGGTCACTTAGATGAGCTGGGCCTCGTTTGGTCTCGTTGGACCTAGTTCGGCCGCTCTTAGATGGGCTACAGAAATCCCCCTCTCCATATCTGTTGTCCTACTTTATTTCGTATCTCTTTGTACCTCCACACTCCTTTTAGCCCTTCCGAGCCCTCCCGACTGGGCCAGGATTCGAATGGTATCGGGTTCTTCCCGACATCCGGATCTTAGGTCGTTACAGTTGAAGTCTTGTATTAAGTCTTTTTTTTCTTCTTCATGAATTGTAAGTTGAGTCAATACAGTTATAATAATGAATTTTAATATCAATAAAATTATCTATTTTTATTATTTCTGATCTCTTGGTGTCTTTGTTGTTTGCTCTGTTTGTCATGACTGTCTTGTTGTCACGTTCCCAACAAGTTTCCGCTACTTTCGGTTCGGGCTACACCGGTAAGAGTCCTTACCTAAGAAATGCATCTTCTCTCTATGTCCTCTACGGAACCAAAAAGGGAGTTCGTAGCTATTTAATTCCAGGGACCTCCCTTCTTGAAGATTATCGAGTATTACCTCATTCTACCTCTCCAACTGGTGAAGTGCGATCTTGTGTCCTTAATTTCCCTTGTGGTTCTCTTGCTCTTGCTCATTGCTGACTTAAACATCAGAGGGTTTTCTCTGGAATTCTCATCCCAGGCTCCCTGATCTTTGGTATTTCTTGTAGACCTCCTCTCAAGGTGCTTTGATGCAATTTCATCGCTAACTTCCCCCAGCATCTGACGATCTGCGATTGGAGACGAGATTGAGCCTCTTTAATATATAAATACTTTTCCCCCGTTGACAACGGGTAGGTTCTTTTTCTAATGATGAGGAGCCTTTGTTCTTCAACTTTAAATTGTATTATTTATTAAGTAAAAGGGCTTTTTGCATATAAAGTATTCTCATGTGGAGAATTGTAAAAAATCAATTCTAAAAATATATTTATATGTATATCATTAATTTTAACAAAATGTTATAAAATTAGCGTCACCCTAGCCAATCGGTACAATTTGCCAATGAAATACTCGCTACACCCCAGGCTAATTGCACCAATGTGCTACAATTTTTTGTTTTTTAAATAAATTTTGTGACGTGAGATCACGCCTCCCAAATTTATTGTGCAAGTCACTCCCCCATTCAAAGACCTGAAATCTTCTCACTCTCCCATAAATAAATAAATAAATATACCGTGAGAACTGTGAAAAATTACTATTCACGCGAGTTTTTTTTTTTTGGGGGGGGGGGGGAGATTTTGAACCGTCCATTGTCAACATTGATGTGTACTGCGTGTTAGAGGGAGGTGGGCCCATCTTTTAAAATTTCAAAAAATAAAATTAAATTAAATTTGGTACATCTTATGGAGTGTAATTACATGTTGGTGGGTGCAGCAAGCATTACTCTATCGAATTTCATATGATTGGTAAAAATGCCCATTGCCGTAGCAGAAGCTCTTGTGCAAACATCGACGTCCTGGCGACCCCACCGTTTTCTAATCCAGGTTTGGACGAGCCATTGCGGTCTGACTCTTTCTCCGAGTTCCTTCACCGTGAATGGTTTAGATTCAGGCTTTACGTGAAACATCAAGCGGGCATCCTCCATCAGGCCCGGTGGGATTGCCATGGCGTGTCTTGGCTCTGGGGCTCATCATGTTGCGATGGGATCCGCTTGCATGCTAGCGATGGCTCTACTGTAGAAGGCTGCGGAGATGGGCGGGCGTGAAGGACAGCGACGACTCTCATCTCCTATATACTGCTCCGTGGCGTCACTAGCCACCATCTTAGCGGGGCATCTCTCTGCAACCCCCACTAGGTGGGGTGGGGTGGGGTGCTGGCACTAGAGAGGGGAACCTTCTCTCTCTCATTTTCGTTGCGGACAGTGGAGACCCCTTTCACCTCTCTCTCTCTCTCTCTCTCTCTCTCTCTCTCTCTATATATATATATATATATATATATATATATATATATACTCTCTCTCTCTCTCTCTCTCTATATATATATATATATATATATTATCCCCTTAACCAATGACATTTTTGTAATATGAAGTGTGCAAATATATTTTCAAAAATGATTTTTTTTACAATTTTATCGATGAGAATTGTTTATATGACCAAGTTGAGGCCTTGCCTTGGTGGCCACAACATTATATGGCAAACTATGGTGGGCTGCAAGTTGCCGTCGGACGGGACCTCTAGGGAATATGACCAAGTTGAGGGCCCTTGGTTGAGGTCGGTCGCGGATGGTGGGGTTAGCATGTCGGAGATTATCACAGAGCTCTGCCCTGGGAGACTCCCGGAGAGTCAGGCCATCTTCCACGGTACGTGGTCGAGTGCCTTCTTGCCGATGAAGTTGAGAGGGATGCCTCGACATAGTTGTCTGGGCTTGTGAGAGGATCTTACTTCTCTTTGCAAGACAAAAGTTCTCATTGTGAGGGGGGATGCCTCCGATACTTAAGTCAATAAGTAAGCCAGAAGAAGAAGGGAGACTTCTCTAGAGTGGAGGGCGCACTAGGCGTTTACGAGTAGCTTGGTAGAAGAGGAGCAGGGGGGCCATAGTTGGGGTAGCATTGCCCTTATCTCCATATGTTTACCCATACCTAGAGGAGGCCGTAGAGACCCCATTTTATTGTTGGTGAAGTATGCCGAGGGTGATAAAAAGTTGTAGACCTTAAAAGACCGCATACAGTGGTGTAGCTACTGGAGCAATAAGGCTTACGGTGGTGAGGACACGAGAGCTTGAGATCAGCATGACCCAGCATTGGCGAGCCATCGACGGAGTACACGTCGTGCTATGCAGGCCACCTGATTTGGCTTGGAGACAGTACGGAGACCTAGCTTAGAGTTTGACATTTGTTTTTTGGGGACCATGGAGTCCATTTGTAGGTCGTTTGAGGCCATGTGAGTCGTGGGTTGTCCATGTGTGGACAATTAATTTTCTTTTGGCCACATGAGGCCCAGTAGATGGAGCCCAGGGTCACCCCTCCCTGGCTGGGCTCCTTGAGGTTTGGCAGCCCAACTTGGGCCGCCCTGTCACCCAACCCACAGTTGGGTGCGCCCCCTCCAGCCCACAGCTGGGTCCAAATGGGCTGAGGGTCTTTTGGTCCAAGAGTCTTTAGAGTTAGGGTTACCCTAAACTCTATATAATCTTTTCTACTCCTTGGATTAGAGATGATGATCATTACGATTGAGAATTTGAAGTGGAGCAGCAGTCGCCCTCCTCCTCCTCCCCCAAGAGAGATCACACCTATGAAAGGCAGGGGGTGCGACGCCCCCTCCCCACCTCCAACCTAGGGTGAGACACCTTGCCCTCCCTCCTCCTCCCTCACCTCTACACCATGCGGCAGATCCCCTTAACCTCTGCCCACCCTCCCCTCCACGCCGTAGTAACCCTTCACCCCTGCATGCCCTACCCCCCCACTCAGTAGATCCCATCACCACTGCACGCCCTCCCCTCCATCTGCAGATCCATGTGGACCCCATTCCCCCTCGCCCATCAGATCCCCACGCCCTTCTCCCCCTCTCTTCCTCTCTTGCTGTCCACGCACCTGCAGACCCCACCTCCCTGCCTGCAGTTCGCCCAGCCAGCATTGCCCCCACCCCTACCCACACACCTGCAGCACCACGCCCCTCGCTTGCTAGATCCCCATCCCCCTCACCCTACAGACTGCGCCCTCACCTATAGACCATGTCCACTTCCTCTAGATTGTGCATCGTGCCCCTCGCTCGCAGCCCCGCAGGTCGGACCCTCTCACTGTCCACGCAGAGCCTGCATGCGCCCGGCACTACTTAGGCCGTCCACACCACCCCTAGCCCGGGCTGGCCGCTCCATCCATCTGCACATCGCCGGACGCATCGCCCTTGACAGTCCCGCTCATCGCTCGTCTGGGAGACACGCCTTCCAAGACCCCTCCTCGCCGGCCAATCCCCCTTGAGGTCTGTATCCTGCACCAGACTCCCCTGGCACCAATCCACCACCGGCTCCATCACTTGCCCAGGTCGCCCTGCCCGTGGCAGGCCACCTTGCCCGCCACCTGTTTGCCAACAGTTCGTGCCTGCTCCATGCTCGCGTCCTCGTCGGTTCATGGTCAGCTGTGCCAGCAACGCACCTTCACTGACATCGATTCGGATCTGCCCCCCTCGGTCCGAGTAGACCTGTACTATGTCTGAGCAGACCTGCACCGCGTCCGAGCAGACCTGCACAAGCATTCGAGCAGACTTGCGCACAGGCCAACCCGCAGCCACATCTTCATCTGAGGCTTCCTCGAGTGCTGCCCATCAACCCGTCCTCCCAATACCATAGTGTATTTGTAGCCTTACCTCCCTGCGTGGAGTGGGCGCAGTGTAGTGTTATTTTGTTATCCGTTGTACCGGGACTGCGTGGATCGACAGGGATTCTTCCCCACTCACTAAGCGTGGATGTAACGCCCGAGGATTTTCTAAGAATTTTTTAGACTTAAAATATAATTGAAATATAATAAATTAAATCTAATTATTTAGGCCCTACACTAATCCAATAGGATTAGGCCCATATAAAAAACCCAATAGGCCCAAGAGATTGTTTTGGACCTTAGCCCATATTCTAGAACTTTAAAATAGGTGTAATCACGAAATTAAGGGGGATAATTACTCCTTAGAAGATAAATAAGTGGATAATAACAAGGATAATATCAAAGAGTTTGAACTAATTTCAAATTCGGCGCCCAATGGGGAAAAATGGTCTATCGCGAGACCGCCAGGCACTGGTAAACGGTCTAGAGCTAGACCGTTAAGGCACTGCAGTTCCGTGAGTATGAGAAAATGTGAAAAGATTAGATTTTTGGCATCCAAATCACCTAGGATGATTCTATCTACTAGTTAGATAAGTCTAGAAGACTAGTAGATCGAATTGAAAGCCTAATTTGGACTCTAAGTTCGTTCTAATCCATGAAAACCCTAGCTAACCCTATAAATAGATCTCAGATTTGACATGCGCGACCCCTACTTTGGCTCCGTGGAACTCAGGTAAGGAGGCAGAATTAGAGGTAAGTTTCTTCTAAGAATTTATTTATTATAGTAAGAACTAACTACCCTCCAAATTTTGTTTTAGGAGATCAAGTCTACAAGGAGTTAGAGGCTTCCAAAGTTGTTGATCCTACATCAATAACTCAGGAAATAGTGCGGTCGACCCAAGAAGATCCTGGAATTAGAAGCCCCAAATGAGGTAATTAGATAATGATTTTTTAAAATAATTTGTTCCTGTTAATACCCTTTTCTTACCCTCAAAATTTCACATCTTTAGGTCAAGGGAATCAAAAGATACAAGGGCGTGAAGTTGCTGATTTAGTTCAGGACAAACAGAGAACTAGGGTTGACTTGCAGCCTTAAATTCGAAGTTAAAGCCCAAAACCAAGGCAGGTTATCTCATGAATGGCTCAAACTTGAAGTCATGAATAAAAGTCCTCTAATTTCATTTGATTTCATGCATTGTATCTTGAGAATTTGATGTTTTCATTAGGACTATGCGTCTAGTATATCCTCATGCATAAACTAGCCTTAATGAAGAAAAAGGAGAATCTTCTTGTTAATTACATGAACCTATGCATATTTTTGGCCTATCCTTGTTCTATCATGCTATAGAAGTTTATATATGTTGATTTCCAGGCATGACATGTCTTAGTTTAGCATTTTGTTTTATTTTCATTTGCACTCGGATTAATACAGGAGGAAACGGTCTTCCTGTAGACTGCCAGAGAACCTAGCGGTTGCCTGATAGACCGCTAGCCACAATTAAACGGTCGCCCACTAGACCGTTTGCTGTTCTGATTTCTATAATATTGTTAATCCAAAAATATATTATAGATTAGCCTTAATTGATATATGATAAGCCTAGTTAACTAAGTTTTATTCTTGGTTTTAACATTGGTTTCATAGACTTAGTTATATTTACTATTCATCATAATAGATTTCATGCTTCTATGTACATTCGATATTATTTTAACTTATGTTAATTTGTGACCAAAATTATATATATTCTTGTAATAAATACATGTTTCAAATGATAGAGGATTCATGATTTAACTTGATCACTGTTTTATACCATTCTCACTCTCTAAGAGTCATTTTCTTAAGTACATGGCACATATCCCGGTATATTGTCATTAGTTACACTTTTACACATTAAGAACACAATCTTGGACATGATGACCTCTCCTTTAGATATTCCTTCCAACGAACTAGGGAATCTTTTTTCAAGGCCTCCGTAAGACTCCGTGAGCCTAGGATTCCCACTAGGATGTCGAGCTGGTTGTACCATTAAAATTCATTATCTAGAAAACACTTTTACCGGTGTTTTATGCATTCTGGAACTTAGCGGCCTTCTGGTTGACCGCCAAACTCTGCTAGCGGCCCTGCACTTGACCGCTAACGGATCCTAAACGACCCTCAATTAGATCGCAAAGCTTCAGAAGGATTTTCTCGTTTTTGACGACTCTGTCTCATGAAACAGTCCAAGACTACACTGCTTGAATTCCTAAACGGTCCAGCATATGACCGCTTTCTGTACTATATGGTCCAGTAATAGACCGTTTGGTTCCTAATTTTATCTAACCCAAGGTTTGACCTTTGGGGTTGTTATTTTTGAGTTCATGGGTTTTCTGGACTCCAAACCTATGATAATAAGTCAATGTAAAGATATGGAAAATGAAAAATGTATCGTTATGCTGTCAAATTTTCTTCATAGCATAACCTAGTTATTAATTCATTCCTTGAAATCTCTTGTTCTTAATTGAAGCATTCTTATTTTGTTACCTTGTCATGGAACTTTTGTTGAACTTGTACATTATTGGCCACATTACTGTTAAAAACGTGGAAGTAGCTTGATTTATACTTGAAGATGCAGTTCGAGCACTGATTGTGTTCAAGGGCTCTATGCTAGTCTTCTTGGCTGACTATCGAAAACATACTGTAAACCATGGGGTATGATGCTACTGGCGTCACATTACACTGGGAGTACTTTCTCTATAAATAAGTGAAATATCCACAGAATCCACATAAATTCACGAAGTACTTGCTATAAAGCGAAAAGTACTTTTTTGCTTGACTTTCTAGTGCATAGCCTTCATGGTTATGAAAAGTACATTCTTGCGACATTCTTGTTCATGAAAAGGCCAAATTGACATTCTTGTTATATACTTGATTAATCATAGTCTCATATCTCAAGCTTGATCATATCTTGTTACTTTGGCTTTATTCGTATGATTCATCGTATCTGCATGATTTATCTTATTCTCTAGAGCTAATATGCTAATCATTTAAATTTTCCTTCATGTTGATACGAAGATACCTACTGGGCAAGTGTGCACATTACCCTACTTTCCAATCTTTTTCAGGAAATTCTAGTGGGTCAGATTCCGATTACTCAAGTGATGGATCCGAGAGTGATTGAAGGATAACGACTCGAGAGAAGCCTTAGTTATCAATGTCTAGTCGAGTCATGATGTAATTTTTATTTTCTTGAGTCTAGTGAAAGGATCTTATGTACTTTGGGAATTATTTTATGAAGTAATAAAGTTGAAGGATTTTAGTGAATTACATTGTGCAATTACTTTTTTTATGTGATTGTCTTGCGCTCTGATTATATTGCTTGCTCGAGGCGTACTAGCCGACTGTTCACGATCCCGATTATTTTCGCTGCATAATCTCGGGGCGTGACAGTGAAAGTGGCATCAGAGCGTAGGTTTTAGGACTTACTTATTCCTAGGGAATGATGTCACGTCATAGGTTAAGTCCAAGGTTTAAGAACCCATACCTATGAAACTAGGAAGGAAATTCCCAAACCTATGAGAGGAATTGGGTAAAACCTGGGGTGAGATAGTAATTTCTAAGCTTAACCTCACTCATTCCATTAGAATTAATAAATTCATTATTCTTCTCAGGTACCTTTCTCTCATAATGGCTCATCGTGTTGACTGGGAAGGTATGCAACAGACCGTTGCCGTTCTTACCCAAGCGTTACAAAACATGGCACAAGATGGCGCAGGGGCAGGAGCGGGATACCTACACCGCAACTTTCGGAGTTTAAATCCTCCACGATTTTCAGGTTCCTCTAACCCAGATGAAGTCGAGAATTGGATAGATGAAATGAACCGCATCTTTGAAGTTATGCAATGTGGTGATCAGGAGAAGGTCCGTCTAGCCACGTTTCAATTAAATAAAGATACCCGTACGTGGTGGAAGTCGATTCCGGCACCGCCTCAAGATGCACCACATACTTGGGAAGGTTTCTTTACCCTCTTCCGAGCTAGGTACTTCTCCGAACATGTAAAAGAGAGGAAAGCTATGGAATTCGCTTCATTACGCCAAGGCATAATGACCGTAGCGGAGTATGAACTCCAATTTTCTAGGCTGGCACCGTATGCTCCTCACTTGGTTAGCACCGACTTGTTAAAACCTAACCGGTTTATGGATGGATTGAGGCCCGACTATATTCAACAACTTGGGACTCAGAACATCCGTACTTATGCGAAAATGGTCCAGCGGGCGCATCTATGTGAGAGGACCTTACAGAAGGTCAAAAAATTGAGGAGCCGAGCCGAAGGTCTGATCGGCATGATAAGAAGAAGTTTAGTATCACAGAACCCTACAAATCCCGTGATAGCAAGAAGAGATCCCGGAATGGGAGTGGTAGTGGCTACCACACGAATAAGAAAGTCAAGGAAGAAGACAAACAAGTCACCGTGGCTTGTACCTTTTGTGAGAAGTTTGATCACTCAGTCGAAGAGTGCTGGAAGTGTCTCAGCGCTTGTTTAAGATGTGGCAGCCAGGAGCACTGCATGCCGGATTTCCCCATTATGAAGGAACAATCTTCCAGTGGTGGACGTAAGCGTCAGGCTCGTCTCAATGCTATCATGGAAGATGAAGAAGCACCCAAGAATGATGGGCTAATGGAAGGTACTATCCAAATCTATTCCCATCCTGCATTCGTACTATTTGATACCGGTGCTTCTCATTCCTTTATATCTACTACTTTCACAAATACCTTACCTATTGCATCAGTTCCTCTATCCTCGGACCTTGCTATTACTACACCTTTGGGTCCGGGAACAAAACTTACAAATTACTATCCTGATAGTGAGATAATGGTAGAAGGTCACAATCTTTCTGCAAATCTCGTATGCCTTGACATGGAGGGCTACGATGCTATTCTAGGCGTGGATTGGCTAGTAGATCACGATGCCTATATAAGTTGTCGCAATAAGATTATCTCTTTTCGGAAACCAGGCCTTCCAAGGTTTTCCTTCCATGGTATCAAATATAGGAAGCATCCTGCCATTATTTCATCCCTTCACGCTTGCAAACTTGTTTCACAAGGATGTAGAGCTTTTCTAGCTTCCGTAATCATCACCGAGTCCAAGAAGATCGTCTTAGAAGACATTCCCATCGTGAATGAATTTCCCAATGTATTTCCATCAGATTTTGTGACGACCCAGAGTTCAGGATACCGATATACCGATAACATCGGTATACCGACACCAAGAACTGGGGAGGCCACCCAAGAGGCTGATGAGGCCCCTGAAGGGTTAGTGGGGGGGTTAGCTGAGGAATATGCATAATTAATTGCGAATTGGGGCGCGCAATACAAATAAGTATTTAAGATTTAAACACAAGTGCGGAAGCAGTTTAAAATAACCAGAGTGATATATATATAACTAGTCCAGAGTCACAAACACCAGTCCTCAAGGTACAACTACGCGGGGCATACCCCGGCAAAAGCACAACACAAGCCTCAAAAAGGCAGCTCGTGCTCAGCTGGCAGCTAAGGAACGGTCCCGAAACAGCACGCTAAACTCCGGGAGATGTCGGGCGCGGCTCACCTGAAAGGAGAAGGGTGAGTCACAGCCAGACTCAGTAGGGGTCACGCGGATCCCTACCTCGCACTAAACAAGCGAACATGCATAAATAACCGCAATTTAAAGCATGCATTTAAATAAATACACAGGCAATGGCATGAATATCTAATCACAAGAAAGCTGTAAACTCTATCTAAGCAAGTATAACAGCTAACACATGCCGCTACTAATTAAATGCAAGCGATTGAAGCTAAAACTACCAATTAGAATGAGCTGCAACTAATCCAAGCAACAAGGAAGGACAACCACTGGAGCAGAAACCAGAAGCGTCCACTGACGGCTTACACTGCGTCTCAAGCACTCGCAGTCGACAAGCGACAAGCTAAGCGCGTAAACAGTACCAGACCAAGTGACCAGTCGGAGTGACACCCGTCGGCGTCAGTCCACAGTCTCCGACCACGTGTGCACACACTGACTCTAGCCTGAGCCAGGCCCTCTAACTAGTTTTCTCCCTTGGCAGGACGCTACCATTGGCTGGGAGCCCACGGAACTAGCTTACAAACCGTGAATGGGAAATATACCCCTCCGCCATCCTCAAGCGGGTCGGTACTCAACAGACCTTAGGGCAACAACAGTGGCTCCATTGCCTGGAAAGAAAAGCTACTCTATTGGCACATAAAACACGCCACAATATAGTAAAACAATACAACTATGGCATGAATATAGAACGGAACGCATAAGCAATGGGCTGGGAATATATTGCAGCCATCAGGGAAGTGGCGGTCAAGGACCCACGCGCCACATGCAAACGACGGTCGGGGGTCGGCGCGTTACTTCAAGAATGACGCTCCAGTCCCCATCCGTCACTCCCTTCAGGATTCCAGCTCAAGAGGCACCAAAGGGCATGTAACGGTGGGGGCCCTGCGCGTTACTTCGAAGCGACGCGTGGGGTCACCGCCGTCACATCCACCCGAGGCTCAAACCACCTATCAGCGTTCTAAATGGTAGCAGGCGAAGTAACGCCCCGGTCTAGGCGCGCCGGACCGAAACGACGGTCGGCCGACTGGCCGCCGGGCGCACCGCCTGACCAAAATCACGGAAACAGTTGATGAGTAACGGATGGGAGCCCCACCGTTACTCTCCAAGTAACGCACCCCCAATGGGCCGTTATTTGGTAGTGACGCGTCCACCTTGGACCGTCGGGCAAGTGACGGTTCCTGGCAGGACCGTCACTGCACCTGGGTTACGGGCGGGTACGGTTTGTAAACCGAAGCCCTCCCGGACGGCTGAAAACGCCGGGTATCGACGAGAAACCTAATAACCTGTCAAACCACGCATGCTAGACAACAATCTAACATCTAAATCTAGCACATGCAAGGCCTAAAACGCATTAAACTCAAGATTTAGGCTAAAACCCCAAAAATGGAAATATGAACATCATGCATGCTACGGGGTGCTAATCAACAAGCGGGCTAAAGGAAACGATCCTAGCAAGATCGAGGTTCCATCCCCCTACCTTTCGCAAGCCGAAACCGTCGAACGGGCCGCATGCAAGGAGGAATAGCCACGGAGCTTCCACGCTCCACCTCGCTCCCACGATCACCGATCCACGCCGAAGTGGACACCCACGCGCTCTACTCGACGCGAGGAATCCAACGGTGCCAACCTCGTCTCAATCCGACGCCGTCTCGACCACGATCCCTAAGAGAGGAGAGGAGGTGGCCGCACGGAGGAGAGAGAGAGGGAGAGGGTGAAATGAGAGATCGACGGGGGAGAGAGAGTGAGGGTGAGAGATATAAAAAAAATAAAAATAAAAATAAAATTAATATATATATATAATACAATCATTATATATATAAAAATCTTATTAATATTCAATAACCCTCAAACAGCTCCGAACAAATCCGGAAAAATGCCAGACAAATTCCTAAAAATCCAGGAAAAAGCCGGAAATTCCAGAACAAATAATAGAACAAATACCACGAAAGATCCATTAAGGCACGGGCCTTACAGTCCCTCCCTCCTTACAGAAATTTCGCCCTCGAAATTTACAATAACCGAAAAGGAGGAGACTGAGAAAGGACTTTTACCTCACTGGAACAAGAAAGGAAAAAGCTGACGCATCTCATCTTCACGCTCCCAAGTAGACTCGTTACCAGAGTGACGCTGCCAAGCAACCCTTACCAGAGGAATAACCTTATTTCTCAACCGCTGCTCACGACGGTCTTCAATTCGGATAGGAAATTCTGGCGTGGACAAATCAGCAGTCACCTCGGGCCACACTGAATCATCGAGAACATGAGAAGCATCAGACACATATTTCCTCAACTGAGACACGTGGAACACATTATGAATAGCTTGCATGGCCGCCGGCAGTTGCAAATGATAAGCCACTGAACCAATAGCTTCAACAATCGGAAAAGGGCCAACATACCGCGGACTAAGCTTTCCACGCTTCCCAAACCTGGAAACACCCTTCATTGGAGATATTTTAACAAACACCATATCTCCTGGCTCAAATTGTAGTGGACGTCTGCGTCGATCTGCATAACTTTTCTGTCGACTCTGAGCCGTCAACAATCTCTGTCTGATCAGACGAACCACATCAGAACACTGCTGTACCATGTCCGGTCCTGTCAACAGTCGGTCCCCAACATCAAACCAGTTCAGAGGAGTACGACAAGGACGACCATACAGCGCTTCATAAGGAGCCATGCCAATACTGGAGTGAAAACTATTATTATAAGCAAACTCAACAAGTGGCAAATGCTGACCCCACGAACCTTGCCAATCAAGGCAACACGATCTCAGCATGTCCTCCAAAGTCTGAATAGTTCTCTCTGACTGTCCATCTGACTGTGGGTGATACGCTGAACTGAAAGCTAACTCAGTGCCCAAAGCTTTCTGGAAACTACGCCAGAAGCCAGAGGTAAAACGCGGGTCACGATCTGACACAAGTGAAACAGGAATTCCATGCAATGGCACGATCTTCTGCACATAGAGCTCGGCCAATCTCTGCACACTCCAAGTAACTTTAATTGGCAACAATCTGGCGGTTTTCGTCAATCTGTCGACAAGCAGCCAGATCCCATCAAAACCTTGAGAAGTTCGAGGCAAACCCACCACAAAATCTGTAGTAACATGGTCCCATTTCCACATCGGAATTTCTAATGGCTGAAGCAGACCACCTGGCTTTTGATGTTCGGCTTTAACTAACTGACAAGTCAAGCACTTAGAAACAAAAATAGCCACGTCCTTCTTTATGCCGGGCCACCAGAACTGCTTCTTCAAATTCTGATACATCTTGGTGACACCAGGGTGAATAGCAAAACGGGAACCATGGGCTTCACTCAAAATCTCATTCCTCAAATCATCATCAACAGGAATATACAATCTGCCCTGGAAACTGACGACCAGCTCGTCATCAAATTCCACATCATATCTTGATATAACACGGGCCAAATCAGAATCAGCTTGTTGGGCTTCTAGAATCTGCTGATACAAAGCTGAACCCAAAACCAAGCTAGCACAAACTGCCATCCTCGGATCGGCAGGAATCTCTACACACAATGCCTCGCTCGGAAGCTGTTCCCACAATTTCCATTCATGAAGCAACAAATGACTGACTTGTACTTTCCTGCTCAGAGCATCGGCCACAACATTCATTTTACCTGGCTGATAGGAGAGTGTAAAGTCATAATCTTTCATGTATTCCATCCATCGCCTCTGCCTGAGATTCAGATCTTTCTGGGAGAAAATATACTGTAAACTCTGATGATCAGTAAGAATCTGAAATTTCTCACCATACAGATAATGTCTCCAGATCTTCAAGGCAAAAATAACTGCAGCTAGCTCTAGATCATGAGTGGGATAATTTCCTTCATGCTGTTTCAATTGCCGAGACGCATATGCGATAACCTTACCATGTTGCATCAGCACTGCACCCAAACCTACTCGAGACGCATCTGTACAAACAAGAAAACCACCCGAGTCGGAAGGCAAAGTCAACACTGGAGAAGAAGTCAACAGCCTTTTCAATTCAACAAAGCTAGCCTCACACTGATCCGACCAGACAAATGGCACACCCTTCCGTGTCAAATTAGTCATCGGTGCTGCAATCTTCGCAAAATCCTGAATGAATCTGCGGTAATACCCAGCCAATCCTAAAAAACTTCGTATCTCCGTGATGGTCCTCGGTCTCTGCCAACTCAAAACGGCATCAATCTTTGCAGGGTCTACTGCTACTCCATCACTAGAAATCACATGGCCAAGAAAATGAATCTCCCGAAGCCAGAATTCACATTTACTGAGCTTCGCATAAAGCTCGTGATCTCTTAGAGTCTGCAGAACGATCCTCAAATGCTGCACATGATCATCAACAGAGGCAGAATATATCAAGATATCATCAACAAAGATCACCACAAAATGGTCCAGAAATGGACGAAAGATACGCTGCATTAGATCCATGAAGGCTGCTGGGGCATTAGTCAAACCAAACGGCATGACTAAAAATTCAAAGTGACCATATCGAGTACTGAAAGCAGTCTTCTCCACATCAGATTCCCGGATCCGTAACTGAAAATAGCCAGACCGGAGATCAATCCGTGAAAAGACAGCAGCAGACTGTAACTGGTCAAACAAATCATCAATCCTGGGGAGCGGATACTTATTCTTGATAGTCGCCTGATTCAGCTGCCTGTAATCAATACAAAGCCTCAGGTTTCCATCTTTCTTTTTCACAAACAGTACTGGGGCACTCCACGGAGAAAAACTGGGACGAATATAACCCTTCTCCAGTAACTCTAGTAGCTGTGCACGCAGTACTTTCAATTCAGCTGGAGCCATTCGGTACGGCGGCTTTGCTAAGGGGCCAGTACCTGGAATCAGTTCAATCACCATCTCAATCTCTCGCTCTGGGGGCAAGCCTGGCAACTCATCAGGAAACACATCAGGGAACTCACAGACAACCGGAATATCACAAACATCCCGTCGTGGTTTTTCAACAGCCACCACTGAAGCAAGGAATCCCTGACAACCTGTGCTAAGCAACCTATAGGCTCGAATAGCAGAAATAATCATACGAGAAGAACGGGATCGAATACCTTGAAAATAAAAGGCTGATTTTCCCTGGGGCTGAAAATAGACTTTCTTCGATTTGCAGTCAACCACAGCTCCATAATGCTCCAACCAATCCATTCCCAGAATAACATCATAATCTGCCAGCTGCAACGCATACAATCTCGCCGGCAACTGGTGATCATCAATCATCACAGGAGACTCATCCAAACACAAGGGAGTAACCATGAAATCTCCAGAAGGCAATTCCACAAACAACTCACAGGACAGCTCAGAAGTTGGTTCCTCAATACAAGCCATAAAATCCTCAGAAATAAAAGAGTGAGAAGCACCAGAATCAAATAAGACATGAGCTGAATGACCATAAAGCATAATCGTACCTTCCACAAGATGGGACGCAGCAGCATCAGCTCTTGTCAAATGAGAAACCTTGCCTTTCTGCTTCTTAGAACCAACTGAAGATTGCTGAGAAGACGCCGACGCCTGAGAGAAAAATTGCTGTGGAGCTTGAGGTGCAGGAGGTCTAAACTGCGGCTGAGGTTGAGAAAACTGAGGAGCTTGCAATGGATTCGGCCTCAGCGGGCAATCTCGAACCACATGACCTGGCTGGTCACACCTAAAGCAAACAACAGGAAGAGAACACGGTTGGCCCTTATGATGACCACCGCATCTCCGACACGTCCACGGCTGACTAGCAGCTGAGCTCTGCCGAGTCTGAGAAGAAGGCGCTGTCGGCTGCTGAACAGAATCTGTACCGGACGGCTGCTGAAAAAACTTCTTCTTCTTCTTGAACCTTTTGAACTTGGGCTTAGAAGGAGAGGAAGCACTGGAAACCTCTGGCTGGACCGAAGGAACACTAGGCACGGGCTGTCGGTAAGCCTGCTGAACCTGAGCTACCGGCTGCACTGACCCTGCCTGGGGATATCCACCCGGTCTCGCCATCTCCAGCTCTAAAACTACAGCTGTCTGACACGCAGTATCGAGATCCGCAACACGACTCGCTATCAACGGCATCTTCAACTCTGGCCTCAACCCACGCAAGAATTGCTGGGTCTTCAAAGCTTCGCTGGCCAGCACATGGGGCGCATACTGACCCAATTCCAAGAACTTATTCCTGTACTGAAGCACGGTCATACTACCCTGGGTCAATTCCATAAACCGATACATCTTATCCATCTGCAAGCAGGCAGGAGTATAGGCACGCTCAAAAGCAGCAACGAACTCTGCCCAAGTGATTTGCCGAAGAGGTCTGGATCGAAAGGAAATCTGCCACTCGGCTTTCCACCACGCAATGGACGTACCCTGGAGTTGAAAGGCAGCGAGCATGACTTTCTCATCTTCAGCACACTCCATCGAGACAAAAACACGCTCTATCGCATCCATCCATTGCCTCGCGACTTCTGGATCAGCTTGGCCATCGAAAGCAGGCGGATTGAACATCAGAAATTCCTTCAAAGCCTTGCCTCGACTGCCAGGCACTTCAGCTTGAACGATCGGCACTGGAGGAGCAACTGGAACGACAGGAACAGCGGGAACTGCAGGAGGAGGTGCAGAACCGCTATCTTCCCTGGGCGCATCTCGAGGAACACGAGGAGCTCGAGGAGGTCTTCCTCGACGAGGCGGCATAATTATGCTGCCAAAAACACAATCAACAATGAAATCCATCAATCATACGAAAAACATCCTATGCCAGCAAGAGACGACAACAGGACTAGCTCTGGACCAAGCGTCAATTCCAATTCTTTACGCAAATCCTCAACTTGGCTCTGATACCATCTGTGACGACCCAGAGTTCAGGATACCGATATACCGATAACATCGGTATACCGACACCAAGAACTGGGGAGGCCACCCAAGAGGCTGATGAGGCCCCTGAAGGGTTAGTGGGGGGGTTAGCTGAGGAATATGCATAATTAATTGTGAATTGGGGCGCGCAATACAAATAAGTATTTAAGATTTAAACACAAGTGCGGAAGCAGTTTAAAATAACCAGAGTGATATATATATAACTAGTCCAGAGTCACAAACACCAGTCCTCAAGGTACAACTACACGGGGCATACCCCGGCAAAAGCACAACACAAGCCTCAAAAAGGCAGCTCGTGCTCAGCTGGCAGCTAAGGAACGGTCCCGAAACAGCACGCTAAACTCCGGGAGATGTCGGGCGTGGCTCACCTGAAAGGAGAAGGGTGAGTCACAGCCAGACTCAGTAGGGGTCACGCGGATCCCTACCTCGCACTAAACAAGCGAACATGCATAAATAACCGCAATTTAAAGCATGCATTTAAATAAATACACAGGCAATGGCATGAATATCTAATCACAAGAAAGCTGTAAACTCTATCTAAGCAAGTATAACAGCTAACACATGCCGCTACTAATTAAATGCAAGCGATTGAAGCTAAAACTACCAATTAGAATGAGCTGCAACTAATCCAAGCAACAAGGAAGGACAACCACTGGAGCAGAAACCAGAAGCGTCCACTGACGGCTTACACTGCGTCTCAAGCACTCGCAGTCGACAAGCGACAAGCTAAGCGCGTAAACAGTACCAGACCAAGTGACCAGTCGGAGTGACACCCGTCGGCGTCAGTCCACAGTCTCCGACCACGTGTGCACACACTGACTCTAGCCTGAGCCAGGCCCTCTAACTAGTTTTCTCCCTTGGCAGGACGCTACCATTGGCTGGGAGCCCACGGAACTAGCTTACAAACCGTGAATGGGAAATATACCCCTCCGCCATCCTCAAGCGGGTCGGTACTCAACAGACCTTAGGGCAACAACAGTGGCTCCATTGCCTGGAAAGAAAAGCTACTCTATTGGCACATAAAACACGCCACAATATAGTAAAACAATACAACTATGGCATGAATATAGAACGGAACGCATAAGCAATGGGCTGGGAATATATTGCAGCCATCAGGGAAGTGGCGGTCAAGGACCCACGCGCCACATGCAAACGACGGTCGGGGGTCGGCGCGTTACTTCAAGAATGACGCTCCAGTCCCCATCCGTCACTCCCTTCAGGATTCCAGCTCAAGAGGCACCAAAGGGCATGTAACGGTGGGGGCCCTGCGCGTTACTTCGAAGCGACGCGTGGGGTCACCGCCGTCACATCCACCCGAGGCTCAAACCACCTATCAGCGTTCTAAATGGTAGCAGGCGAAGTAACGCCCCGGTCTAGGCGCGCCGGACCGAAACGACGGTCGGCCGACTGGCCGCCGGGCGCACCGCCTGACCAAAATCACGGAAACAGTTGATGAGTAACGGATGGGAGCCCCACCGTTACTCTCCAAGTAACGCACCCCCAATGGGCCGTTATTTGGTAGTGACGCGTCCACCTTGGACCGTCGGGAAAGTGACGGTTCCTGGCAGGACCGTCACTGCACCTGGGTTACGGGCGGGTACGGTTTGTAAACCGAAGCCCTCCCGGACGGCTGAAAACGCCGGGTATCGACGAGAAACCTAATAACCTGTCAAACCACGCATGCTAGACAACAATCTAACATCTAAATCTAGCACATGCAAGGCCTAAAACGCATTAAACTCAAGATTTAGGCTAAAACCCCAAAAATGGAAATATGAACATCATGCATGCTACGGGGTGCTAATCAACAAGCGGGCTAAAGGAAACGATCCTAGCAAGATCGAGGTTCCATCCCCCTACCTTTCGCAAGCCGAAACCGTCGAACGGGCCGCATGCAAGGAGGAATAGCCACGGAGCTTCCACGCTCCACCTCGCTCCCACGATCACCGATCCACGCCGAAGTGGACACCCACGCGCTCTACTCGACGCGAGGAATCCAACGGTGCCAACCTCGTCTCAATCCGACGCCGTCTCGACCACGATCCCTAAGAGAGGAGAGGAGGTGGCCGCACGGAGGAGAGAGAGAGGGAGAGGGTGAAATGAGAGATCGACGGGGGAGAGAGAGTGAGGGTGAGAGATATAAAAAAAATAAAAATAAAAATAAAATTAATATATATATATAATACAATCATTATATATATAAAAATCTTATTAATATTCAATAACCCTCAAACAGCTCCGAACAAATCCGGAAAAATGCCAGACAAATTCCTAAAAATCCAGGAAAAAGCCGGAAATTCCAGAACAAATAATAGAACAAATACCACGAAAGATCCATTAAGGCACGGGCCTTACAGATTTGCCCGGTTTATCGCCTGAAAGGGAAGTAAACTTTTTCATTGAACTCATTCCCGGAGCAGCACATGTTTCAATGGCTCCCTACAGGATGTCCCCCACGGAACTCAAGGAATTGAAGAAACAACTTCAAGAATTATTAGACAAGGGCTTTATTCAACCTAGCACATCCCCTTGGAGTGCGCCAGTTCTATTCGTCAAGAAGAATGATGGATCTCTCAGGCTATGTATCGACTACCGGTGACTGAATCAACTCACAATTAAGAATAAATATTCGTTGCCGCGAATCGATGAACTCTTTGATCAGATTTCTAGAGCAAAATATTTCTCCAAGATAGACCTCAGGTCAGGGTATCATCAGCTCAAGATCAAAGATGAAGACATACATAAAACTGCTTTTCGGAAGAGGTATGGCCACTATGAATTTGTGATAATGCCGTTCGGGTTAACCAATGCCCCGGCAGCATTTATGCAACTCATGAATAATGTCTCAAGGCCCTATCTCGACCACTTTGTAGTCGTCTTTATTGATGATATTCTTATATACTCCAAAACGAAGGAGGAACATGAAGAGCACTTAAGAATAGCCTTGCAAACGCTAAGGGAGCACAAACTTTATGCAAAGCTTAGTAAGTGCGAGTTCTGGCTTAAGGAGGTCTCTTTCGTTGGCCATATTATTTCACAAGAAGGAATTGCTGTCGATCCTTCTAAGATAGAAGCAGTTAAGAACTGGAGCCGGCCGACGACCGTGTCTGAAGTGAGAAGTTTTCTGGGTCTGGTTGGTTATTATCGGAGATTTATCAAGGATTTCTCAAATATCACCGTTCCTCTGACTAGACTCACAAGAAAGGAGAATCCTTTTGTATGGTCGAAGGACTAGCGAAGAGAGTTTTCTTACTCTTAAAGAACACCTTACCACTGCACCAATATTAACACTACCGATAAAGGGTGGTGGCTTTGAAGTCTATACGGATGCGTCAGACATTGACCTAGGGTTCGTCCTTATGCAAAATGGAAAGGTGATTTATTATTCATCAAGATAGTTGAAACGTCATGAAGAAAATTACCCTGTGCATACTCTAGAACTAGCTGTGGTTATATTCGCATTGAATATTTGGCGACATTACCTTTATGGGGAGAAATTCACTATATTTTCGGATCATAAAAGTCTGAAATATCTCTTCACCCAGAAAGAGTTGAATATGCGACAACGTAGATGGTTGGAGTATTTCAAGGACTTCGACTTTACTATTCAATATTATCTAGGGAAAGCAAATGTTGTAGCTGACGCTCTTAGCGGAAAGCCAATGGCAACTCTAGCAAGCCTCTGGAAAGGTATAACTTGTCTTATTGAAGATTTTTCTCATTTAAATCTTGATTTTGACAGAGAAGGAGAAGGAGGTATGATTGCCAATATAAGATCTCAACCTACATTGATCAAGGATATAGTCCAATTACAAGAAAATGACCGTACATTGATGGAGATTAAGGATAATATCGATCAGAGATCAAAATTGTCTATCTTAAACGATGGAAGACTATTATTAAAGGATCGAATTTGTGTGCCAAATCATGAGGACACTAAGAAATTGATCATGAAAGAAGCTCACAAATCAAGGTACACCATTGTTGGCACCGGCTTATGTTCTCTGCTTAATTGAGGATTAAGCATAGGGAAATACTCCTTAAATAGAGTAAAATTGCACATCGCCAGAGCTACTCTACCAGTCGAGTTGAGCTTGAAAATCGAGACACTTCACCGGGTCAAGCGGCGCAACATAACAACCGAGGATTGGCCCCGAGCAAATGGCACTATGCCAGCCAGTTTCCTGACAACTGGGTTAGTTTCAGGATTCAGGACAACCCGCCATACCTTACGGCACTCTGAAAAGATTCGGGGATCACCCCCGGACACTCTGCATACGGTGTCACACCGCTGACGCTTCAACAACCGAGTTAACTCGGGACTCAGAACGGCCTGTCGCTTCATACGACTCTTCGCCAAGGAGCGAGGGTCACCTCGATCACCAGACCAACTGCATTGTCATGGCAACGCCCCAGTCACCGGTCCTAACCAGCTAGCCGTCACCCATGGCAACATCAACGATCGATCGGGTCCACCCCCGATCACTCAGTTTGCGGGTTTACCCCCGTTCAACATAGCTACCCGAGCCGACCTGGGGGGACCCTGACTACAAGCCACGTCACGTGGCACCCAGCAACGAGGCGGGGGTCTACCCCCAAGTCACCTCCCCCTAGCCCTCTGAAGTCAAAGGAAGACCCACCTGGCACCAACCACAAGCTTCAGGAGCTCACAGCACCCGTATAGCCCACGCACGTGCGTCGGGAATTTCCCCGAGCACCTGGTGGGCGCATATGCTCCAGGCACTCTACAGTAAGTCCGAGCCCAACTCGGGACTCCCAGCAAACCATCACGTCATGCACCACCATGGTGCCCCCATCAAACCCTCAGTCAAATCCCAGTCTAACCCTCAGTCAAACCCTAGTCAAACCCACGGTAAACCCTTAGTCAAACTCGGCTAAAACCCCCCGATCAAACCCGCCTAAACCCCCCATGGGGGGGGGGGGTTTACGCGGACCAGCCCATGCCCCTGGGCTGGTCCGCGTAAACCCCTTCCCCCTCTCTCTCAGCCTGTGTAACCCCAAGCACTATTCACTTGGGTTTACGCGGACCAGCTCACCCCCCTTAGCTGGTCCGCGTAAACCCCCCATGACCCTTCATCTTCCCCTATAAAATCCCCCTAAGGGCTCAATGGAAGGAGAGAGGATACATGCCTCAAGGCTTCCGGTGATCTCTAAGCTTCAAGCGGCTCCAGGCAACGAGCAAGGAGAATTGTGTGTGGGTGACTTGGTCATCGGCTAAGGACGCCGAGGGTATGTCGCATGTACTTCCTTCACACGGTGTTCCGCCATGACACACAAGTCTATCCCCGCCATGTGTGTGACGTTATGACAAGGGTGAACGCCCCCTCATGCCGGGACTTCCCCTCGCGTGCCCGCCGACCGCAACTACGCACGCACTCTGACGTCACGCTTCCCTGCAGTCATGAGGCCACGTCTGACCGCTCGACTCGATCCGTGATCGACCCTCGCCCAGACACCAGCCCGATGCTTTCTCCAGCTATCCAGTCATAGCCCCTCGTTTGGCGAAGCAAACTTGGCCCGTGCCACGAGAGGGACCCTCTGCGAAACACGCGAATATCCGCCATATCCAGCATTGACCCGGGGACCGACCCACGTGTCGGAATTGTCCCGCGGCTTGCGCCCATTGTACTCCGGCCACCCCGGCCCATTTGTAAAGCCGACGTGGCTCTCATACAACATGAAACCAGTTGAGCATATGTACATGTACTCCGGTCTCAGCCTCTTCACGGCGCCCGCCTCCTCCAGTCACGACGGTACCTCCGGCACCCGACTGCCAGTCACACCGGTCCCCGAGCATGACCATCGAGGTCTCCTAACGCCCGCCTCCTTCAGTCGCAACGGTGCCCCCGGCACCCGACTGCCAGTGTAAGGCCCGTGCCTTAGTGGATCCTTAGTGGTTTGGATCTAATATTTGTTCTGGAATTTCTGACTATTTTCCTGTATTTTTAGGAATTTTTCTGGTATTTTTCCAGATTTATTTGGAGTTAATTGAGGGTTATTAGAAATTAATAAGATTTTAATATATATTATGATTATATTATATATATTTTAATTTTATTTTATTTTATTTTAATCCCTCACTCTCTCTCTCTCTCTCCCCCGTCGATCTCTTTCTCTCACGCTCTCTCTCTCTCTCTCTCTTCGTTCGATCGCCCTCTCCCCTCTCCTAGAGAAAGCAGGCGAGACAACGTCGGATTGAAGCGTGGTTGGTGCCGGTGGATTCCTCGCATCGAGAGGAACGCGTGGGTACCCATTTCGGCACAGTTCGGTGATCGTGGGAGCGGGACGGTGTGTGAAGGCTCCGTGAACCCTCCTCCATGCATGCGGCGTTTCCGGCCGTTTCGGCTTGCAAGAGGTAGGGGGATGGACTCCTGAACTTGTTAGGATCAATTCCTGTAGCTAGTTCGTTTGATTAGAACCCCGTAGCCTGCATAATGTTCATTTTTCTATTTGTGGGGTTTTAGCCTAAATTTTTGAGATTAATGCATTATGGGCTTTGCATGTGATGTTTTTAGCTGTTATATAGTTGTTTGGGATATATGGTTTGACAGGAAACAGGTTTTTACGTCGTTACCCGATGATTTCTATCGTCCGGGAGGGAACCGGTTTTTAAACCTAACCCGTCCGTGACCCAGGTGGTGTGACGGTCCTTCCAGGAACCGTCACACGCCTAACGGTCCTTGGAGGACGCGTTACATCGATGTAACGGACCGTTGACGGGGCGTTACATTGAGAGTAACGGTGGGGCTCCCATCCCTTACTCGTTTGTCATTTTGCGTTGACCGGGTGAGGCGGTTAACCTGACGGCCAGTCGGCCGGCCGTCAGGGTGCCCCGACGCGCCTGGGCGAGCGCGTCACATCGCCTGCGAACGGTTTTAGAACGCTGCGTATTATTTTTGGCCTCGGGTGAATGTAACGGCTAGGACCCAGCGCGTTATAGTCGATGTAACGCGCTGTGCCCCGACCGTCGGGCCGAGTGACGGTGAGGCCGTAGGCCATCACTCTTCGTTTGGTTCGCTTTGAGCTGGAGCTTCAGTGGATGTAACGGTTAAGGGAGGACGCATTATTGTTTATATAACACGCCAGTCCTTGACCGTTACACCCTTGTAGCGCGGTGGCAGCAGACCGCCACTTGCCTGTTGGTTTCAAAAAGCACCGGCCTATTCCTTACGCATTCCATTATGTATATATGCCATGTTTATGTCGTTCTATTATATGATGGCATGTTTTTAGATCCCAATAGAGTAAGCTTTACTTTCCTTGCAATGGAACCACTGTTGTTGCCCTAAGGTCTGTTGAGTGTCGACCCGCTTAAGGATGGCGGAGGGGATTATTCCCGTACACGGTTTTTAAGCTAGTGCCGTGGGCTCCCCACCAACGGTAGCGTCCTACCGAGGGAGAAAACTAGCTAGAGGGCCTGGCTCAGGCGAGAGTCAGTGTGCGCACACGTGGTGAGAGGCTGTGGACTGACACTGACGAGTGTCACTCTGACTGGTCACTTGGTTTGGTACTGTTTACGCGCTCAGCTTGTCTTTTTACCGACTGCGAGTGCTTGAGACACAGTGTAAGTCGTCAGTGGACGCATCTGGTTTCTGCTCCCAGTGGTTGTCCTTCCTTGTTGCTTGGATTATTTACGGCTTATTCTATTTGGTAGATTTAGTTTCAGTCACTTGCACTTAATTATTATTGGCATGTGTTAGCTATTATACCTGCTTAGATAGAGTTTACAGCTTTCTTGTGATTAGTTATTCATGCCAATGCCTGTTATTTTATTTAAATGCATGCCCTATTGCCTTTATCTTCGCATGCATGTTTGTTTAGTGCGAGGTAGGGATCCGCGTGACCCCTATTGAGTCTGGCTATGACTCACCCTTCTCCTTTCAGGTGAGCCACGCCCGCCGTCTCCCGGTGTTTTGTGAGGTTGCTCGGAGACCGTGCTTAGTTGCCAGCAGTTGACGGGTCACCTTTGTGAGGCTCTGTTGTACTTTTGCCGGGGTATGTCCCGCGTAGTTGTACTTTTGGACTAGTACTCTTGTGCTTCTGGACTAGTTATATAAATATCACTCTGGTTATTTTTGAATTGCTTCCGCACTTGTCTTAATTTTATTGCTTAATTATAATATGCGCGTTCCAAATTGCAATTCGTTATGCATCCCCTCGACAAACTTCACTAACCCTTCAGGGGCCTCATCAGCCTCTTGGGTGGCTTCCCCAGTTCTTGGTATCGGTGCATCGATGTTATCGGTATATCGGTATCCTGAACTCTGGGTCGTCACAGTTGGTATCAGAGCGGAGTTGAAAATTTGTATAAGGAATTGGAATTTGCAACTTGTCCAGAGCTAGTCCTTCATGTTGTCTATTGCTGGCTTAGGGTTGTTTTCTGCGTGATTGATGTGATTCCTGTTGCTTTCTGTTTTTCGGTAGTGCAAGATGCCGCCTCGTCAAGGAAGACCTCCTCGAGTTCCTCGAGCTCCCCGAGATGCGCCCAGGGAATATAGTGGTTCTGCACCTCCTCCTGCAGTTCCCGCTGTTCCTGCCGTTCCAGTCGTTCCTCCTCCAGCGCCGATGGTTGCTCCTCAGGTTGAAGTGCCTGGCAGTCGAGGCAGGGCTTTGAAAGAATTTCTTATGTTCAATCCGCCTACTTTCGATGGACAGCCCGATCCAGAGGTTGCGAGGCAATGGTTGGATGCTATTGAACGAGTGTTCCTGTCTATGGAGAGCACTGAAGTTGAGAAGGTTATGCTTGCCGCTTTTCAACTCCAGGGTAATGCCATCACGTGGTGGAAAGCTGAGTGGCAGATTGCTTTTCATTCCAGACCTCTTCGACAGATCACTTGGGCAGAGTTCGTTGCTGCTTTCGAGCGTGCCTATACTCCTGCCTGCTTGCAGATGGTAAAAATGTATCAATTTATGGAGCTGACTCAAGGTAGTATGACTGTGCTTCAATATCGGAATAAGTTCTTGGAATTGGGTCAGTATGCGCCCCATGTGCTGGCAAATGAAGCGTTGAAGACTCAACAATTCTTGCGAGGTTTGAGGCCAGAGTTGAAGATGCCCCTGATTGCAAGTCGTGTTGCCGATCTAGATGGTGCATGCCAGACAGCTGTGGCACTTGAGCTGGAGATGGCGAGACCAGGTGGGTATCCTCAGGCAGGGTCAGTTCAGCCGGTAGTGCAGTCTCAGCAGGCTTACCGACCGCCAGTGGCAGGTGTCCCCTCGGTCCAACCAGAGGTTAGCAGTGCTTCTTCTCCGTCCAAGACCAAGTTTAAGAGGTTCAAGAAGAAGAAGAAGTTTTTCCAGCAACCGTCCGGTACGGATGTAGTCCAGCAACCGACAGCACCTTCTTCTCAGACTCGTTAGAGTTCAGCTGTCAGTCAGCCATGGACGTGTCGGAGATGCGGTGGTCATCATAAGGGCCAGCTGTGTTCTCTGCCTGTTGTTTGCTTTCGATGTGACCAGTCGGGTCATGTGGTTCGGGATTGCCCGCTAAGGCCGAAGCAATTGCAAGCTCCTCAGTTCTCTCAGCCTCAGCAGTCGCAATTTAGACCTCCTCCTGTACCTCAAACTCAACAACAGTTCTATTCACAAGCGTCGGCGTCTTCTCAGCAATCTTTAGCTGGATCGAAGAAGCAGAAAGGCAAAGTTTCTCATGTGACTAGAGCTGAAGCTGTTGCGTCCCATCTGGTGGAAGGTACGATTATGCTTTATGGTCATTCAGCTCGCGTCTTATTTGATTCTGGTGCTTCTCACTCTTTTATTTCGGAGGCTTTCTTGGCATGTATTGAGGAGCCGACATCAGAGATGTCTTGTGAGATGTTTGTTGAATTGCCTTCTGAAGATTTCATGATTACACCTTTGTGTTTGGGAGAGTCTCCTGTGATGATTGATAATCACCAGTTGCCGACAAGATTGTATGCATTGCAGCTGGAAGATTATGACGTTATTCTGGGAATGGATTGGTTGGAGCAGTATGGAGCTGTGGTTGATTGCAGATCGAAGAAAGTCTATTTTTAGCCCCAAGGAAAATCAGCCTTTTATTTCCAAGGTATTCGATCCCATTCTTCTCGTATTATCATTTCTGCTATTCGAGCCTATAGGTTGCTTAGTGCAGGTTGCCAGGGATTCTTAGCTTCTGTGGTTACTGTTGAGAAACCACGACAGGATGTCAATGATATTCCTGTTGTCTGTGAGTTCCCTGATGTGTTTCCTGACGAGTTGCCAGGCTTGCCTCCAGAGCAAGAGATTGAAATGGTGATTGAACTAATTCCTGGTACAGGCCTGTTAGCAAAGGCACCATACTGTATGGCTCCAGTAGAACTTAAAGTACTACGAGCACAGCTACTTGAATTGCTAGAAAAAGGCCATATTCGCCCCAGTTTTTATCCGTGGAGTGCTCCAGTGTTGTTTGTGAAAAAGAAAGATGGAAGCCTGAGATTTTGTATTGATTACAGGCAATTGAATCAGGTGACTATCAAGAATAAATATCCGCTTCCCAGGATTGATGATTTGTTTGACCAGTTACAGTCTGCTACTGTCTTTTCACAAATTGACCTCCGGTCTGGCTACTTTCAATTGCGGATCCGGGAATCTGATGTGGAGAAGACGGCTTTCAGCACTCGATATGGTCACTTTGAATTTCTGGTAATGCCATTTGGATTGACTAATGCCCCAGCAGCTTTCATGGACCTAATGCAGCGTATTTTTCATCCATTTCTTGATCAGTTCGTGGTGATCTTTGTTGATGATATTCTGATCTTTTCTGCCTCTAATGAAGATCATGTACAGCATTTGAGGATCGTTCTACAGACTCTGAGAGATCACGAGCTCTATGCGAAGTTCAGTAAGTGTGAATTCTGGCTTCGGGAAATTCATTTTCTTGGCCACGTGATTTCTGGTGATGGAGTGGCAGTGGACCCTGCAAAGATTGAAGCTGTTTTGAATTGGCAGAGACCGAGAACGATCACTGAGATTAGAAGCTTTTTAGGTTTGGCTGGGTATTATCGCAGGTTCATCCAGGATTTTACGAAGATTGCAGCACCGATGACTAGACTGACTCGTAAAGATGTACCTTTTGTCTGGTCGGATCAGTGTGAGGAGAGCTTTGTTGAATTGAAAAGGCTCTTGACTTCTTCTCTAGTGTTAACTTTGCCTTCCGACTCGGGTGGATTTCTTGTTTGCACAGATGCTTCTCGAGTGGGTTTGGGTGCAGTGCTGATGCAACATGGTCAGGTTATTGCATATGCATCTCGGCAATTGAAACAGCATGAAGAAAATTATCCCACGCATGATCTGGAGCTAGCTGCAGTTATTTTTGCCTTGAAGATCTGGAGACATTATTTGTATGGTGAGAAATTTCAGATTCTTACTGATCATCAGAGTTTACAGTATATTTTCTCCCAGAAGGATCTGAATCTCAAGCAGCGTCGATGGGTGGAATACATGAAAGATTATGACTTTACACTCTCCTATCAGCCGGGTAGAATGAATGTTGTGGCTGATGCTCTGAGCAGGAAGGTGCAAGTCAATCATCTGTTGCTTCATGAATGGAAATTGTGGGAACAGCTTCCGAGTGAGGCATTCAGTGTGAAGATTCCTGTCGATCCGAGGATGGCAGTTTGTGCTAGCTTGGTTTTGGGTTCAGCTTTGTATCAGCAGATTAGAGAAGCTCAGCAAGCTGATTCTGATTTGGCCCGTGTTATATCAAGATATGATGTGGAATTTGATGACGAGCTGGTCGTCAGCTTCCAGGGCAGATGGTATGTCCCCGCTGATGATGAATTGAGGCATGAGATTCTGAGTGAAGCCCATGGCTCCCATTTTGCTATTCACCCAGGTGTCACCAAGATGTATCAGAATTTGAAAAAGTAGTTCTGGTGGCCAGGTATGAAGAAAGACGTGGCTATATTTGTTTCTAAGTGCTTGACTTGTCAGCAGGTTAAAGCCGAACATCAAAAGTCAGGTGGATTACTTCAGCCTTTAGAGATTCCAATGTGGAAATGGGACCACGTTACTACAGACTTTGTGGTGGGTTTGCCTCGGACTTCTCAGGGTTTTGATGGTATCTGGTTGCTTGTCGACAGATTGACTAAAACTACCAGATTGTTGCCGATTAAAGTTGCTTGGAGTGTGCAGAGGTTGGCCGAGCTTTATGTGCAGAAGATCGTGCCACTACATGGAATTCCTGTTTCACTTGTGTCAGATCGTGATCCACGTTTTACCTTCGGCTTCTGGCGTAGTTTCCAGAAAGCTTTGGGCACTGAGTTAGTGTTCAGTTCAGCGTATCACCCACAGTCAGATGGACAGTCAGAGAGGACTATTCAGACTCTGGAAGACATGCTGAGATCGTGTTGCCTTGACTGGCAGGGTTCGTGGAGTCAACATTTGTCACTTGTTGAATTTGCTTATAATAACAGTTTTCACTCCAGTATTGGCATGGCTCCTTATGAAGCGCTGTATGGTCGTCCTTATCATACTCCCTTGAACTGGTTTGATGTTGGGGACAGATTGTTGACAGGACCTGACATGGTACAGCAGTGTTCTGATGTGGTTTGTCTGATCAGGCAGAGATTGTTGACAGCCCAGAGTCGATAGAAAAGCTATGCAGATCAGCGTAGACGTCCACTATAGTTTGAGCTAGGAGATATGGTGTTTGTTAAGGTATCTCCGATGAAGGGTGTTTCCAGGTTTGGGAAGCGTGGAAAGCTTAGTCCGCGATATGTTGGCCCGTTTCCTGTTATTGAAGCTGTGGGTCCGGTAGCTTATCGTTTGCAACTACCAGCAGCTATGCAAACTATTCATGATGTCTTCCACGTGTCTCAGTTGAGGAAATATGTGCCAGATGCTTCTCATGTTCTCGATGATTCAGTTTGGCCCGAGGTGACTACTGATTTGTCTACGCCAGAGTTTCCTATCAGAATTGAAGACCGTCGTGAGCAGCGGTTGAGAAATAAGGTTATCCCTCTGGTAAGAGTTGCTTGGTAGCGTCACTCTGGTAATGAGTCCACTTGGGAACGCGAAGATGAGATGCGTCAGCTTTTTCCTTTCTTATTCCAGTGAGGTATAAGTCTTTTCTCAGTTTCCTCCTTATCTGTTGTTGTAAATTTCAAGGGCGAAATTTCTTTTAGGAGGGAGGGACTGTAAGGCCCGTGCCTTAGTGGATCCTTAGTGGTTTGGATCTAATATTTATTCTGGAATTTTTGACTATTTTCCTGTATTTTTAGGAATTTTTATGGTATTTTTCCAGATTTATTTGGAGTTAATTGAGGGTTATTAGAAATTAATAAGCTTTTAATATATATAATGATTATATTATATATATTTTAATTTTATTTTATTTTCTTTTAATCCCTCACCCTCACTCTCTCTCTCTCTCTCCCCCGTTGATCTCTTTCTCTCACGCTGACCATCGAGGTCTCCCGACGCCCGCCTCCTTTAGTCACAACGGTGCCTCCGGCACCCGACTGCCAGTCACACCGGGCCCCAAGCATGACTATCGAGGTCTCCCGATGCCCGCCTCCTTCAGTCGCAAAGGTGCCCCCGACACCGAACTGCCAGTCACACCAGGCCCCGAGCATGACCATCGAGGTCTCCCGACGCCCGCCTCCTCCAGTCACAATGGTGCCCCTGGCACCCGACTACCAGCTACCCTAGTCAAATCGGGGCCTGCGGCACCCAACCACTCAACTTCTCCCGCACAACGGTGCCCACGGCACCTGACTGCCAATCACACTTCGCCCCGAGCACGACCATCAAGGTCTCCCGGCGCTCGCCTCCCTCAGTCACAACGGTGCCCCCGGCACCCGACTGCCAGCTACTCCAGTCACGCCGGGACCCGCAACACCTGATGGCCAACAACTCCAGTTCCACTGGTGTCCACGGCACCCGACAATTCTAGGCTCGATGGCTTTTGATCGCTCCAGTCATGGCGATGCTCACGCCGTCCAACCACTCCAGTCACAACGGCACCTGGCCGCTCCAATCACAAGTGGTGCCTGCGTCATCCGGCCGCCTCGGCCTTGGTGACGTCCAACCGCTCCAACACAACGGTGCCTACGGCACCCCTACTGCCCCGACCGTAACATTGTCTCATGCCGGGAATACATTATAACGCCCCTCGGGTGGCATCCTGTTGAGTCACAGGTCCTCTAACGGACACTATGTACGGATACAAAACTACCTATACAATAACGCAATGACCCGGGGACCATCACAAATGACGGAATTGTCCCGCGGCTTGTAAGCAATTGTAATCAGGCTCTTATGCCCCCCATATAAATGCCTTTCATGGCATATAAGTCATGTAATCCAGTCAGGGAGCGAGTCCCCCTTCTTGTCGGAATCAGTCTCTCTACCCCCAGTTATCCCTGTTGTGTTGCTGTTGCCCTGTCACTATTGCACGGACTAAGCCCTCCCGACGTCGCGGCTACCAGGGTCCCTGACTCTTTCTTCGGTAGTAGAAACAAAGGTATTCGGATTCAATCCGATGTAAAATAAACACCAGTTGCTTGCGACCGGTGGGGAAAGAGGTCCAGTACACGAATCCCCACAATCGCCAGCGCACTCGCACCCGTGGAACCCCTTCTATCCACATGTCGCCCTATCCCTCGAGCCACGTGCCACGTCCTGGCGACGTTTCCCCGATCAATCCTTGGTTCCATAGGTGATTGTCGAGAAATCAACTAGCACGCTCGCATTCCACCCAGCCATCCCTATCCCAGTCTCCCAGAACGATTAACCATATGCCATCCCTTCCAGCACGTTCATATCGTTCTCTCTGCCTCCTTCTCAATACCCCCGGAATCCCCGCGAGCCCAGTTAACCTATCTCGGCCTTCCGTAAAAGACGAGTGTACATCCCCGCCGTGAGGGAAAAGGAACCCGTAACCGAAATTCCTCTGCGGTCACAAACAACCATTCCAAGATGTATCAAGATTTGAAAAGAAACTTTTGGTGGCCCAATATGAAAAGAGAAGTAGCAGATTTTGTGTCCCGATGTCTCACCTGTCAACAAGTAAAGGCGGAACATTTAAGACCTACTGAGAAATTACACCCCTTGAATATTCCCGAGTCGAAATGGGAAAGTATAGGGATAGATTTTATCATGCGTTTACCTAAGACAAGAGGAGGACATGATGGTATATGGGTGATCATAGACCGATTGACTAAATCTGCACATTTTCTACCAATAAAAAGTTGATGGTCTGTGGACGTATTAGCTGCATTATATATGAAGGAGATTGTCAAATTACATGGTTTCCCTATCACCATTATATCCGACCGAGATCCTCAGTTCACATCACAATTCTGGAAGGGTCTTCAACGTTCATTAGGGACCCGACTTAATTTTAGCACGGCATTCCATCCACAAACTGATGGTCAAACTGAAAGGACAAATCAAGTGGTGGAAGATATGCTCAGGGCATGTGCTATAGACTTTGGAGGAAGTTGGCACGATCACTTGCCTCTAGTAGTGTAAAAACCCGATAATTAAAAATGAGAAATAAAATTTTCAATTTCATTATGTAATTAAAATTTTTATGAAATAATTAAATTACATTTTTACTATATGAAATAAACTATTTTATTGAATTTACTTGAATTAACTAGAAGTAAATAGAGATTAAATACTTTAAACCTTAGATAAATCATAGAAAGCCCAGTAAAAGTCTATGTAATGGACTAGGATCACAATTGGCCCATTGGATAATCCATAATGGGCTGGATTAATAGATTAAAGGATTTATTAAAGGTTAAATTAACCTTAAATTTGTAACACATATTTAATATGCCATTTAAGGGATTAAAATAACCCCATTTCTAGAAGGTTGACACAAAAATCGACCGTTACCTAATAGCCCACCTTGGACCAGCCGTTTTTACATTGGTTTCACACCAAATGGAGGCTAGGTTAATAAGAAAAATTAGAATTTTCTTTTAATTCGGAGTTGGAAAGTTTGACATTGTTAGGCAAGGAATCTTGACAAATTTGGCCAAGTTTTGGCTATAAATAGAACCTCATTCGACCCTTAAATCATCCCTGGAGGTTAAGGTTACGCTGCTGCGAAGATTGGTGGAGATTTGAAGGAAGATTTGAAAGATCAAATGGTTTCTTATTATTTAGGGATATTTCTTAGATCTGCTTAAAGGTAGGTGTCTCTCAGGCGAAACTCTAATTAAAGCATGCCATCTTGTTCGTTTTTCTGTCCTCTTTCCATTGATAGCTCATTTATTAAATTCCGTTATGAAATGAGCAAGTTATGGTCTTTTTATTGGAGGGGTATTCCCGTTTTTTCATCAGGTCTAGAACGTGCTATACCTCGGTAGCGCGTTCTGAACGCGCTGGCCCGACATAGCGCGTTCATACAGAGTATTTTTCTCGCCCTCCGGGGTCAAACACAAAATATATAAATATATAAATATATAAATATATAAATATATAAATATATAAATATATAAATATATAAATATATAAATATATAAATATATAAATATATATAGTTTTATATCCACACACACAAATCGAGCCCACATCCTATGCCCCTTGGGTCCTAACCCAAGGGTGAGCTCTCCAATATATAAAGCTAATGGAGTTTTTTGTAACTTCCAATGTGGGACTAAACTTAAGACACTATACAATAGGAACTATATCATTCGGAAATCCACGTTAATTGTATGCATTTAGTCACCAAAAGTAAGGAAAGGCAATATTAGCATGTTTTAATTCTTACAGCATGTTAAAAATTATTTTTTGTAGAATGAAATTATTTTTACATGTAAAAATCTAATTTTAACCACAATTAGTAAATTAATGCATGAAAAATATTTCTAACATGTTAAAAATGACTTGCAATTTTATAAAATTATTTTATACATACTGAGATATAAAAAATTATTTTCAACATGTTAAATCTACTTAAAACTATTTTTTTGTACATGCTAAACCTAATTTCCTATTAAATAATTAGTAAATTGATGCATGACAATTACTTCCAACATGATAAAATTTCTTCCAAGATGATAAAATTATTTGTAGCATGTTAGAATTATTTTAGCATGATAGAATTATTTTCGGTATATTAAAACTATTTTTCAGCATGATAATTCTATTTTCCTATCAAATAATTAGTAAATAAATATAGAAAAAATGATTTTCAGCATGATAAAATTTATGTTGTTATCAGAGAATTTCTATAATCAGCATGGTAAACTTATCTTTATCATGTTATCAGTAAGTTAATTATTTTAGCATGTTAAGTATTAATTTTAGCATGTTAAAAATTAATTTTCAACATGTAAAAATTAAATCCAGCATGAAAATTTATTTTTTATCATCTTATTAGTAAAATAACGTATGAAAATTATTTTTAGCATGTTAATATTATTTTTAGCAAGTTAGAATTATTTTCGACATAAAAACCTATTTTCATAACCAAATTCTAATTTTTATAATAAATCACCGTTTTGGCTAAACTAATGAATTTATAATGTACAAAAAACTTCCTGTAAACATGTCTAAACACTTATAAACCAAATGCACACAGGATTAAACCATGGAATTAAATTAAACTCTAATTACTTGATTTTTCTTCCTAGTTACCGTTCTTTCTTGAATTCCACGACTTAATGTCGTTAAACATGATGCCTTAAAATTATTATTCACTCCTCTTGCTACTTCTGATATTTTTACCAAATCTGTACTTTTTACAAATGAGCTTATTCTTGAAATTCATTGGCCATAGTGTTAAGTGGATGTCTAAACATACTTGGGATCTTATGATCCACTGACCCAATGCCTGGCATTAATGGTGCCCGGTCTGGTCCTATGAGGAGCGCCCGAAAGTACTTGTGTCCATGGGAGTTGATTGACCACGGTGTGGCATTGCACCGAAGTGCATGACTTGCTAGATTTTACGGCATTCCACTATTCATACTTGTTCACTTGTTACTTGTTTACTTGAAAATTACATGAATTACTAGACTTGCGTGAAAATGGCCAATTACATGAAATTCTTACTTGTTCAAAGTCATTACTTAGAAATTCATCTTGATATCATATTATCTCAATTACTTGGAATTTCATCTTGATATCATATTATCTCAATTACTTGGAAATTCTATTCATGTTTATACACTTCCCGATACAAGTTAGAAAATTACTTAAATTGTTAATACTTAAAGATTACCTGGTTCTTAGAGATATAAAATCCTACTGAGCTTTTAGCTCACCCTACGTTTTGGTTAATTTTTGCAGGAAATGAAAATGAACAAGGGAATGGACAAGAGTGAGAGAGTGATTTTCCTTTTTACCTAAGTTTATGTAGATTATCAGTAAGTTAATTATTTTAGCATGTTAAGTATTAATTTTAGCATGTTAAAAATTAATTTTCAACATGTAAAAATTAAATCCGGCATGAAAATTTATTTTTTATCATCTTATCAGTAAAATAACGTATGAAAATTATTTTTAGCATGTTAATATTATTTTTAGCAAGTTAGAATTATTTTCTACATAAAAACCTATTTTCATAACTAAATTCTAATTTTTATAATAAATCACCGTTTTGGCTAAACTAATGAATTTCTAATGTACAAAAAACTTCCTGTAAACACGTCTAAACACTTATAAACCAAATGCACACAGGATTAAACCATGGAATTAAATTAAACTCTAATTACTTGATTTTTCTTCCTAGTTACCGTTCTTTCTTGAATTCCACGACTTAATGTCGTTAAACATGATGCCTTAAAATTATTATTCACTCATCTTACTACTTCTGATATTTTTACCAAATCTGTACTTTTTACAAATGAGCTTATTCTTGAAATTCATTAGCCATAGTGTTAAGTGGATGTCTAAACATACTTGGGATCTTATGATCCACTGACCCAATGCCTGGCATTAATGGGGCCCGGTCTGGTCCTGGGAGGAGCGCCCGAAAGTACTTGTGCCCATGGGAGTTGATTGACCACGGTGTGGCATTGCACCGAAGTGCATGACTTGCTAGATTTTACGGCATTTCACTATTCGTACTTGTTCACTTGTTACTTGTTTACTTGAAAATTACATGAATTACTAGACTTGCGTGAAAATGGCCAATTACATGAAATTCTTACTTGTTCAAAGTCATTACTTAGAAATTCATCTTGATATCATATTATCTCAATTACTTGGAATTTCATCTTGATATCATATTATCTCAATTACTTGGAAATTCCATTCATGTTTATACACTTCCCGATACAAGTTAGAAAATTGCTTAAATTGTTAATACTTAAAGATTACCTGGTTCTTAGAGATATAAAATCCTACTGAGCTTTTAGCTCACCCTACGTTTTGGTTAATTTTTGCAGGAAATGAAAATGAACAAGGGAATGGACAAGAGTGAGAGAGTGATTTTCCTTTTTACCTAAGTTTATGTAGATCATTAGTATTTTTACAAGAATGATGTATTTTGGATTGGAAGTTGTAATTTACCTTTATGACTTATGAATTAGCAATGTAAACTTCATTTTGATGGAATAAAAGTATCATTTTCCCATTCATTTCTGTCTTTAGAAATGAAATTGTACATGCTCTGATCGACACGCTTGTTTACGACTAGTTCGCGTCCTGATATTCCGCGTCGGGGCATGACAAGTAGAATTTTCATATAACAATAGCTACCAAGCTAGCATACAAATGGCACCATTCGAGACTCTATATGGAAGAAGCTGTCGTTCACCTATTTGCTGGTGTGAAGTTGGAGAAAGGTAATTTCTTGGTCCCGACATCATTAGGGATACTACCGAGAAGATAAAGCTTATTCGAGAACGACTCCAGATGGCTCAAGATCGACAAAAATCATATGCCGATAATCGAAGGTGCGACCAGGAATTTCAAGTAGGAAACCATGTGTTTCTTAAGGTTTCTCCAGGTCAGGGTATTCGAAGGTTTGGTATCAAAGGTAAGCTTACTCCAAGATTCATTGGCCCCTTTGAGATTCTCAAAAGGGTTGGTGAAGTCGCTTATCGAATAGCTTTACCCCCTTAACTATCTAAAGTTCATGATGTATTCCACGTCTCAATGCTCAAGAAGTATGTACCTGATCCATTCCATGTCATCACTTACAACAATCTGGAGATTAAAAAGGACTTAACTATTGTGTCCCTGTGATTTTGATGATGCCAATATTATGTGACTCATCGTAGATATAACCTTGATGCTTTCATGAGGCTTTTATGATTGTTAATGTGCTTAAAACAAAAGGCAATGCAGGACAGTCAACGCAGGTCATGAGGTCAACGCTACTGTTCATGAGGTGTCAAAAGGTCAACTGATCAAATTGTTGAATCAGCAACTGCATTGAAAGGTCGGTGCATATACTCTCTATCTGTCAGGTAAGATCGATGCTAGTGTAGGGCTATTATTGTAACGACCCAGAGTTCAGGATACCGATATACCGATAACATCGATACACCGATACCAAGAACTGGGGAGGTCACCCAAGTGGCTGATGAGGCCCCTGAAGGGTTAGGAGGGCATGTGTAGAGTACATTGAAGCCACAGAGATATAACAGTAAGCAATTAAATTTCATTAGATTGGATTGCTAAAGAAGCAGAAAAAGAATTACCTTTTCATTAATAATTTCAACAATTACAATTATGCACAGAGTCCAGCCCAAAGGAAAGATAACAAGTCTAGCACAGTACAGTCAGACAGAAGGAAACGTACACAGAAGTCGGGAGAAGCCCGACGCAAGTACGGTTGGCAGCTACAACAGCAAGAGAGCGCTCCACCAAGAACAGCAGAGGCAGACTGTAAGGCCCGTGCCTTAATGGATCCTTGTTGGTTTTTGTTCTATTGTTTATTCTAGAATTTCCGGTGATTTTCCTGGATTTTTAGGAATTTGTCTGGTATTTTTCCGGATTTATTTGGAGTTGTTTGAGGGTTATTTGATATTAATAAGATTTTTATATATATAATGATTATATTATATATATATTAATTTTATTTTTATTTTTATAATCCCTCACCCTCTCTCTCTCCCCGTCGATCTCTCATTCTCACCCTCACTCTCTCTCTCCTCCGTGCGATCGTCCCCTCTCCTCTCTAGGGATTTCGGGCGAGACGAGGTCGGATTGAGGCGAGGTTGGCGCCGTTGGATTCCTTGCGTCGAGAGGAGCGCAAAGGTACCCTTTTCGGCGTGGATCGGTGAATGTGGAAGCGAGGTGGAGCGTGAAGGCTCCGTGACTCTTCCTCCTTGCATGCGGCCCGTTCGTCGGTTTCGGCTTGCGAAAGGTAGGGGGATGGAATCCCGATCTTGCTAGGATCGTTTCCCTTAGCCCGTTTGTGGATTAGCACCCCGTAGCATGCATGATGCCCATGTTTCCATTTTTGGGGTTTTAGCTTAAATCTTTGAGTTTAATGCGTTTTAGGCCTTGCATGTGCTGGATTTAGTTGTTATATTGTTGTTTAGCATGCATGGTTTGACAGGTTCAGGTTTTTACGCCATGACCCGGCGGTTTAGGTCATCCGGGAGGGAACCCGTTTTCAGTTATAACCCGTTCGCGACCCAGGTGAAGTGACGGTCTCGGCAGGAACCATCACTTCCCCGACGGTCTCTGGTGAGCGCGTTACTTCAATGTAACGGCCCATCGTGGGTGCGTTACATTGAGAGTAACGGTAGGGCTCCGGCCGTCGTTTGTACATTATTTTACGTTGACTTGGTCAGGCGGTACGCCCGACGGTCAGTCGTCCGGCCGTCACCTCCAAGCGACGCGCCGAGACGGGGGCGTCGTTTGTCTGCTGTCGTTTTTAAACGCTGTTGTTGG
Source organism: Amorphophallus konjac (assembly GCA_022559845.1). NCBI lineage: Eukaryota > Viridiplantae > Streptophyta > Magnoliopsida > Alismatales > Araceae > Amorphophallus > Amorphophallus konjac. The sequence goes on along the minus strand of CM040118.1, from coordinate 189,228,607 downwards.
TTTGAGCCTCGGGTAGAAGTAACGGCGGAGCCCCCGGGCGTCGCTTCGAAGCAACGCATGGGAACCCCACCGTCACTCTCCCTTTGAGGGCTCTTGAGCTGGAACTCAGGTGGAAGTAACGGCTGGAGACCAGCGCGTCACTTCTGACGTAACGCGCCAGTCCCCGACCGCCACTTCCAAATAGCGCGTAGGTCTTCGACTGCCGCTTCCCTGATGATTGTAATATGTTCCCAGCCCTTTCGTTATGCGTTCCTTTTTATACTCATGCCATATTCGCATTGTTTTAATATATTGTGGCGTGTTTTACACCAATAGAATAGCTTTTCTTTCCATGCAATGGAGCCACTGTTGTAGCCCTAAGGTCTGTTGAGTGCCGGCCCGATTGAGGATAGCGGAGGGGTGTTTCCCATACACGGTTTGTAAGCTAGTTCCGTGGGCTCCCGGCCAATGGTAGCGTCCTACCAAGGGGGAAAACTAGCTAGAGGGCCTGGCTCGGGGCTAGAGTCAGTGTGTGCACACGTGGTCGGAGACTGAGGACTGACACCGACGGGTGCCACTCCGACTGGTCACTTGGTCTGGTACTGTTTACGCGCTCAGCTTGTCGTTTGCCGACTGCGAGTGCTTGAGACGCAGTGTAAGTCGTCAGTGGACACATCTGGTTTCTGCTCCCAGTGGTTGTCCGTCCTTGTTGCTTGGATTAGTCGCAGCTTACTCTATTTGGTAGTTTTAGTTTCAGTCGCTTGCATTTAATTATTATTGGCATGTGTTAGCTGTTATACCTGCTTAGTTAGAGTTACAGCTTTCTTGTGATTAGTTAATCATGCCATTGCCTGTTATTTATTTAAATGCATGCTCTTATTGCTGTTATTTATACATGTCTGCTTGTTTAGTGCGAGGTAGGGATCCGCGTGACCCCTACTGAGTCTGGCTGTGACTCACCCCTCTCCTTTCAGGTGAGCCACGCCCGCCGTCTCCCGGAGTTTAGTGTGCTGTTTCGGGACCATCCTTAGCTGCCAGCTGTGCACGAGCTGCCTTTTTGAGGCTTGTGTAGTACTTTTGCCGGGGAATGCCCCGTGTAGTTGTACTTTTGAGGACTAGTGCTTTGTGACTCTGGACTAGCTTATGTATATATCACTCTGGTTATTTTGAATTGCTTCCGCACTTGTATTAATTTTAATACTTAATTGTATTGCGCGCCCCAAATTTGCAATTCGTTATGCTTATTCCTCAGCTCACCCCCACTAACCCTTCAGGGGCCTCATCAGCCTCTTGGGTGGCCTCCCCAGTTCTTGGTATTGGTGTATCGATGTTATCGGTATATCAGTATCCTGAACTCTGGGTCGTCACAGATGGTATCAGAGCGTTAGTTGAGGATTAGTATAAGGAATTGAAATTTGCGCTTTGTCCAGAGCTAGTCCATTGCGTCGTCCATTGCTGGCATAGGATGTTTTCCGTGTGATTGATTAATTGCGATTGATTTGTATTTTGGCAGTGTAATTATGCCTCCTCGTCGAGGAAGACCTCCTCATGCTCCTCGAGATGCGCCCAGGGAAGATAGTGGTTCTGCACCTCCTCCTGCAGTTCCTGTTGTTCCTGTTGTTCCTCCTCCAGCGCCGATTGTTGCTCCTCCTGTTGAAGCGCCTGGCAGTCGAGGCAAGGCATTGAAAGAATTTCTTATGTTCAATCCGCCTGCTTTCGATGGTCAAGCTGATCCAGAGGTGGCAAGGCAATGGTTGGATGCGATCGAGCGTGTGTTCGTGTCGATGGAGTGTGCTGAAGATGAAAAAGTTATGCTTGCTACTTTTCAACTCCAGGGTACATCCATCACGTGGTGGAAGGCCGAGTGGCAGATCGCTTTCCGTTCTAGACCTCTTCGGCAGATCACTTGGGCAGAGTTCGTTGCTGCTTTTGAGCGTGCTTATACTCCTGCCTGCTTGCAGATGGATAAGATGTATCAATTTATGGAATTGACTCAGGGCAGTATGACGGTGCTTCAGTACCGGAATAAGTTTATGGAGTTGGGTCAGTATGCGCCCCATGTGCTGGCCAGTGAAGCTTTGAAAACCCAGCAATTCTTGCGAGGGTTGAGGCCAGAGTTGAAGATTCCTCTGATTGCCAGTCGTGTTGCAGATTTGGATAGTGCGTGCCAGACAGCTGTGGCACTTGAGCTGGAGATGGCGAGACCGGGTGGGTATCCTCAGGCAGGGTCAGTGCAGCCGGTAGCTCAGGTTCAACAAGCTTACCGATCGCCAGTGCCAGGTGTTCCTTCGGTCCAGTCAGAAATTTCCAGTGCTTCCTCTCCTTCCAAGCCCAAGTTCAAGCGGTTCACGAAGAAGAAGAAGAAGTTTTTCCAGCAGCCGTCCGGTACAGATTCTGTTCAGCAGTCGACAGCACCTTCTTCTCAGACTCGTCAGAGCTCAGCTGAGGGTCAGCCATGGACGTGTCGGAGATGCGATGGTCGTCACAAGGGCCAGCCGTGTTCTCTTCCTGTTGTTTGCTTTCGGTGTGACCAGCCTGGTCATGTGGTTCGGGATTGCCCGCTGAAGCCGAAACAAGTGCAAGTTCCTCAGTTCTCTCAACCTCAGCCGCAGTTCAGACCTCCTGCACCGCAAGCTCAACAATTTTATTCTCAGGCGTCGGCGTCTTCTCAGCAATCTTCAGCTGGTTCTAAGAAGCAGAAAGGCAAAGTTTCTCATTTGACTAGAGCTGATGCTATTGCGTCCCATCTGGTTGAAGGTACGATTATGCTTTATGGTCATTCAGCTCGTGTCTTATTTGATTCTGGTGCTTCTCACTCTTTTATTTCTGAGGATTTCATGGCATGTATTGACGAGCCGACTTCTGAGATGTCTTGTGAGATGTTTGTCGAATTGCCTTCTGGAGATTTCATGGTTACGCCTCTGTGTTTGGAAGAATCTCCTGTGATGGTTGATAATCACCAGTTGCCGGCAAGGTTGTATGCGTTGCAGCTGGCAGATTATGATGTTATTCTGGGAATGGATTGGTTAGAGCATTATGGAGCTGTGGTTGACTGCAGATCGAAGAAAGTCTATTTTCAGCCACAGGGAAAATCAACCTTTTATTTTCAAGGTAGTCGATCCCGTTCTTCTCGTATGATTATTTCTGCTATTCGAGCCTTCAAGTTGCTTAGTGCAGGTTGCCAGGGATTCTTAGCTTCTGTGGTTGCTGTTGAAAAATCACGGCAGGATGTTTGTGATATTCCTGTTGTTTGTGAGTTCCCTGACGTGTTTCCTGACGAGTTGCCAGGCTTGCCCCCAGAGCGAGAGATAGAGATGGTGATTGAATTGATTCCAGGTACCGGCCCCTTAGCAAAGCCGCCGTACCGAATGGCTCTAGCTGATTTGAGAGTACTGCGAGCACAGCTACTAGAGTTACTGGAAAAAGGTTATATTCGCCCCAGTTTTTCTCCGTGGAGTGCTCCAGTGTTGTTTGTGAAAAAGAAAGACGGAAGCCTGAGACTTTGTATTGATTACAGGCAGCTGAATCAGGTGACTGTTAAGAATAAGTATCCGCTTCCCAGGATTGACGATTTGTTTGACCAGTTACAGTCTGCTACTGTCTTTTCACGGATTGATCTCCGGTCTGGCTACTTTCAATTGCGAATCCGGGAATCTGATGTAGAGAAGACAGCTTTCAGTACTAGATATGGTCACTTTGAATTTCTGGTCATGCCGTTTGGTTTGACTAATGCCCCAGCAGCTTTCATGGACCTAATGCAGCGTATCTTTCGTCCGTTTCTGGACCAGTTTGTGGTGATCTTTGTTGATGACATCTTGATCTATTCTGCCTCTGATGAAGATCATGTGCAGCATTTGAGGATCGTTCTGCAGACTCTAAGAGATCACGAGCTTTATGCGAAGCTCAGTAAATGTGAATTCTGGCTTCGGGAAATTCATTTTCTTGGTCATGTGATTTCTGGTGATGGAGTGGCAGTGGACCCTGCAAAGATTGATGCTGTTTTGAGTTGGCAGAGACTGAGGACCATCACTGAGATACGAAGCTTTTTAGGGTTGGCTAGGTACTACCGCAGATTCATTCAGGATTTTGCGAAGATTGCAGCACCGATGACTAGATTGACTCGTAAAGATGTGTCTTTTGTCTGGTCGGATCAGTGTGAGGCTAGCTTTGTTGAATTGAAAAGGCTATTGACTTCTTCTCCTGTGTTGACTTTGCCTTCCGACTAGGGTGGTTTTCTAGTTTGTACTGATGCTTCTCGAGTAGGTCTAGGTGCAGTGCTGATGCAACATGGTAAGGTTATTGCATATGCATCCCGGCAGTTGAAACAGCATGAAGAGAATTACCCCACTCATGATCTGGAGCTAGCTGCAGTTATTTTTGCCTTAAAGATTTGGAGACACTATCTGTATGGTGAGAAATTTTAGATTTTTACTGATCATCAGAGTTTACAGTATATATTCTCCCAAAATGATTTGAATCTCAGGCAACGCCGATGGATGGAATTCATGAAAGACTTTGACTTTACACTCTCCTATCAGCCAGGTAAAATGAATGTTGTGGTTGATGCTCTGAGCAGGAAAGTTCAGGTCAGTTATTTGTTGCTTCATGAATGAAAATTGTGGGAACAGCTTCCAAGCGAGGCATTTAGTGCAGAGTTTCCTGCTGATCCGAAGATGGCAGTTTGTGCTAGCTTGGTTTTGGGTTCAGCTTTATATCATCAGATTAAAGATGCCCAACAGACTGATTCTGATTTGGCTCGTGTTATATCAAGCTATGATATGGATTTTGATGACGAGCTGGTTGTAAGTTTCTAGGGCAGATGGTATATTCCCGCTGATGATGATTTAAGACTTGAGATTCTGAGTGAAGCCCATGGTTCTCGTTTTGCTATTCATTCGGGTGTCACCAAGATGTATCAGAATTTGAAGAAGCAGTTCTGGTGGCCAGGTATGAAGAAAGACGTGGCTATATTTGTTTCTAAGTGCTTGACTTGTCAGTTAGTTAAAGCCGAACATCAAAAGCCAGGTGGTTTGCTTCAGCCATTAGAGATTCCAATGTGGAAATGGGACCATGTTACTACAGATTTTGTGGTGGGTTTGCCTCGGACTTCTCAAGGTTTTGATGGTATCTGGTTGCTTGTCAATAGATTGACTAAAACTGCCAGATTGTTGCCGATTAAAGTTACTTGGAATGTGCAGAGGTTGGCCGAGCTGTATGTGCAGAAGATCGTGCCGCTGCATGGAATTCCTGTTTCACTTGTGTCAGATCGTGACCCACGTTTTACCTCTGGCTTCTGGCGTAGTTTCCAGAAAGCTTTGGGCACTGAGTTAGCTTTCAGTTCAGTGTATCACCCTCAGTCAGATGGACAGTCAGAGAGGACTATTCAGACTCTGGAAGACATGCTGAGATTGTGTTGCCTTGATTGGCAGGGTTCGTGGAGTCAGCATTTGCCACTTGTTGAATTTGCTTATAATAACAGTTTTCACTCCAGTATTGGATTGGCTCCTTATGAAGCACTTTATGGTCGTCCTTGTCGAACTCCTCTGAACTGGTTTGATGTTGGTGACAGATTGTTGACAGGACCTGACATGGTGCAGCAATGTTCTGATGTGGTTCATCTGATCAGGCAGAGATTGTTGACGGCTCAAAGTCGACAGAAAAGCTATGCAGATCAGCGCAGACGTCCACTACAATTTGAGCCTGGAGATATGGTGTTTGTTAAAATATCTCCGATGAAAGGTGTTTCCAGGTTTGGGAAGCGTGGAAAACTTAGTCTGCGGTATGTTGGCCCTTTTCCAATTGTTGAAGCTATTGGTCAGGTGGCTTATCGTTTGCAACTTCCTGCAGCTATGCAAGCTATTCATGATGTGTTCCACGTGTCTCAGTTGAGGAAATATATGCCAGAAGCTTCTCATGTTCTCGATGATTCAGTATGGCCTGAGGTGACTACTGATTTGTCCGCGCCAGAGTTTCCTATTAGAATTGAAGATCGTCGTGAGCAGCGGTTGAGAAATAAGGTTATTCCTCTAGTAAGGGTTGCTTGGCAGCGTCACTCTGGTAATGAGTCTACTTGGGAGCGTGAAGATGAGATGCGCCTGCTTTTTCCCTTTTTATTCCAGTGAGGTATAAGTCCTTTCTCAGTTTCCTCTTTTGCGGTTGTTGTAAATTTCGAGGGTGAAATTTCTGTAAGGAGGGAGGGACTGTAAGGCCTGTGCCTTAATGGATCCTTGTTGGTTTTTGTTCTATTGTTTATTCTGGAATTTTCGGTGATTTTCCTGGATTTTTAGGAATTTGTCTGGTATTTTTCCGGATTTATTTGGAGTTGTTTGAGGGTTATTTGATATTAATAAGATTTATATATATATAATGATTATATTATATATATATTAATTTTATTTTTATTTTTATAATCCCTCACCCTCTCTCTCTCCCCGTCGATCTCTCATTCTCACCCTCACTCTCTCTCTCCTCCGTGCGATCGTCCCCTCTCCTCTCTAGGGATTTCGGGCGAGACGAGGTCGGATTGAGGCGAGGTTGGCGCCGTTGGATTCCTTGCGTCGAGAGGAGCGCAAAGGTACCCTTTTCGGCGTGGATCGGTGAACGTGGAAGCGAGGTGGAGCGTGAAGGCTCCGTGACTCTTCCTCCTTGCATGCGGCCCGTTCGTCGGTTTCGGCTTGCGAAAGGTAGGGGGATGGAATCCCGATCTTGCTAGGATCGTTTCCCTTAGCCCGTTTGTGGATTAGCACCCCGTAGCATGCATGATGCCCATGTTTCCATTTTTGGGGTTTTAGCTTAAATCTTTGAGTTTAATGCGTTTTAGGCCTTGCATGTGCTAGATTTAGTTGTTATATTGTTGTTTAGCATGCATGGTTTGACAGGTTCAGGTTTTTACGCCATTACCCGGAGGTTTAGGTCGTCCGGGAGGGAACCCGTTTTCAGTTATAACCCGTTCGCGACCCAGGTGAAGTGACGGTCTCGGCAGGAACCGTCACTTCCCCGATGGTCTCTGGTGAGCGTGTTACTTCAATGTAACGGCCCATCGTGGGTGCGTTACATTGAGAGTAACGGTAGGGCTCCGGCCGTCGTTTGTACGTTGTTTTACGTTGACTTGGTCAGGCGGTATGCCCGACGGTCAGTCGTCCGGCCGTCACCTCCAAGCGACGCGCCGAGACGGGGGCGTCGTTCGTCTGCTGTCGTTTTTAAACGCTGTTGTTGGTTTGAGCCTCGGGTAGAAGTAACGGCGGAGCCCCCGGGCGTTGCTTCGAAGCAACGCATGGGAACCCCACCGTCACTCTCCCTTTGAGGGCTCTTGAGCTGGAACTCAGGTGGAAGTAACGGCTGGAGACCAGCGCGTCACTTCTGACGTAACGCGCCAGTCCCCGACCGCCACTTCCAAATAGCGCGTAGGTCTTCGACCGCCGCTTCCCTGATGATTGTAATATGTTCCCAGCCCTTTCGTTATGCGTTCCTTTTTATACTCATGCCATATTCGCATTGTTTTAATATATTGTGATGTGTTTTACACCAATAGAATAGCTTTTCTTTCCATGCAATGGAGCCACTGTTATAGCCCTAAGGTCTGTTGAGTGCCGACCCGCTTGAGGATAGCGGAGGGGTGTTTCCCATACACGGTTTATAAGCTAGTTCTGTGGGCTCCCAGCCAATGGTAGCGTCCTACCAAGGGGGAAAACTAGCTAGAGGGCCTGGCTCGGGGCTAGAGTCAGTGTGTGCACACGTGGTCGGAGACTGAGGACTGACACCGACGGGTGCCACTCCGACTGGTCACTTGGTCTGGTACTGTTTACGCGCTCAGCTTGTCGTTTGCCGACTGCGAGTGCTTGAGACGCAGTGTAAGTCGTCAGTGGACGCATCTGGTTTCTGCTCCCAGTGGTTGTCCGTCCTTGTTGCTTGGATTAGTCGCAGCTTACTCTATTTGGTAGTTTTAGTTTCAGTCGCTTGCATTTAATTATTATTGGCATGTGTTAGCTGTTATACCTGCTTAGTTAGAGTTACAGCTTTCTTGTGATTAGTTAATCATGCCATTGCCTGTTATTTATTTAAATGCATGCTCTTATTGCTGTTATTTATACATGTCTGCTTGTTTAGTGCGAGGTAGGGATCCGCGTGACCCCTACTGAGTCTGGCTGTGACTCACCCCTCTCCTTTCAGGTGAGCCGCGCCCGCCGTCTCCCGGAGTTTAGTGTGCTGTTTCGGGACCGTCCTTAGCTGCCAGCTGTGCACGAGCTGCCTTTTTGAGGCTTGTGTAGTACTTTTGCCGGGGTATGCCTCGTGTAGTTGTACTTTTGAGGACTAGTGCTTTGTGACTCTGGACTAGCTTATGTATATATGACTCTGGTTATTTTGAATTGCTTCCGCACTTGTATTAATTGTATTGCGCGCCCCAAATTTGCAATTCGTTATGCTTATTCCTCAGCTCACCCCCACTAACCCTTCAGGGGCCTCATCAGCCTCTTGGGTGGCCTGCCCAGTTCTTGGTATTGGTGTATCGATGTTATCGATATATCAGTATCCTGAACTCTGGGTCGTCACACAGACAGCGAAACCCACCTGAAAAGCAGCAGGGGTGAGTCTCAACAGAAACTCAGTAGGGGTCACGCGGATCCCCACTGGACAGCGCTCAAAGCAACGGAAGCAACAACAAAGCAGCAGGAACAGCAGGTGTAGCAAAGCAGGAAAAACTACACTACAAAGCTGTAAAACTACCGCAAAAAAAGCAATAAAGAAGCGGATGGGAAGTAGGAGTAGGGAACACGCAGGAGAGGGGTGAGAACCCGCACCAAACAAGCGACTGCCGAACTAACCTCGACACCCCAAACCACTCCAAACAAAAAGGCAACAGATGGTTGACCCTAAACTCACACAGAAGGGTACACCAGTCTGTCAACCAGCCCCAAACAATCAAGGTCTAGACAAGACCTAGACAGACGCCAAACAAACACGTACACGACTGGAAACATCGTGTACACAGCCCCACGCACGATCAGAACACCGTGCGGATAACAAAACACTGACCCCGAGTACAGCCACGAACGAGCAACTCGCAAAGGTCACAGCGCACAGGAAACGCGAGAGCTACGCATCACGTGACGGAAGCATCTCCTTACAAAGCCAGCCGCGTCCACTGACGTCTTACGCCGCACCTCAAGTGTCTCGCCTACAGCACTACTGCAACAACAGCAGAGACATAGACACGAGCTGAACCAAACAGGAACAACATAACAAGTAACTAGTCAGGGTCACGCCCGTCGACGTAAGTCCTCTGTCCCTGACCACGTGTGCACACACTGGCTATAGCCTAAGCCAGGTCCTCTAGCTAGTATTCTCCCTCGGTAGGACGCTACCGTTGGCTAGGAGCCCGCGGAACTAACTACAAACCGCTCACCGGGAACACCCCTCCGCCATCCGCTAGCGGGTCGGCACCTCTCGGCCTTAGGTCAACAACAAGTGGAGGCTTCACACGACACAGAAACTCAAAACACAAGTGCCGAAGTACAAACAGGCAACCACGCCCATCAACACGTACTTCGAAGCACCAAATGGCAGCATCGCCACTGCCGACAACTCAGGACGAGTAACTAGACCTCCTATGTAACGATCCTGAGTCGAACGACTCAAAGGCAAGATCGTCACAAACAGCGGAACAAGCCGCCAATCGGTCTAATCCTAGGCCAGAGAAACCACGCTCCGCAGAAAACAACACACGGAGGCCTGAGGGGAACCTTAAGAACCCTCAGCACAGCTGGACACGCAAACCGAGGTAGAACAACACCTCGAAGTATCCAGGAGCAGTGTCTCGGATAGGTCAGAACCGCCAAGACACGCACAGACAAGGTCACATGTCAACCACTGGGTCAAACCGGGTTGACCTGAACCAAACAACAACAGCATACAGAAACAAGATCAAGAATCCTACCACAAGTAAGAAGACTCCTGGCTACCTTACAACGTAGTCTTAACCCTCATAGGACGTCGAAAGACATCCACAGGACAACGGGCAGACCACTAGGCCAAGCCAAGACACACAAAAATCAACGGGCGGAAAACCAAGGCACAAGGAAAGTAACGCACGAGCCCTAGACCGCTACTAGCCAGTGACGGTCTAGACCATAACCGTTATTTCCCAAACGACGGACGGACACAGGCCGTCACTCACCATCCTGACAACCTACAAACCACACAAAAGCCAAGTAACGCACGGCTCTAGGCGCGTTACAAGCAAACGACGCACGGAGGCTCCACCGTTACTTCCAACGGCATAGCCACCAAGACCAAACGAAGTAACGCGCTACGTCAGGCGCGTTACACGCAAACAACGCGGCAGGAGAGGGCCGTCAGAGACAAACGACGCGCAGGGGCCTATCCGTTACTTCCAACGGCATAGCCACCCTCATCCCAGCACAACAGCAAACGACGGACGGAGGCACGCGCGTTACTCACAAACGACGCACAGGGGCTCCACCGTCACTTCCAACGGGACAGCCACCCAACCTCGTCCACGCAGAATGTAACGGCCAGGGGCAGGCACGTTACACTCAAACAACGCACGGGGACACGACCGCTGGAGGCACCGCCTCAACAGGTCAAACGTCAGTCAACTGGCAAGCAACGGCCTGGGCAAGGCGCGCCGCTTCCATCCAACGTGCTGGGTCAAGCGCGTTAGACCAACCGACTTAACCCCCAAGAAAAATGACAAAACGAAAGTAACGGCCAGTCACTGGCGCGTTACACGGGAATGACGCACCACCCTTAGGCCGTCACTCACCCAGAAGCAAAAGAGCTCAAAACGACGCAGACCAAATAACGGTCCATCGTAGGGCCGTTAGAGACAAGTAACGGTCGCTGGCTAGACCGCTACTTCGGTCACGGCGGGAAAACAGAGGAATGGCCAAATCGACCCGTTCCACGCCCCATTCACGCCGAAACGCAGGGGAAAACCAACCACAACGATGAATAACAACACCAGGGGACTCAAAACCCCACATGCAAGCTCAAAAACACAAGATCCGGGCGATTTCATCAAATCCACCCAAAGTGGGTCACCGAGGTTCCCGGGCTTCTACCGGCCTCGAATGAACACTAAATCACACGAAATCAACGTGGGTGGGATCCTAACATCCCAGCGGTCAGTTAGAAACTAACTACGCCGCAAACGGTCACCGTTTACCGGCCGACCCTAAAGACCACGAAAATCACGGTTTAGGTAAAACAAGCCCAAACTCGACCGTTTCCTAGCCGAACGTCATGCAATGGCAGGGAAAACGGAGAAGACGTAGTAAGGATCAGTCACCCTACCTCCACCGAAAAAACCGTGCCCCGAAAGGACTACACCACGCCAAAAACTACTCGCGAACCGATTTCACCGGCTTTGAATCCACCGTTCGGGATCGCGCCAGAATCGATCCGATCCTCGCCCCATCGCGCACCTCGACAGCTCCATAGCCTCGCCAACCCGCCCACGATCGCTCCGTCTGCAGCCGGGGCCAAAGAGGGGGAAGAACAAGAGAGAATGGGAGAGAGAGAGAGATCGCGAGAGTGAGGAGGGAGAGAGAGGAAAAGGAAATAAAAAGAAAAGGAATTAGGAAATTTTCCTAATTTCCAAAAATGTGCCGAAAATGCACAAATTCAGAAAAATAGGCAAAAATAGCCGAAACGACCGGCTCGAAGAGTACATCGTCGTAGTAGCATCCACGAGTTCGAGAATTGACAGACAAACTCACCATAGGGTTCCGTAACTAGTACGTGAGAAAAACCCACACGGCTCGTCAACTCAACTCGGAAGCCACGAAAGTGAACCGAAACTCAACGAAACCAATCCGAAACAGATCCAAAAGATCCAACGAAGATCCAACAAGACCTGCAAAAGATCCATCAAGATCCAGGGCATTACATCCTCCCCTCCTTTAAGAAAATTTGCCCTCGAAATTAAGGACTAACAAAGGAGAAGCAAGGGAAGAACAACCCAACAGCACAAATCTCGAAAAACACAGCTCAGAGGAACACCGTCAGATCACAATTACAGGTACACACTCGAGCTTCCAAGACAGCAAGTCTACAGCACGAGTACGGCGCCAAAGTGAACACATCTGACACCTCCGAAGCAAGGGCAACGTCGTTTACGTCTCACAGGGCAGGAGACACGACTGCCACAACAATCGAGAAACACAACGACAACACGGCAAGCAGCAGCTCATACAAGGAGACACAGTCCTCTCAACTGACAGCTCGACCACATCATCGGCTCCAGTGCCAAAAGGCAACAGGGAACACCTGGCACAGAGAACGCCAACGACAACAACACCACTGGACCACAAGCACTATCAAGTCAGCACTCACTCAGATATCACATCCGATCAAGTAACAAGCTCACTCCAAAGAAAAAGAGTACAGCAAAGCTAACTGACAAGACAATGGTCCAAGATAAGAACACAAAATCATAAAGAAACAGCGCCAAAACAACACAACAACACAGCGGCAACACCTGTAGGATTCCGGCTCCACACAACACGCAGAACCACGGAACACATCTACAAGCAGGGTCACAACAAGGCACAAGAACAGCTGAACATACAACCACACGGGAACGGGTTACACATCAGACTGCTCACCAAGAGAAGACCCACAACAACGAGAAACGACAACAATTTCGGGGAACGCAACTCAAGGACTAGCAACACACCTCAAGAGCACAACACCCAAGAAAGAAAATACAGAGCAGAAGGTACTCAATCAGCAAGGAATGCCGACAAATTCCCCAACACTCGTACATGCCAATGCCAACACAAGAAAACCACCAACAATGGCACGGCAACTGACGACATCAAGGCACGAGAAGCCAAGATGAAGTCACATCGAGAAAGAAAGATTCCCTCGACGGATGGGTAGCCAACCCACACACTTCCGCTGCACTCTCCACAACATGCACAGGCAACAGAACAACCTCGGCAATCGCATCTCAGCACACACCAGCGCCATCGTAATTAACAAGATCGCAATTCACACGCCGCGAGCACCGATCTAGCGAATAACCGAACACAAGGAGCCTAAGTGCAACAAGAGAAGAGCACCAGCTTCAGCACAAAGCACAAGGAAAGCATCAATCTCAGCTTAACTTCACGTCCCGAAAATGATAAATGAGCCTTCACAATACATCGGCCGTTAGACACAGCACGACAACTACGGTGCACAACAGCTCTTAACACCATCATGGAGTCCAAAGCCAAGCAACCGTACAACAAGGAGCAGATCAGACTCAAAATAAAGCTGTCCACAGTTAAGCAGACACAGGACAAGGTAGCACTAAGACAGCAATCCCAAGGCCAACCTCGAAAAAGCTTCACCAAGAAGGACGAGAAGCAACAAGCTCGACAACAGCAGCTCACTAGGAAGGGAAAATCCTAGGTTCGCTCGAGCAACTTCTCAATCGAGGCAACACGACAACGAAACAACCAAAACAACAATGCATCAGAAGCTAAGCAGACTTAAGCCGGGACAACTAAAGCAACGTAAGAACGTGCATGGCCATCACACCAACGCTAAAAGTCACAAGCCACCTGAGCAAAATACAGAAAACAGCTCGAACAATGCACTGCAGGTTCATGCCAACCGACAAACACTGCCAAGCGCAACATGATCGAGACCAACTTCAAAACCGAACAAAGCACCACGTCACACTCAGACGGGAGCAAAACCATCTCGCACAGTGCCAACCAAGCACGTACAAGACCACACGCAAAAAGCACCACGATAAACCATCGCAACACCTACGCCAGCAAGAGACTGTACTGGGCCTAAGGACTCTGGAAACTGTATATCTCGGATTCCCATGTACTTCACACAACAACGCTCTGATAGCTCAGAAAAGAACTCCGAACATCTCAGAACACTGCTCTGATACCAGCTGTAACGACCCAGAGTTCAGGATACCGATATACCGATAACATCGATACACCGATACCAAGAACTGGGGAGGCCACCCAAGAGGCTGATGAGGCCCCTGAAGGGTTAGGAGGGCATGTGTAGAGTACATTGAAGCCACAGAGATATAACAGTAAACAATTAAATTTCATTAGATTAGATTGCTAAAGAAGCAGAAAAAGAATTACCTTTTCATTAATAATTTCAACAATTACAATTATGCACAGAGTCCAGCCCAAAGGAAAGACAACAAGTCTAGCACAGTACAGTCAGACAGAAGGAAACGTACATAGAAGTCGGGAGAAGCCCAATGCAGGTACGGCTGGCAGCTACAACAGCAAGAGAGCGCTCCACCAAGAACAGCAGAGGCAGACAGCGAAACCCACCTGAAAAGCAGCAGGGGTGAGTCTCAACAGAAACTCAGTAGGGGTCACGCGGATCCCCACTGGACAGCGCTCAAAGCAACGGAAGCAACAACAAAGCAGCAGGAACAGCAGGTGTAGCAAAGCAGGAAAAGATACACTACAAAGCTGTAAAACTACCGCAAAAAAAGCAATAAAGAAACGGACGGGAAGTAGGAGTAGGGAACACGCAGGAGAGGGGTGAGAACCCGCACCAAACAAGCGGCTGCCGAACTAACCTCGGCACCCCAAACTACTCCAAACAAAAAGGCAACAGATGGTTGACCCTAAACTCACACAGAAGGGTACACCAGTCTGTCAACCAGCCCCAAACAATCAAGGTCTAGACAAGACCTAGACAGACGCCAAACAAACACGTACACGACTGGAAACATCGTGTACACAGCCCCACGCACGATCAGAACACCGTGCGGACAACAAAACACTGACCCCGAGTACAGCCACGAACGAGCAACTCGCAAAGGTCACAACGCACAGGAAACGCGAGAGCTACGCGTCACGTGACGGAAGCACCTCCTTACAAAGCCAGCCGCGTCCACTGACGTCTTACGCCGCACCTCAAGTGTCTCGCCTACAGCATTGCTGCAACAACAGCAGAGACATAGACACGAGCTGAACCAAACAGGAACAACATAACAAGTAACTAGTCAGGGTCACGCCCGTCGACGTAAGTCCTCTGTCCCTGACCACGTGTGCACACACTGGCTATAGCCTAAGCCAGGTCCTCTAGCTAGTATTCTCCCTCGGTAGGACGCTACCGTTGGCTAGGAGCCCGCGGAACTAACTACAAACCGCTCACCGGGAACACCCCTCCGCCATCCGCTAGCGGGTCGGCACCTCTCGGCCTTAGGTCAACAACAAGTGGAGGCTTCACACGACACAGAAACTCAAAACACAAGTGCCGAAGTACAAACAGGCAACCACGCCCATCAACACGTACTTCGAAGCACCAAATGGCAGCATCGCCACTGCCGACAACTCAGGACGAGTAACTAGACCTCCTATGTAACGATCCTGAGTCGAACGACTCAAAGGCAAGATCGTCACAAACAGCGGAACAAGCCGCCAATCGGTCTAATCCTAGGCTAGAGAAACCACGCTCCGCAGAAAACAACACACGGAGGCCTGAGGGGAACATTAAGAACCCTCAGCACAGCTGGACACGCAAACCGAGATAGAACAACACCTCGAAGCATCCAGGAGCAGTGTCTCGGATAGGTCAGAACCGCCAAGACACGCACAGACAAGGTCACATGTCAACCACTGGGTCAAACCGGGTTGACCTGAACCAAACAACAACAGCATACAGAAACAGGATCAAGAATCCTACCACAAGTAAGAAGACTCCTGGCTACCTTACAACGTAGTCTTAACCCTCATAGGATGTCGGAAGACATCCACAGGACAACGGGCAGACCACTAGGCCAAGCCAAGACACACAAAAATCAACGGGCGGAAAACCAAGACACAAGGAAAGTAACGCACGAGCCCTAGACCGCTACTAGCCAGTGACGGTCTAGACCATAGCCGTTATTTCCCAAACGACGGACGGACAGAGGCTGTCGCTCACCACCCTGACAACCTACAAACCACACAAAAGCCAAGTAATGCACGGCTCTAGGCACGTTACAAGCAAACGACGCACGGAGGCTCCACCGTTACTTCCAACGGCATAGCCACCAAGACCACACGAAGTAACGCGCTACGTCAGGCGCGTTACACGCAAACAACGCGACAGGAGAGGGCCGTCAGAGACAAACGACGCGCAGGGGCCTATCCGTTACTTCCAACGGCATAGCCACCCTCATCCCAGCACAACAGCAAACGACGGACGGAGGCACGCGCGTTACTCACAAACGACGCACAGGGGCTCCACCGTCACTTCCAACGGGACAGCCACCCAACCTCGTCCACGCAGAATGTAACGGCCAGGGGCAGGCGCGTTACACTCAAACAACGCACGGGGACACGACCGCTGGAGGCACCGCCTCAACAGGTCAAACGTCAGTCAACTGGCAAGCAACAGCCTGGGCAAGGCGCGTCGCTTCCATCCAACGCGCTGGGTCAAGCGCGTTAGACCAACCGACTTAACCCCCAAGAAAAATGACAAAACGAAAGTAACGGCCAGTCACTGGCGCGTTACACGGGAATGACGCACCACCCTTAGGCCGTCACTCACCCAGAAGCAAAAGAGCTCAAAACGACGCAGACCAAATAATGGTCCATCGTAGGGCCGTTAGAGACAAGTAACGGTCGCTGGCTAGACCGCTACTTCGGTCACGGCGGGAAAACAGAGGAATGGCCAAATCGGCCCGTTCCACGCCCCATTCACGCCGAAACGCAGGGGAAAACCAACCACAACGATGAATAACAACACCAGGGGACTCAAAACCCCACATGCAAGCTCAAAAACACAAGATCCAGGCGATTTCATCAAATCCACCCAAAGTGGGTCACCGAGGTTCCCGGGCTTCTACCGGCCTCGAATGAACACTAAATCACACGAAATCAACGTGGGTGGGATCCTAACATCCCAGCAGTCAGTTAGAAACTAACTACGCCGCAAACGGTCACCGTTTACCGGCCGACCCTAAAAACCACGAAAATCACGGTTTAGGCAAAATAAGCCCAAACTCGACCGTTTCCTAGCCGAACGTCGTGCAATGGCAGGGAAAACGGAGAAGACGAAGTAAGGATCAGTCACCCTACCTCCACCGAAGAAACCGTATCCCGAAAGGACTACACCACGCCGAAAACTACTCACGAACCGATTTCACCGGCTTTGAATCCACCGTTCGGGATCGCGCCAGAATCGATCCGATCCTCGCCCCATCGTGCACCTCGACAGCTCCACAGCCTCGCCAACCCGCCCACGATCGCTCCGTCTACAGCCGGGGCCAAAGAGGGGGAAGAACGAGAGAGAACGGGAGAGAGAGAGAGATCGCGAGAGTGAGGAGGGAGAGAGAGGAAAAGGAAATAAAAAGAAAAGGAATTAGGAAATTTTCCTAATTTCTGAAAATGCGCCGAAAATGCACAAATTCAGAAAAATACGCAAAAATAGCCGAAACGACCGGCTCGAAGAGTACATCGTCGCAGTAGCATCCACGAGTTCGAGAATTGACAGACAAACTCACCATAGGGTTCCGTAACTAGTACGTGAGAAAAACCCACACGGCTCGTCAACTCAACTCGGAAGCCACGAAAGCGAACCGAAACTCAACGAAACCAATCCGAAACAGATCCGAAAGATCCAACGAAGATCCAACAAGACCTGCAAAAGATCCATCAAGATCCAGGGCATTACATTTATCAACTAAGGTCGATGCTAGTTCTGGCTTGCATCAACTTAGGTCGATGCTAGTTCTGGCTTCACACAGCTAAGGTCGGTGCTAGTCAGTGCTAGTTGCGTTTTCACATAGCTAAGGTTGAGGCTAGATTATCACATATTGCATTCAAGGTCGGTGCTAGTTGCACCTTCTACAGACTAAGTCGGTGCACATTTTGAAATGCGCACATTTAAAGTCGGTGCATACCATGTTCATTCATGCTCTAAGGTCGATGCATGTTTTGGCTTGAACACTAGGAGTCTGTGCATGTTTCAGTTTGATACACCGAGGTCGGTGCACATACTATTGCATGGATATGAAGGTCGGTGCTAGTTTTGCCTCCACACACTAAGTCTATGGATACATGGTATAGAGTCTATGCATGTCCTGCTTCAACTGAAGTAATGTCGGTGCTAGCATTTTCTTCTATGCACAAAGTCTATGCACATGAGCATTGTGCATGTAAAGGTCGGTGCAGATTTTTGCATTATGCATGACAAAGTCTGTGCATGTTCTCACAACAACATTAGCAAGTCTGTGCATGTTTTTTGGCAGTAGCATAATCAAGTTCATGCACATGCATCATGCAAGTCAGTGCACATATGTTAGCAATGCACTTCAAGTCTATGCACATTTGGCCTTCGCAAGATAAGGTCTGTGCACATGTTTGCTTGCAGCAAAATCAAGTATGCACACATTTCCCTTATGCTTAAACCAAGTCTGCATACATTTCCATTATGCTTAAAATCAAGTCAATGCATTTTCTCCATTTTCCTTAATCATATCTGTGCATATCTTCTTTACACCTGTCTTAACTTTATAAAGTCTATGCACATTGATTATTCACACATGCCTTCAAATGTTTGACAAAATGCCTAATGACTGTCTGTTTTAACAAGGACTTGATGAAAGCGCAACCACGTGGGTTCTAAGTAAGGCTAATGATTGGCACGTGATCGAAGGCCACTCTGACTAGAGCGACTGCCACGTGGATCATTGCATCTCCTGCTCCTTGACACGTGGCCTCTCCAGAAGCGCAAGAATGTTCTCTCCACACGCCTGGTGCGTGAGCTCGTGGGAGCCCAGATCTGGCAGGCTATAAAAGCGATCAAGCACTCAGAATTCCAAATCATCGAAGAGAGAAGGGTAAGCCACAAAAGGGGAGAAGCGCCAGAAAAGAAGTAGAGAGAGATTAGAGAAGAAGAAGAAGAGAGGAGTAATAGTCGGTGTGAGAGGATGAGCATGTTGCAGTGAGAGAAGAAAAATAAGAAGAAGAGAGGAGCTGCTAGAGGACAAGAGAAAAGTGTTCAGCCGAAGCAACAAATTGCTTATCTGTTCGTTAATCAACTCATTGATGAAATTCAGAGTTCTTGTGCTCCTCGTAGCTACATTTATTTTTGCGTCTGCATTTGTTTTTCATTTGTTCTTTTCACTTTCTCAGTGTGTTCTTCGAATACTATGTTTAGGGATCGGGGCTCCTCTTGGGTGTTCAGGAGAAGGGAGACTTAGGTCTCCAGTTGTGAGTGACTGGGTGTCACTCATGGTTTCCCTCTATTGATTCAGAGGAAGAGAGGATCTAGTCCTCTGGGTTTTGGTGAGCAGTGGCTTGCTGCTCATGTCCCTTCTGCAGTAGCAGAAGAAGAGAGATTTATCTCCGGTTCCCCTCAGATTTGGAGGAAGGGAGGATTGGTCCTCTGGTTGTGGGCAACTGGGTGTTGCTCACGGTTCCTTCTGCTGTAGCAACCCTGATAAATGAATATTGAAATAAAAGTAAAAACATACATAGTACAGAAGTAATACAGACAAAATAAAGCAAATTAAAAATAACGCCTCTGAGTAAGGCGTTAATTTAAAAATAAACGCCTCTACATACGGCGTGACTAAAGAAAGGACGCCCACGCATATGGTCGTCAACTCTCACGCGACCAAATAGGCAAGTAAAATAAACGCCCATGTCTTAGGCGTGTTTCAAAAATAAGGAACACCCTTATACAAGACGTTTCTTAAGAAACGACCTGAACAAGGTCGTTAATTTAAGAATAAATGCCCTGACCAAAGGCGTTAATTCAGTTCGTGACCCGTTCGAACCCAGAGCTTATCCAGGAAAAGATTAACCTAATCTAGTAAGTGTCTATTAGGGTAAGGACTCTATTAGGGATATGTTACCCTCAATCAAACACTACTTTTGTTAGGACAACAAAATCCTATAAATAGTCTTGATCGAACAACCCTAAACCTATTTGGACGATCGAACTGCACAGGTACGTGAAGAACATATGTTCTTCTATTTTCTTCTTCTGTTCCTTTCTTATGAACGTAGCATGAGAAGAATTAATATTCTTCGTTTCCTCTCCAGGTTGACGGAAGAACGATTGTTCTTCTTCTATTAAGTTGCAGTTGAAGCTTCAAAGCCCTTTCATCTCCTTCATCCAGATCATAAGGTAGGATTTTCTCAAGTCTCGTAGCCCAAACTAAAAATAAATATAAGAAGCACCATGCATGATATATTTATACAGTTTGCATACATTTTCTGTAAATTTTTCAAGAAACGCCCTTGAATAGGGTGCTACTTTAAAAGAAACGACCATCCCAGTGGTCGTTAATTAAAAGTATACGCCTTGTATACAGGCGTTAATTTCATGAACAATCGCATGTAATCAATAATTGATCCTGTTTAAAATTCAATAAATATGAAATATCGATTCTAAAATCTTGCATGACTCTACCTGTAAATTCCTGCTAATTTTCTTGTCATGATCATGTCTCCTGTCTTGGAAATTTATTTGTTGAAATATTGTAAATTCCTTGAATTCACGACCTTGACAACGTCGTTTTACACCTGTTAACGCCCCATCACAGGGTGTAAATTGAAAAGAAACGCCCCTTTCTAGGGCGCGTTTTCTGTAAATTCCTGAACTATGTATATCCTGTAAAATAAAATTAAACAGTAACGCCCCTTTCCAGGGCGTGTTTTAAATAAATCCTGAAAATTATTTATATTCTGTCAAATATTTAAATAATGAGACGCCTGCTTATATAGTCGTCAACTCTGAAGAAACGCCCCTGTCCAGGACGCGTTTTATATAAATTATTGAAATAATGAAATTCTGCAAAATGGAACATATGTAAACGCCCTTATGTTAGGCGTTACTTACCTGACAAACGCCCCTGACTAGGGCGTGTTTTTCATGAATTAATAAAATTATTGAAAAATTCTGTAAAATAGAAATATGTAAACGCCCTTCTGTTAGGCGTTAATTACTTGAGAAACGACTTGACCTAAGTCGTTATTTTACTGTAAAACTGATTTTTCCCTGTTTTTGTTAACCGATGATTTCATATGTTATATAATATATATATCGGCACTATTCTCCACTCCGTGAGTATAGTCCCACGTTTCACGTTGTTTCATCGATCACACTCAACTCTCATTGACATACAAGCTCTCCATTGGACATTCCGTTCCTTTGGACTAGCGAGTTAGTCATAGAGACCTCCGTAAGACTCCTCTTAGCCTTGGATTCCCTCAAGGCCGACTGAGCTGGTTGTACCCTAAAAACCCATTACACGATCCTTGCCATGTCAATCTAAAGAAACATGGTATACCGGCCCTTATGATTATACAAAGAGTATATCATAAGAAATTCTTAATGGGATGATGATATCATGTCATATCATGTCGTTCTTGTAAACCTCAATTCTATGATAAGAATGAGGGTATCTTGCTTGATCTAATGTTTATGTGGACCTCAATTCTATATAAAGAATGTCCATATTGATTTGTCATGGGACCTAAGTTAAGGGAACCATATTCTACCTAGTTTTATTGATATCGTGATTTTACCGTTATTATCGCCAACCTATGTCCTTTGTCATATTTTTGGACTCTATTCTATCAAAGTTGTCATACATGTCTACAAGCTTGAATATTGAAACTCTATATTGGCTATATAAACAAGAGTGGATGTCAAAAATACATGATAAATGCCTGTGCATATAGGGCCCGATCTGGTCCTGGGAGGAGCACCCGAAAGTACTTGTGCCAATGGGAGTTAAAATGATAAGGTATCTGGCATTATACCGAGTACTTGACTTGCTTGATTGGACATTCCACACACATCTTGTACTTGAATCGTACTTGACTTTACATGAAATGCGTGGCCCGAAAAAGGGTAATTTACTTGCTTGATACATGATAGCCAAAGTTCTTGACATGACTTGTTAAACGTGCTTGCTTGAATACCTTGAATACACTTGTCATCTTGTTGGAAGTTCATGATTAAGTTCATCTTATTTCTTGATATTACATTCTCTCTATCTTGTCGTTTTATGCGAGCATGCATAGCTTTATTGCATTCATGAAAGATGTAATTACTTAAACCCCTTGCTAGTACTTGAGATATAATTTCCTACTGAGCGTTCGCTCATTCCGTTTGTCCCTTGTACTTTTCAGGTAAGTCCGACGACGATGGAAGTCAATCGGATGGGAATGTTCAAGAGTGAAAGTGATAGAGCTGCTCAATTGTCGTCTAGTCTTTCCTATAGTTTCTTGAGTCAAATATGTATTCTTTTCCTTTTTATTAAACAGAGTATTGGATTTGTAATAGTCTATCCATTATGAAATAAAGGATTGGGTTATCTTGCTATTTTGCGCATCTCTGTCTTTGCGTCGAATACACGACCACTCTGATTGATATGATTGATATAGACACGTCGCGCATCTCCGGGTATCTTCCGCGCTCGGCGCGTGACAGTCTTTGTGGTATCAGAGACTAAGGTATTCAATTCCTAGGAAAAAACCCAAGTCCAAGGATAAGTTGAACCTTTAAACCAGTGAGATTGGGTAGAACCAAGGGTTAGATTTAACATAGTATACGAGTCTTTAAATACGATCACGTACTAATATAGTTATTGTAATTATAGGATAATGGCTGCCGAACGTGCTCAATGGCGCAACATGCAGCGTACCCTTCAAGGGATGACCCAAGTGCTACAACAGGTAGCACAAGGTGGTGCTCCACGAGCTGGAAGCTTACACCAAGCCTTTAAGAATATGAATCCCCTGAAGTTTATGGGATCGACCGATCCGGACGATGCCGAGCATTGGGTTCAGGAAACCGAACGCATATTCCGTGTCATGCAATGCACGGACCAGGACAAAGTGCTATTAGCTACATTCCAGTTAGAGAAAGATGCTAGATGCTGGTGGGAGTCTATTGAAGCAACCATCGATCCTACTCAAGTAACATGGGAAGAATTCGTGGAATACTTCGATGCTAAATATTTCTCGGACCGAGTCCAAGAAAAGAAGGCTGCCGAATTCGCTGCATTAAAGCAACGATCCTTATCATTAGCAGATTATGAAGCTCAGTTCTCTAGGTTATCTAGATATGCTAAGCATCTTATTAGCACGGAGAAGATGAAAACCCGTAGATTTCTTAATGGGCTTAGGCCCCACTATATTACTCAATTGGCGCCTTTGGACATCCAAATTTATTCTGAAATAGTGCGCCGAGCTCAATTACTTGAAGATGCCACGGAACTATCTGATAGGATCCGTGGAAAAGACAAGAAGGAACAAGTCACGGGTTCGGGTTCTTTCAAACCCAACTTTAAGAAGAGGCCCAATAATGGAGGTTCTTCCTCTCAAGATCAGAAATTCAAGAAGACCAAGCCTTTCTCTATCACCACTACCCCTTCGAATACAGTCTGCAAGCATTGTGACAAGGCTGGTCACAAGACGGAAGAATGCTGGAGGAAATTAGGAGCTTGTCTCCGTTGTGGAAGCCGTGAGCATCGGATTCCCGAGTGTCCATTAATGAACGACCAAGCCGGCGATGGTAAACGCCCGGTGACAAAGAATGCTCGTCTTCATGCAATACAGGAGACCGAACCTGAAGAAGAAGGTGGATTAGTGGAAGGTACATTGAAAATTTGTTCCAAATATGCACATGTCTTATTTGATACGGGTGCATCGCATTCTATTGTTTCTAAGAAGTTTGCTGACCCGTTACCTCTAGAACCGGAATGGATGAAAATAGTGTTGTCTACTCCTCTCGGAAACGAGACGGATATCACGCATCATTACCAAAACTGTGAGGTATTGGTTCGAGGAAAGAATTTTCCTATTGATCTTATCTGTTTAGATCTAAAAGAATATGATGTTATACTAGGAGCAGATTGATTATCTAAGTACCAGGCAACGGTTGATTGCCGTAATACCAAGATCATTTTCAAAGAAT
The DNA here is from genome assembly GCA_022559845.1 of Amorphophallus konjac. Taxonomy (NCBI): domain Eukaryota; kingdom Viridiplantae; phylum Streptophyta; class Magnoliopsida; order Alismatales; family Araceae; genus Amorphophallus; species Amorphophallus konjac. The sequence continues at coordinate 189,204,703 of CM040118.1, read as the reverse complement.
TTCCAGAACTGACTTATACTAGTCCTAAGAGTCGAAGCAAATCCCCTCTTATTTCGGCTCTTCGAGCAAGCAAGCTCGTCAGGAAGGGATGTGTATCCTTCCTTGCTTTTGTCACTGTTAAAGAAGCTAAGAAAACCAAGATAGAAGACGTTCAGGTAGTGCGAGAATTCCCAGACGTATTTCCAGAAGATTTGCCGGGATTACCCCCTCAAAGAGAAGTGGCCTTCACCATTGACTTAGTCCCTGGTGCTGGTCCTGTTTCAAAGGCACCATATAGAATGTCCCCTGCTGAACTCAAGGAGTTGAAGGAGCAGTTGATGGAACTAATCCAAAAAGGATTTATTAGACCAAGTACTTCCCCGTGGGGAGCACCAGTCTTATTTGTAAAGAAGAAGGATGGATCCATGAGATTGTGTATCGACTATCGACAGTTGAATCATCTTACTATCAAGAACAAGTATCCACTACCGAGAATCGATGAATTATTTGATCAGATTTCAGGATCCAAATATTTTTCCAAGATTGATCTCAGGTCGGGATATCATCAGTTAAGAATCAAGGATGATGACATTCACAAGACCGCATTCAGAAGCAGGTATGGCCATTACGAATTTGTTGTTATGCCTTTTGGACTAACAAATGCCCCTGCTGCCTTTATGCAGTTAATGAATAGCATATTCAGGCCTTACTTGGATCAATTCATAGTAATCTTCATTGATGATATATTGATATATTCTAAGACTAAGGAAGAACATGAAGAGCATTTGAGGATTGCATTGCAAGTCTTGAGGACAAATCAATTATATGCTAAACTCAGCAAATGCGAGTTCTGGCTTGAAGAAGTGGCTTTTCTCGGACATGTCATATCCAAGGACGGTTTATCTGTAGATCCGTCAAAGGTTGAAGCTGTAAGAAACTGGGAAAGACCCACTAATGCAAGTGAGATCAGAAGTTTCTTAGGTCTTGCAGGCTATTATCGGCGATTCATCAAAGATTTCTCTAAGATCGCCGTGCCCCTTACAAGGTTAACTCGTAAGGAGATCCGATATGAATGGAGTGAGGAATGTGAAAGAAGTTTCCAAACTCTTAAGGATCATCTCACTACAGCTCCGGTGTTAGCTCTACCAATAGAAGGAGAGAAATTCGAGGTCTACACTGATGCTTCTGGCCTTGGCCTCGGATGTGTCCTAATGCAACAAGGAAAGGTCATAGCATACTCTTCACGTCAACTGAAGAAGCATGATGAGAATTACCCCGTCCATGACTTAGAACTGGCCGCGGTAGTATTTGCCCTAAAGATATGGAGACACTATCTCTATGGAGTACAGTTCACTGTCTACTCCGATCACAAGAGTCTCAAATATCTATTCTCATAAAGGAGCTAAACATGAGACAAAGACGCTGGCTAGAATATCTCAAGGACTTCGACTTCAATATACAATACCATCCCGGAAAGGGTAATTATGTTGCTGATGCCCTTAGTCGAAAGCCGAGAGCAATGATAGCCAATTGTATGATACAAGAATGGAGGTTACTTGAACAATTCTCCGAGCTCAATATAAACTTGGACACGGAATCCAAATTTGTTACATTATCTCATGTAAGCATACAGTCAGATTTATTATCTGAGATACAAGCACTTCAGGGTGATGATCCTATATTAGTGGAAATCAAGGGCAGATTAGAAGGACAATCTGATTTTCAACTAACTTCTGATGGAAGATTATTATTCAAAGGTAGAACTTGTATACCTGATTGTCCGGAATTAAAGAAGAAGATCTTAGATGAAGCTCACCGATCAAGGTACACTATTCATCCTGGATCGACTAAAATGTACCAAGATGTAAAGAGGAACTTTTGGTGGCCCAATATGAAAAGAGAAATAGCGGACTATGTATCACGCTGTCTTACATGCCAACAGGTCAAGGCGGAACACCAAAAGCCTGCTGGAAAACTACACCCTCTAGATATTCCTAAGTGGAAGTGGGAGGATATTGGTATGGACTTCATCATGGGTTTGTCTAAATCTAAAGGAGGACATGATGGAATCTGGGTTATCATTGACCGATTAACTAAATCGGCGCATTTCTTGCCAATAAAAAGCCGATGGTCAATTGATGTGCTAGCTGCACTGTACATCAAGGAAATAGTCAGGATACATGGAATTCCTGTCTCAATCGTGTCTGACAGAGATCCCCGTTTTACTTCTCATTTTTGGAAGGGATTACAACATTCGTTAGGAACAAGGCTCAACTTTAGTACTGCTTTCCACCCACAAACGGATGGTCAGACCGAGAGAACTAACCAGGTTGTTGAGGATATGCTTAGAGCATGCATCATTGACTTTGGAGGATGCTGGCACGATCATTTACCACTAGTGGAATTTGCATATAATAATAGCTACCAAGCTAGTATCCAAATGGCACCTTTCGAAGCCTTATACGGAAGGAGTTGCAGATCACCCATATGCTGGAACGAAGTTGGAGAAAAATAACTGCTAGGTCCAGACATGGTAAGGGATACAACTGAGAAGATACAAGTAATCAGAGAAAGATTGCAAGTTGCTCAGACGAGACAAAAAGCTTATGCTGATACAAGAAGGAGAGATCTTGAATTCCAAATCGGAGATCATGTATTTCTCAAGATATCGCCTGGATGTGGCATACGAAGATTTGGTGTTAAGGGCAAGCTTACGCCAAGATTCATCGGACCATTTGAGGTACTTGAAAGAGTTGGCGAGGTTGCTTATCGCATCGCATTGTCTCCTCAATTGTCCGAGGTACATAATGTATTTCACATATCCATGTTGAAGAAGTATGTGCACGATCCATCTCATATTATTGAACATAGAGATCTGGTGATCCAGAAAGATCTCACCTATGAACAGAAGCCTATGAAGATCTTAGATCGAGAAATACGAGCTCTAAGGAATAAGGTTATTCCCATGCTCAAGGTGCAATGGAATAAGAATCCCGAACGCGAAGCGACATGGGAGACCGAGGAATCTATGAAGAAACGATTTCCCGAGTTATTCTAAGAGGTATATACACTCTCCACGTGTATAATTATATATATTGAATTTGGGGACCAAATTCTTTTTAAGTGGGGGAGGGTGTAGTAACCCTGATAAATGAATATTGAAATAAAAGTAAAAACATACATAGTACAGAAGTAATACAGACAAAATAAAGCAAATTAAAAATAACGCCTCTGAGTAAGGCGTTAATTTAAAAATAAACGCCTCTACATACGGCGTGACTAAAGAAAGGACACCCACGCATATGGTCGTCAACTCTCACGCGACCAAATAGGCAAGTAAAATAAATGCCCATGTCTTAGGCGTGTTTCAAAAACAAGGAACGCCCTTATACAAGACGTTTCTTAAGAAACGACCTGAACAAGGTCGTTAATTTAAGAATAAACGCCCTGACCAAAAGCGTTAATTCAGTTCATGACCCGTTCGAACCCAGAGCTTATCCAGGGAAAGATTAACCTAATCTAGTAAGTGTCTATTAGGGTAAGGACTCTATTAGGGATATGTTACCCTCAATCAAACACTACTTTTGTTAGGACTCCAAAATCCTATAAATAGTCTTGATCGAACAACCCTAAACCTATTTGGACGATCGAACTGCACAGGTACGTGAAGAACATATGTTCTTCTATTTTCTTCTTCTGTTCCTTTCTTATGAACGTAGCATGAGAAGAATTAATATTCTTCGTTTCCTCTCCAGGTTGACGGAAGAACGATTGTTCTTCTTCTATTAAGTTACAGTTCAAGCTTCAAAGCCCTTTCATCTCCTTCATCCAGATCATAAGGTAGGATTTTCTCAAGTCTCGTAGCCCAAACTAAAAATAAATATAAGAAGCACCATGCATGATATATTTATACAGTTTGCATACGTTTTCTGTAAATTTTTCAAGAAACGCCCTTGAATAGGGCGCTACTTTAAAAGAAACGACCATCCCAGTGGTCGTTAATTAAAAGTATACGCCTTGTATACAGGTGTTAATTTCATGAACAATCGCATGTAATCAATAATTGATCCTGTTTAAAATTCAATAAATATGAAATATCGATTCTAAAATCTTGCATGACTCTACCTGTAAATTCCTGCTAATTTTCTTGTCATGATCATGTCTCCTGTCTTGGAAATTTATTTGTTGAAATATTGTAAATTCCTTGAATTCACGACCTTGACAACGTCATTTTACACCTGTTAACGCCCCATCACAGGGCGTAAATTGAAAAGAAACGCCCCTTTCTAGGGCGCATTTTCTGTAAATTCCTGAACTATGTATATCCTGTAAAATAAAATTAAACAGTAACGCCCCTTTCCAGGGCGTGTTTTAAATAAATCCTGAAAATTATTTATATTCTATCAAATATTTAACTAATGAGACGCCTGCTTATATAGTCGTCAACTCTGAAGAAACGCCCCTGTCCAGGGCGCGTTTTATATAAATTATTGAAATAATGAAATTCTGCAAAACGGAACATATGTAAACGCCCTTATGTTAGGCGTTACTTACCTGACAAACGCCCCTGACTAGGGCGTGTTTTTCATGAATTAATAAAATTATTGAAAAATTCTGTAAAATAGAAATATGTAAACGCCCTTCTGTTAGGCGTTAATTACTTGAGAAACGACTTGACCTAAGTCGTTATTTTACTGTAAAACTGATTTTTCCCTGTTTTTGTTAACCGATGATTTCATATGTTATATAATATATATATCGGCACTATTCTCCACTCCGTGAGTATAGTCCCACGTTTCACGTTGTTTCATCGATCACACTCAACTCTCATTGACATACAAGCTCTCCATTGGACATTCCGTTCCTTTGGACTAGCGAGTTAGTCATAGAGACCTCCGTAAGACTCCTCGTAGCCTTGGATTCCCTCAAGGCCGACTGAGCTGGTTGTACCCTAAAAACCCATTACACGATCCTTGCCATGTCAATCTAAAGAAACATGGTATACCGGCCCTTATGATTATACAAAGAGTATATCATAAGAAATTCTTAATGGGATGATGATATCATGTCATATCATGTCGTTCTTGTAAACCTCAATTCTATGATAAGAATGAGGGTATCTTGCTTGATCTAATGTTTATGTGGACCTCAATTCTATATAAAGAATGTCCATATTGATTTGTCATGGGACCTAAGTTAAGGGAACCATATTCTACCTAGTTTTATTGATATCGTGATTTTACCGTTATTATCGCCAACCTATGTCCTTTGTCATATTTTTGGACTCTATTCTGTCAAAGTTGTCATACATGTCTACAAGCTTGAATATTGAAACTCTATATTGGCTATATAAACAAGAGTGGATGTCAAAACTACATGATAAATGCCTGTGCATATAGGGCCCGATCTGGTCTTGGGAGGAGCACCCGAAAGTACTTGTGCCCATGGGAGTTAAAATGATAAGGTATCTGGCATTATACCGAGTACTTGACTTGCTTGATTGGACATTCCACACACATCTTGTACTTGAATCGTACTTGACTTTACATGAAATGCGTGGCCCGAAAAAGGGTAATTTACTTGCTTGATACATGATAGCCAAAGTTCTTGACATGACTTGTTAAACGTGCTTGCTTGAATACCTTGAATACACTTGTCATCTTGTTGGAAGTTCATGATTAAGTTCATCTTATTTCTTGATATTACATTCTCTCTATCTTGTCGTTTTATGCGAGCATGCATAGCTTTATTGCATTCATGAAAGATGTAATTACTTAAACCCCTTGCTAGTACTTGAGATATAATTTCCTACTGAGCGTTCGCTCATTCCGTTTGTCCCTTGTACTTTTCAGGTAAGTCCGACGACGATGGAAGTCAATCGGATGGGAATGTTCAAGAGTGAAAGTGATAGAGCTGCTCAAGTGTCGTCTAGTCTTTCCTATAGTTTCTTGAGTCAAATATGTATTCTTTTCCTTTTTATTAAACAGAGTATTGGATTTGTAATAGTCTATCCATTATGAAATAAAGGATTGGGTTATCTTGCTATTTTACGCATCTCTGTCTTTGCGTCGAATACACGACCACTCTGATTGATATGATTGATATAGACACGTCGCGCATCTCCGGGTATCTTCCGCGCTCGGGGCGTGACATCTGCGGTTGCAGGAGAAAGGAGAGTTGGACTCTCCGGTCATTGCGGTAGCAGTGGGTGTTGATCCTATGGGTTGCAGGATCAGTGTTGAGGGATTTGTCTCCCTTAGTTCAAGCTGTTTGGTAGCGTCTGTTGCCGACTGAGTCTGCTTGTTCTAGCTTCTGCTAGTGGAATCCTCACTCTAGTTAGAGTGAGGGGTGGACGTAGGCAGACCAGTGTTTGGCCGAACCACCTAAAAATCCTGGTGCACTATGATTTACTTTGTGAGTTTGCTCTTTGTCATCTTCTCAGTTTGCCGGTTGTTTGTGTGATTGCCTTATTGATCTATCTTGGTTCAGTGTGATTTCTAAGTATCTTCTGTGGAGCTATTCCTTTTATTCGTTCCTTTGAGTGAAGTTTGGTTTTTAAATTGAACGATATTTCTAAAAGATCCATTCACCCCCCCTTTGGATCTATTTCCGTGTACCACCTATTCTAATAATTGGTATCAAAGCAGGTTTCTGATTGTCCAGATTCAACGATCTATAGTAGATCTTGCATTTTTGTATGGTACATCTCTGATCGCCGCTTTTGTTTTGTCATTGTCTGCTGCTTAGATCCATGGCTCACCCACCCATTTTTGATGGTACTAGTTTTGTCTTATGGCTTAACAACGTTCACATGTTTGTCAAGTCTGTTAATCCTAATCTGTGGAAGATCATTACTCACGGTCCACACAGAGTACCAAAGAACAAGTCCAAATGGACTGACAGACATAGATCGATGTGGGATGAAAATCAAAGTGCTCTGGAACCGATGAAGGTAGCGACTAACAAGGCACTCCATTCTTATTTCCATAATTACAGGTCAACTAAGGAGATACTGGACAAGCTGAAGACTGCCAGCCGTGGAAATGAAGATCGATGCATGATGGCAAATGGCAGTAATCAAAGTAGCAGCCAAAATGAAGAAGAGGATGATGATCAGGTAAACCCCTTCGAGAGTTATACTTTAGATGATTGGCAGGATGCATATGGTGAGCTATTAGAGTCACATGAGATGTTAAGAAAATAATATTATAAATTGAAAAAGAAAATTGATCTGAATAGTTCAGAGTCCTCATGTGAAAATTGCTTAAAACTGAAACAGTCCTATGATGCATGCTTGTCTGATGTCCAAATGTTTAAGAAACAAATTGGACTATGTAAAAATGAAAAATCAAGAACTTGTGAATGAGATTTCTGAACTCAAAGAAAAACTTAGCTCGACGAATGATAATCATGCTCATAACACTAATCTAGTTCAGAATGAAAGATTATTGAAAGATCTTGATTGTGCTAACTCTGAACTGAATGCATTGAAATTTGAAAACGATTGCCTTAGGAAACAATGTGAAAAACAAAAATATAAAACATTCTCCTTTGATAAATCAGCTTGTAATAAATGCCAATTTCTGAAAGAAATAAATGAAAGTCTTCACCGTAATTTGGAATGGCATCAAAACTTAATCGTCTCCCTAAGAGAAGAAAATAAAAACTTGTTAGACAAGAACATGGAAATGGAACAAAGAGAGGAAAGGCCGAGTGAAGAGTTGAATTGCAAATCTGATAACAATAGTGAACAGATTGATCAATTAAAATTAGAAAATGAGAAACTCAAACATCTCAACTCTGCTCTTTCTGAAAAACTTTTAATCATAGAAAAAGGAAAATCTGTCTGTTCAACTGAATCTAAAAAATTGATAATGTTGTAAAAAGAAAGTGAAGATTTCAAGTCTATTAATGAGACTTTGAAAATTAAAGTTGCTGAGTGTGAAGAAGAGTTTGCCAGTTGTGAGTTTAGTATCTTAGCTCTTCAACAAGAAAACAATGATCTTAATGAATCTTTGTCTAGATTTGTTGAAGGAAGAAACAATTTAAATAAGCTTCTTGGAAGCAAGGTCAATTTTTAGAAGGAAGGGTTAGGCTATAACCCTGCAAACAAAAAGAGTTTTAGAAATAAAATTCAAACATCTTTTGTTTCCAGTTCTAATTCTCACAGTTCTCCAAACCAACTTGTCTTTCAGTTTACTGCTTAGAAAACATCAAAAACAACTGAAAAACAAAAAGAAAATAACAAAAATGTTCCTGCTACCTCTTTGCATGTTCCCCATAAATCATCCACACACACATGCACATAAGAAACTCATGACATGCTATTACTGTCACAAGGGTGGTCATCGAATGCATGAATGTAGATTAATGGAACTAGATGGTTTAAATGCTAGAAAAATGCATGATAGGAAAACTCATGTCAGAGATCATTATTGACACCAGTTTTATGCCGATAAGTTGAGTCGTTCCTCTTACTCCCATTTGTTGATGCCTCGAGTTGTCTGTCACCCGTTGGGGCTATTTTCAGGTATGCTTTGGGCCAGTTTTATGGGTAGCCTCCCTCCTTGGTTAGGTCCAAGTTAATTCAGGGCTTATTGGGCCTTGGTTTTGGTTAATCGAGCTTTTCTATGAATTTCAAGCACCCATGTACATGTGTGGTCAACCTCCACCCGTATAACATTTTGTGCGGTTGATACGGGGCCGTTCATATATTTATGGGATATTTAGCTGATTTTCTGAGTTATCACCGACAAGCATATATACGGCCTAGAATCAGCCGCATAAGACTATTGTGCGGTATCTTCTGAGCCGTCTATCTCTCCAGAGTCCTAACGTCGCTGGCTTTCGGATAATTATCTAATTATCTTATCTATTTTGATTTTCCACCGACAAGGCTAGAACGGTTTATCTTTGGCCGCTTTATATTTGAACGGTCTCATTTGAGCCGTTCATCTCTGAGAGTCTAACGGCGATGGTTTCGGTCAGTTCGATGGATAATTTGTATTATTTAAGATTTATTTTGAATTTCCACCAACAGGGTTTGACGGTCAAGACATGACCGCACATCCAGTTGAGCGGTCTATCGTAAGACCGTTTACCCCTTCGATTGCTTAATTTCAACAGATTTTATCCCTTTTATCCATGGTTAAATCCCTCAACTTTGTCCTCGGTTTTCTCCGTGGATTCTCAGCCAAATCGGATGAGATTTGATTATAATGAAAGCTGAGGATATTATCTTCACTTTATCTTTTGATATCTCGGATTAATATCCACTGGAAACCCTAATTTCGAGCTAGGACTTTAGGTGCTCTATAAATAGACCCTAAAGGCCGGGTTGGAGAAGGGGGGAGATTTTTGATCGACGGCGAAGCCCTGCCGCATTCTTGAGCGACCTAGCACCAAGGAGGGAGGCTTTCTACGTCCATACAAGCCTCCGGTTTAGGGAGTAGTCTAGTTTTGAGTCTTTTGTGTTTGATTGGTCTGGTACACTTTTTCATTGCATGCACTATTTTTCTCCCTTTTTCCCCACGTTCTTCTTCATCTTCATTGCCATGCACACACCCACCTACATTTTTTGACACCCTAGGGATTTAAAATCCCCCAGGTATCCCCCTTTCCACTTATTTTTCACATTATTTTGGCATTTACTACACCATTCAGTTCTAATCTAGGTTTTCTCTTTGTCTTTTTACGTCGTTTTGCAGGTCAGCAATCCCTAGCACGAGGCCCATCCCCTCTGGCCGGCTGGAGAGGGTGGAGGTTGGACCCCTTTGCGACTTCTGGCTTGGTGGTCTTGCGCGGTTCTCTACTAGCCGTTCAAGGAAACGTGCGGTGCTATGTGGACCGTCATTCTTCTTCCTGCGGTCGTGCCAGAGCCGTTTAACTGCCAGGAGCGCTTCATCCCGCATCTTCTGCAGCGTCCTTAGGTGGTCTATCGTTAGACCGTGTATCTTATAGGTGGTTCTTCAGGAGCCGTCCATCTTCCCAGCACTGCAGGCCAGGCGAATGCCTCTCCCTCTTTCCAAGGCACGACGTGTTCATCACGTTCGGCGCTTTGGTGGCGATCACGGTTCTTTACTCTCTTATGTTCTCCTTCTACTGTCCTATTTTATTTTACATATTGATTTATTAAAAGGAGAGTAGAGATCTTTCAAGCCGGTACTGAAGAGAACGAAAGAAGAAGAGAGTAGAACAAAACATATCAACAGCCCGTTTTTTTGGCGATCATGGTGGGACACCTAGTGCCCATCGTGCTTGTGATTTGCTGACCCCTCTTTCGTTGTGTTAGTCCCCTTCTAGAGTGATTGCAGGTTAAGTTGCGTTCTCTGCCTTCTGGAACGTGAGCGGTTCTCACAGAGCCGTTCATCCTCTGGGCGGCTGATCATCCACCGTCCTTCCCTGTGAACAGTGTCAGTTCTCCTGCTAGCGTCCTGTCATAGACGCTGTTCTATCGATCGTCCACACTTCTGAATGGCCTATCCCTCGCCGTCCATCGCTCTGGCACAGGTACGCTTCTGGGTGTTCTGACTATAGGTACACGATTTATGGGGATCCGTTCCAAAGATTACGCGGCTGTATACAGACCACTCTTCTTGGTACGTTCTTCATCGCTGCCGTCCTTCATTTCCAGCACTCTGTGATTCTTTTACAGTTATTCTGTCGTTCTGTTGCTCCCCGGATTATGTGGTCCACCCCAGAACGTTTATCTTATTGTGCGGTCTCCCACAGACCGTCCTTCTGATGCCACAGTGCACCCGAGGTTGCTTTGATTTCCATATCTATATTATCTTTGTTCTCCTTGGTGCCATTTATTGATCTTCCCCTAGTTACATGTTGTTGCTGCCTACTTGCTTTCATCCTCGCATGTTTATTTTGGTCATTGCTTGTTAGTTTCTAGGCTAGATTTTGCATGCACTCCGGTGCACATAGGATTCATGCATTTCATTCATAGTTAGTTGCATTCCTACCGAGGTAGGGTTTTCTCTCGTCTCCATACTCCTTGGAGCCGACTAGGGGGCCTTGCCGAGGACCTCCGTAAGTCCTCGTGAGCCGTGGATTCCCACACGGACGCCGGACATGTTGTATCATACCACCTCCCAGTCTAGGGTCTGCATTCGTGCGAGAGAGAGAGTCCTTTAGAGTCTGCCAGTCCTCCATTCTCACCCTGTTTAGGTGCCTTGTGGTCGAGTGAATTCCCATTTTAATTAATCCACTAAGGTCCTAAAAGAGATCTTATAAAAATATTCACGCATCACTTGGAATCTGTTTGGGTAATTGGCTGATTCTGTTCTCATATCTCTCCTCCGTTGTATGTTGCATAGTGTCATCATTTGCATCTTTTCGTCATATTAGGCTCATTAGGTATAGTTCACCTTCATGTGTCTCCATTTAGCTACATTTGTCTTAGGTTCATTCCCTCCTTATATTCATTTGAAATTCCCTGTATAAAGTCTGCATTCTCCCCATGGAGCACTTCTCCCCTGTACCTTATTCCTATACTTCTCCATCTTCTTCCTATACTTCTTACCCCCGTGTGGATTCCTCTTCCCATGCGGGCCCGTCTCCTTATTCCTCCTTTGGACCCTATTCTTTAAACGGGCCCTCTGATCCCTCCCGTGTTGCTGCTAGTCCAATCCATCCTCATTCCCACGCACATAATCCGTCCAGGCCCATGCATTCCTCCATTCCTAGAATGGGTTTTCCTCCTTCTCAGGCCGGGTCCCCTTATCCGACCCATAATCATTTTCCTAGTTTAAAGTCACCATCTCTTGCTCAGGCTGGCTCATATCCTTCTCGGACTCTTCCTACCGAGGAGATGTTCGCTCGGGCCCAACGCCAGCTTGATGAATTGCAACGCCGAATCAGTCCTAAGACTTCTTTGGATATCCCGTTTTCCTTCCGAGGTCTTCAACTTCCACCACGTTCACAAATTCCGACTTATCATCGCTATGGTAAAGTTGGTGACCCCTATGTCCATTTGAAGGATTTCCTCTATGAGTCGGCCCAGTTCCAGCATGATCCACGCTTGATGGCCTATTTGTTTGGCCTATCTTTAGAGGGCTCGGCCAATGATTGGTTTTTCACATTACCGCAAGAGCAGATGATGAATTTTCAGGCCGTCCAAGCAAGATTTATCCAGCAATATCAGGATCAGGTCGGGCCCAGATATTCTATGGTTGATCTGGCCCAAGAGAAGATGAAGCCCGGTGAGGAGTTCTCCACGTTTGCCAATCGCTGGCGTTGCCTAGCCGTGCAAGTCCCGGAGCATATTCCGGAGGGCGAGCAAATCAAGATGGTTATGTCTAATGCAACGCCCGAGCTCAGGTGCATCTTAGCCCTGAACGATATCACATCCTGGCAACAGCTTTACAGTCGAGCCCGCTTCGTTAGCCAACAACTCCTAGTTTCCTTTGACCATGAGTCTCCTCCACCTTCGCCTTCCACATACCCCTTTTCTTCCCCATCCACCACGAGTCCACCCTCCAATACATATCCTTCCACGAGTCGACCGTCTGCTCCCCCACACTCCCATACCTCCATGTGCTCCACCGCATACCAACCCTCCATGAGTCAGCCCTCCGCTATTTTATTTCACCACACCTCTCCACTTCCAGTCAAGGAAACACTACACCCAGAGCGGGTAGATGCCGTCCATTACATTCCCACTCCCTCCATGCCTCCACGTCATTTTAGCTCTCCGCCTTCACCTACGTAATCCCCTTTGCCTACGCAACCCCCGCTACCATCCCCACTACTATTTCACACCCCTCGGCATCCACCTTGCCCGAAGAAGGCTTCTCACTCTTCGTTATCAGAATCTCTTACAGATATTTTCAGGGCTTTGATGGCCACCCATGCGTTTCAACTCCCTCCGGTTGTGCCTTGCCGACACGGGGTCGGGAATTTGTTCCAGTTCTGTGAATTCCATCGTCGACAGGGGCATGTGGTCGAGAATTCCCTGAGTTCTGGGAACTTGTTTACAGCTTGGAAGATAAGAAGATGATTGATTGAGCTACCATGCGCCAAGTTATTTCAGATCTTAGCAGCAAGTAGCAGCAGCAGCAAGCCGTGCCTCCTAGGCAACCGTCTCCACGTCAAGGCCAGGGGCACCCTGGTGTTTCTTCAGTTGATAAGATACCTGCTCCGTTACCCACTTCTTTCTCTATCCCATCTCTTCCACCACCTTTACCTACCCTAGCTTTCGCTCAGGCAACCTCTCTTTCACCCTCCGTTTCCACCACCACACCTGTTCCCAACGCCTCTCGACGTGTTGTAAAGATATGCTGAAGAGCGCCATCACCCGCCACTTCCCCCAATACGCCACTACCTTCCTCTCCTCCTTGTTCCCCACCCCTACCGTCATCTCCATCATCCCCATTACCTTCACCATCCCCATCAACCTCATCACCCCCTTTACCGCCCTCATCACCTTTACTACCACCGTCACCTTCACAACCATCCCTGCGACCGATGCCACTTCTTTCACCATCATCCTCTGAGCCCGAGCAGGCCGACCCTAAACCCATACCCCCACTTTTTCCTTTACCTCCACCCATGCCCATCATCATCATTATTCCCTCATCACTTGCACTAACGCCACCCGCGCCCTTCAAACCTCCTCCTTCTAACATCTCTCTACCACTTCCCACTTCGCGGAGCAAGTACACGCTACCTTTGGTGCCCCTCGGGTCTAGTCCCCAGGGAGTTAAAGAGCCAAGCCGGGTTTCGTTTGTGCATTTCAAGATCCAGGATGTTATTTCCCACATGCCCATACGAGTCCTAGTCCTTGGCTATTCTGGGAGCAAGGAGCCTGCATTTACTATGAAGACGGTTGCAAAGAAGAGTTCCCTTGTGTTGGTGCCAGTTTCTTCAAAGGCGAGGCCGGTAGCAATCTCTCTGCTCGCCGGGAAGTTCACCATTAATGATGTTATTACCTCGCGCTCGATTGCTGTTCAGTTCACTGGCCGAGAGGGGTTCTCTACTCGGATTATGCTAACACATACGGCCACCCGGAACCTGATGGATTCCTTATTCAAGTGGCAATTGGCCATATCTTCTACATTTTTCAAGGACATTCTGTACTTGCTGTGTAATTTCCCTCAATTTATTTGCATGCCGGCCACGTCAACGCCGCTCATTGATCTCCCTCAGCTTTGTCCCGCCCTTCTAATACGGGAGTTATGCTTTAAGTCCGATTGCCGAGAGGAGTTGCCGAATCTTATGCTTCTAGTGCCGAATGACAAAACTCCACTACTTCCTGATGCTCATCCCAAGGAGTTGACTGCTCTGGAATGTCCTTCTGAGGTTAGCACCGCACAGCTAGGGGCAGCCGCCTCGATGAAGCTACATGTTCATCATCGGGCCAGGCCGTCTGTCAGATGGGCCCGTTATTTGAGAAAGCATTGCAAGACAAGGAGCCCGAGAAGCCGAGTCAGTGCCAGGCGGCGTTGTCTCGAGACAATTGCTGCTAAGAAGAGTTAAGTCATTCCTCTTACTCCCATTTGTTGATCTCTCGAGTTGTCCATCACCCATTGGGGCTATTTTCAGGCATGCTTTGGGCCAGTTTTATGGGTAGCCTCCCTCCTTTGTTAGGTCCAAGTTGATTCGGGGCTTAATGGGCCTTGGTTTTGGTTAATCGAGCTTTTCTATGAATTTCAAGCACCCATGTACATGTGCGGTCAACCTCCAGCCGTATAATATTTTGTGCGGTTGATACGGGGCCGTTCATATATTTATGGGATATTTAGCTGATTTTCTGAGTTATCACCGACAAGCATATATACGGCCTAGAATCAGCCGCATAAGACTATTGTGCGGTATCTTCTGAGCCGTATATCTCTCTAGAGTCCTAACATCGCTGGCTTTCAAATAATTATCTAATTATCTTATCTATTTTGATTTTCCACCGACAAGGATAGAACGGTTTGTCTTTGGCCGCTTTACATTTGAACGGTCTCATCTGAGCCGTTCATCTCTGAGAGTCTAACGGCTATGGTTTCGGTCAGTTCGATGGATAATTTGGATTATTTAAGATTTATTTTAAATTTTTACCGACAAGGTTGGACGGTCAAGACATGACCGCACATCCAGTTGAGCGGTCTATCGTAAGACCGTTTATCTCTTCGATTGCTTAATTTCAACAGATTTTATCCCTTTTATCCGTAGTTAAATCCCTCAACTTTGTCCTCAGTTTTATCCGTGGATTCTCAGCCAAATCGGATGAGATTTGATCCTAACGAAAGTTGAGGATATTATCTTCACTTTATCTTTTGATATCTTGGATTAATATCCACTGGAAACCCTAATTTCGAGCTAGGACTTTAGGTGCTCTATAAATAGACCCTAAAGGCCGGGTTGGAGAAGGGGGGAGATTTTTGGTCGACGGCGAAGCCCTGCCGCATTCTTGAGTGACCTAGCACCAAGGAGGGAGGCTTTCTACGTCCATACAAGCCTCCGGTTCAGGGAGTAGTCTAGTTTTGAGCCTTTTGTGTTTGATTGGTCTGGTCCACTTTTTCATTGCATGCACTATTTTTCTCCCTTTTTCCCCACGTTCTTCTTCATCTTCATTGCCATGCACACACCCACCTACATTT
The DNA here is from genome assembly GCA_022559845.1 of Amorphophallus konjac. NCBI lineage: Eukaryota > Viridiplantae > Streptophyta > Magnoliopsida > Alismatales > Araceae > Amorphophallus > Amorphophallus konjac. Next base: position 189,189,128 of record CM040118.1, on the reverse strand, counting down.
TTTGACACCCTAGGGGTTTAAAATCCCCCAGGTATCCCCCTTTCTACTTATTCATGTTCATTTCACATTATTTTGGCATTTACTACACCATTCAGTTCTAATCTAGGTTTTCTCTTTGTCTTTTTACGTTGTTTTGCAGGTCAGCAATCCCTAGCACGAGGCCCATCCCCTCTGGCTGATTGGAGAGGGTGGAGGTTGGACCCCTTTGCGACTTCTGGCTTGGTGGTCTTGCGCGGTTCTCTACTAGCCGTTCAAGGAGACGTGCGGTGCTACGTGGACCGTCCTTCTTCTTCCTGCGGTCGTGCCGGAGCCGTTTAACTGCCAGGAGCGCTTCATCCCGCATCTTCTGCAGCATCCTTAGGTGGTCTATCATTAGACCGTGCATCCTATAGGCGGTTCTTCAGGAGCCGTCCATCTTCCCAGCGCTGCAGGCCAGGCGAATACCTCTCCCTCTTTCCAAGGCACGACGTGTTCATCACGTTCGGTGCTTTGGTGGCGATCACGGTTCTTTACTCTCTTCTGTTCTCCTTCTACTGTCCTATTTTATTTTACATATTGATTTATTAGAAGGAGAGTAGAGATCTTTCAAGCTGGTACTGAAGAGAACGAAAGAAGAAGAGAGTAGAACAAAACATATCAACAATCATGCACTTCAGAATAAGAAAATTCACTATTTTCATTGTGGCAAGATGGGCCACATTGCTGCCCATTGCTGGCAAGCCCAGGGAAAAGTTCATTCTAAACATGTTAGATTCCCTGCTAAACAGAATGTCTTCGGTAAGGATAAATTTACTTTCAAAAGAAAATCTTCTATGTGTTTCAACTATTGGAAGCTAGGCCATCTGGCTAGTAAGTGCTGGTCAGTTATTAAAAGAAGAAATCTTTCTTCTTGCCTTGAATGTGAGAAGCATGGTCATACAGTCAAGGACTGTTGGCATATCCTGGAAAGAAATGTGAATTCTAGATATGCTAGATTCCCAGCGAAAGAGAATGTGTTCGGTGGCAATCAAAGACAAAATTTCTATGATAATAACAGAAACTTTCATGAACATGGACATAGATTCCATGCTAATGCTAATGTGCACAAAAAGAATTCAAAATTTAGTTTATCATGTCACTACTGTGGTCAGGTTGGGCATCCTTTGAACAATTGTTCTTTAATGATATCTGATGATTTGAAAGCTCAGAAAGTGTGGACAGCACCCTTCAAAGGTGCCACTGAGATTTCAGGGCCAAAGAATTCTTGGGTACCTAAATATGTAAAATAAGAATCTACTTTGCAGGAGTGCCTTGGAAGGAATAAAAGGGGTAAATAAGCCAAAGCACCAGAATTTGATAAACCCCATTTCTGCATCCTTTCAGGTTGGTTATTTGAAAAATTTTTTATTCTGTCCTTATAGCTGCATGCTTTTGATTTGTCAGAATACATGTTAGCATTCTTATGTGACATTCTGTAGTGTCATTACTGAATTCATTATCGCATCTGTGCATCATTTAATTGAAGTTGTCTAAAAAGTTGAACTGCACATGAATGATGCCTGAAGTCTATCAGAATGGTACTACTCATCTATTGCATAGTTCACTAAAAATCTGTTGCATATAGGACTGCATTTGCACTTCATTGTCATGCATGATCATCATGGTATATCAAATGTTAAATTACTAAAGGGAAAATGTAATTTGTCTGAAGGTTCTTACTATATGTGAGGTGGTCTTTAGACCAAGTCCTCTGCCTAGTACCATGGGTCAAATTGCATATTAGTGCAGTCTAGTTGTTCATGAGCATTGTCACGTCCCGAGCGCGGAAGATACCCGGAGATGCGTGACGAGTTTATATCGATCATGTCAATCAGAGTATTAGTGTATTCGACACCAAATCAGAGATGCGCAAAAGTAAAGATAACCCAATCCTTTTATTCCTTCACAAAAGTATTTCTATTACAATCCCTTGAAAATGCTAAACTTAATAAAAAGAAAAGTATAAAATTGACTCAAGAAAATATAGAAAAGACAAGACTAGTTGACGCTTTGAGAAGCTCTAATCTCTTTCACTCTTGACCTTCCCAGTCCGATTGAGTCTCGTCATCGGACTTACCTGAAAAGTAGGGAAACACTGAGTGAGCGAACGCTCAGTAGGAAATTATATCTCAAGAACTAGCAATGAGTTTAAGTAATTACAATTTATCACATGTAAATGTACTATGGCTATGCATGTAGAAATAACTAATCAATAGATAACACGTCGTGTAAAACATCCAAGCGAGTCTTAACCAAGAGATATTCATGAGAGACTTTATACAATATTGGCTATTTCACGCAAGTACTTTGCCCGTGTCGGGCCACGCTAGTAAAGTCACGCAAGTCGAGTCACGCACGCAAGAAAGAGAGAGTGTGTGTGGAATGTCAAAGATCAAGAGAAAAAGTACTTCGGTGCAATACTAGACACCGTGATCATTACAACTCCCATGGGCACTAGTACTTTTGGGTGCTCCTCCCAGGACCAGATCGGGCCCTTATATGCACAGCATTAAAGATAGATCTAGACATCCACTTTATAGCATAGCCAATATGGAATTTCAAGAAAAAGCTTGTGGATATTCAAGATAGAGTAGAGTTCAAAATTGAACTTGATGTATAAGGACGATAATAACGGTATAAATACGAGTATCGATAAAACTGGGTGAAGTTAGTTCCCTAACCGGGTACTATAACAAATAAGTGCCCATATGTAGATGGTCACTCTTTTTATATAGAATTGAGGTCCACAAGAACAGTATATTAATGGCATGATGTCCTCATCCCATTAGGAACATTCTCATGATATCCACTTAGCATAACATGAGGGCCGGTATACCATGTTTCTTTAGAGTGACATGGCAAAATAGTGTAATGGGTTTTTATGGTACAACCAGCTCAGTCGGCCTTGAGGGAATCCAAGACTCGAGGAGTCTTACGGAGGTCCCAATGACTAACTTGCTAGTCCAAAGAAACGGAATGTCCAATAGAGAGCTTGTATGTCACCGAGAGTTAGTGGGTAATGCGATAAATCATCATGAAACGTGGGGCTATATTCACAGACTAGAATATAGTGCCGATATATATATATATATATATATATATATATATATATATATATATATATATATACATATGAAACCCTCGGTTAACAGTAACAGTGTAAAATAGTATCACAGGAAAATAGCGACTTAGCCTAAGTCACTACTTAATGAATTAACGCCTTTTACTGGGTCGTGTATTCATAATTTGACGGCTTTTCCAGCAGTCGTCCATTCTATATTTCTATTTTGCAGAAATTTCAATATTCTGGAATTTTAACAAAACGCGCCTTGGACAGGGGCGTTAATTTTAAATTAGCGCCCTTTGATGGGGCGTTAGTTTCATAAGAGACGACCTTGGGAAGGTCGTTAATTAACTTTGGTTTTCAGGAACATGAACAGTAAAGGTATTTCACGATAATTACTTTGCAAGAAACAGAACTGGACAAGAAAAATAACAAGATTGAGTAGGTAGGATCATGCATAATATTAGATTCGTGGTTACATAGATATTGAATTTTAAAGATGGGTATTTATTAACTGTATGGAATTGACGACTCCTAGGCAGGGCGTCATAACAAGAATTAGCGCCCTAGGTAGGGTCGCTTCTTTTAAAATTTTCCCAGAAAATGTTGAAAAACGCAGTAAAACTATAGGCATGGATGACATATGATAATATTAGGAATCTTAAACTAGTTTGGGCTACAGTTCTTGAGAAAACCTACCTGATGAATGGTCTTGGTGCTGGTACGTGAAGATTTGTGAAGAGAAGAGACAACCGAGCCTCTGAAGAGATGTGAAACGGCAATAATAACTGGGTAATCAGCAGATACTGGATGCTTGTGTGAGCAAGGAAGAAGATATTCACTGCTTGTAGAAAATCAACGACTTCTTCCTTGGATGAAGAGATCGTTTTGATGAAGAACCCACGTTCTTCACTTTGACAACAGAGTTACTACTTGCTGCAGACTTCCTACAGAAGGAAAATTTGAAGATCATTAATTTTCCTTCATCATACATAACCGAAGGTAAGGCAGGAACAAGGAAGAACAAACCTGTGTTCTTCACGGATGACAGCAGCAGCAGATCGCCAAAATAGCGATCAAGGTCGATTAGAAAGGTATTTATAGGATTTTTGGAATCCCAATAGAGTTAGAATTTGATTAGAACTCTAGTTTCCTTGATAGAGTCCTTACCATACGTAGCAATCCTAAAACTTACCCTGGATAGTCTCCTGGTTCGAATGGAACACAAGTGCAATTAACGCCTTAGGTTAGGGCGTGCATTTTAATTGACGTCTTGGCCTGTACTGTTTCTTTTGTAATTCGCGCCCAAGAAGAGGGCATTTCTTTCTCTTTCCTTTTATTCATTTTGGCCGTTTTAAAATTTGACGACCTTTGGTATAGGCGTCACTTTTTGAATTAACGCCTCAGGTGAAGGCGTTTCTTATTTAAATCGTGCCTTGTTGAGAGGCGTTACTTACTTTTGACTTATTATTTATTCATTTTGGTTCTTATCATTTACTTACTTAATCTTTCTTGAAATATTCCTTTTATTTTACCAGGGTTGCTACACCCTCCCCCACTTAAAAGAATTTGGTCCCCAAATTCAATCACATATAAACGTGGAGAGTGTAGAATACATACCCTTTTAGAATAAGTCTGGGAATCATTTCCTCATAGACTCCTCGGTCTCCCATGTCGCTTCGTGTTATGTACCTTTACTCCATTGCACCTTAACCATGGGAATAATTTTGTTCCTTAATGTTCGTACCTCGCGATCGAGGATCTTCATGGGCCTTTGCTCATAAGTGAGATCCCTTTGAATCACCAGGTCTCCATGATCAATGATATGTGACGGATCATGCACATATTTCTTCAACATTGATATGTGGAATACATTATGAACTTCGGATAATTAAGGAGGTAAAGCGACGCGGTAAGCAACCTCGCCAACTCTTTCTAGTATCTCAAAAGGTCCGATAAACCTTGGTGTAAGCTTGCCCTTAACACCGAATCTCCTTATTCCACGTCCAGGGGATATCTTGAGAAATACGTGATCTCCCACTTGGAATTTGAGATCTCTTCTTCGTGTATCGGCATAAGCCTTCTGCCTAGACTGAGCAACTTGAAGTCTTTCTCTAATCAACTGAATCCTTTCAGTGGTATCCCTTACCATGTCTGGACCTAATAATTGTTTTTCGCCAACCTCGTCCCAGCACAAAGGCGATCGGCAACTCCTTCCGTATAAAGCTTCGAAAGGTGCCATTTGTATACTTGCCTGATAGCTGTTATTGTATGCAAATTCAACCAAAGGCAAGTGATCATGCCAGCTTCCACCAAAATCAATGATGCAAGCTCTGAGCATATCTTCAACTACCTGATTAGTTCTCTCGGTCTGATCATCCGTTTGAGAATGAAAAGCTGTACTAAGGTTAAGTCTCGTCCCCAGTGAATGTTGTAAACCCTTCCAAAATTGAGAAGTAAAACGGGGGTCTCTGTCAGACACGATTGAGACAGGTACTCCATGTAACCTGACTATCTCTTTAAGGTATAATGCAGCAAGAACATCAACTGACCATCGACTCTTGATTGGCAAAAAGTGTGCCGATTTGGTCAATCGGTCGATGATAACCCATATTCCGTCATATCCCCCCTTTGATTTGGACAGACCCATAATGAAGTCCATACCGATATCCTCTCACTTCCACTTGGGAATATCTAGAGGATGTAGCTTACCGGCAGGCTTTTGGTGTTCTGCCTTGACTTGTTGACATGTGAGACAGCGAGACACAAAATCTGCTATTTCTCTTTTCATATTGGGCCACCAAAAGGTCCTTTTCAAATCTTGGTACATCTTAGTTGATCCTGGATGAATCGTGTACCTTGATCTGTGAGCTTCATCTAAGATTTTCTTCTTTAGCTCTGGGCAATTCGGTATAAATGTTTTATTTCTGAACATCAATCTTCCATCTGGTGCTAATTTGAAATCAGGTTGTTCTTCCATTTTGCCCTTGATTTCCACTAATACGGGGTCACTACCTTGAAGTCCTTGTATTTCGGATAGCAAGTCTGGCTGTATGCTCATATGGGATAAGGTGACACACCTACTGTCCTTGTCCATGCTTATATTAAGTTTGGAGAATTGTTCTAGCAACTTCCACTCTTGAATCATACAATTGGCTAGTAGTGCTCTCGGCTTTCGACTGAGGGCATCGGCTACAGGATTACCCTTTCCAGGATGATATTGTATAGTGGAGTTGAAGTCCTTAATAGCCAACGTCTTTGCCTCATATTCAATTCCTTCTGAGAGAAGAGATACTTAAGACTTTTATGGTCAGAGTATACAATAAACTGCACTCCGTATAGATAATGTCTCCATATTTTCAGTGCAAATACTACCGCAGCCAATTCCAAATCATGAACTGGGTAGTTCTCCTCGTGCTTCTTCAATTGGCGAGAAGAGTAGGCTATAACCTTCCCTTGTTGTATTAAAACACATCCGAGGCCAATGCCAGATGCATCGGTGTATATTTCGAATCTGTCGCCTTCAATTGATAAAGCTAAAACCGGGGGCAGTAGTTAGATGATCTTTGAGAGCTTGGAAGCTTCTTTCACATTCCTCACTCCATTCATAACGTATCTCCTTGCGAGTTAGTCTAGTGAGTGGTACGGCTATCTTGGAGAAATCTTTGATGAATCGCCGATAGTAGCCCACAAGACCCAAGAAACTACGGATCTCGCTAGCATTGGTCGGTCTTTCCCAATTCCTTACAGCTTCAACCTTTGATGGATCTATGGATAAACCGTCTTTTGATATAACATGCCCCAAGAAAGCTACTTCTCCTAACCAAAATTCACATTTGCTGAGCTTTGCATATAACTGATTTATCCTCAATATTTGTAATGCTATTCTCAAATGCTCCTCATGCTCTTCCTTGGTCTTTGAATAGATCAGTATATCATCAATGAAAACCACTATGAATTGATCTAGATGAGGCCTGAATATACTATTCATCAACTGCATAAAGGCAGCAGGGGCATTTGTTAGTCCAAAAGGCATAACAACAAATTCATAGTGCCCATACCTGCTTCTGAACGCGGTCTTATAAATGTCCTCATCTTTGATCCTTAGTTAGTGATATCCCGACCTGAGATCAATCTTTGAAAAATTCATGGATCCAGATATTTGATCAAATAACTCATCGATTCTCGACAGTGGATACTTGTTCTTGATAGTGAGATGATTCAACTGTCGATAGTCGGTGCATAACCTCATAGACCCATCTTTCTTCTTTACAAATAGCACAGGTGCTCCCCACGGGGAAGTGCTTGGTCTAATAAATCCCTTCTTGAGAAGTTCCATCAATTGCTCCTTCAGCTCCTTGAGTTCGGCAGGGGACATCCTATATGGTACCTTAGAAACTGGTCCAGCACCAGGGACCAAGTCGATGGTGAAGGCCACTTCTCTTTGTGGGGGTAATCCAGGTAATTCCTCCGGAAACACGTCCGGAAATTCTTGCACAACTGGGATGTCTTCTAGCTTAGTCTCCTTAGTCTCCTTAATGGTAACAAATGCAAGGAAAGATACACATCTTTTCCTCATTAGCTTGCTAGCTCGGAGAGCCGAAATACGAGGTGACTTGCTCCGACTCTTAGGGCTAGAATAGACTAGTTCTGGAAAGTCCTTGAAAGTAACTTTGCTGTTACGGCAATCGACAGTTGCCTGATACCTAGATAACCAGTCTGCTCCCAATATGACATCATATTCCTTTAGGTCTAAACATATGAGGTTGATAGGAAGATTTCTTCCTTTTACCAAGACTTCACAGTTTTGATAATGGTGAGTAATATCGGTTTCGTTTCCGAGAGGAGTAGATAAAAATATTTTCATCCATTCCGGTTCCATAGGTAGTGGGTCAGCAAACTTCTTGGAAATAAAAGAATGTGATGCACCCGTATCAAATAAGACATGTGCAGACTTGGAACAAACTTTCAGTGTACCTTCTACTAGTCCGCCTTCGTCTTGTTCCGTCTCCCTAATAGCTTGGAGACGAGCATTCTTTGTCACCGGGCGCTTTCCGTCACCGGCTTGATCATTGAGTAGGGGACAGTCGGGAATCCGATGATCACGGCTCCCACAACGGAGACACGCTCCAAGTTTCCTCCAACATTCTTCGGCCTTGTGCCCGGCCTTATCACAGTGCTTACATACCACCTTAGAAGGTGTAGTGGTGATGGAGAAAGGTTTGGTCTTCTTGAACTTTTGCTCCTGGGAGGGAGTACCTCCATTACTTGGCCTCTTCTTGAAATTGGGTTTGAAGGTGCCGGAGCTAGTAACATTCTCCTTCTTGTCTTTCCCACGGATCCTATCAGATAGTTCCGTGGCATCTTCTAGCAATTGGGCTCGTCAAACCATCTCCGAATAGACTTGTATGTCCATCGGTGCCAGTTGTGTGATATATTGGGGCCTGAGCCCATTAAGGAATCTTCGAGCCTTCATCTTCTCAGTACTAACCAAGTGTTTAGCGTACTGAGATAGCCTTGAGAACTGCGCTTCATATTCAGCCACCGACAAAGATCGTTGCTTAAGTGCGGCGAATTCATCGGCTTTCTTCTCTTGAACTCGATCTGAGAAATATTTATTGTTGAAATGTTCAACAAACTCCTCCCAAGTAACTTGTCCTTGATCTAATGTGGCTTCTACCGACTCCCACCAGCATCGGGCGTCTCTTTCTAATTGAAAAGTTGCTAGCAAGACCTTCTCTTGATCCGTGCATTGCATAACCCGAAAGATCCGTTCAGTTTCCCGGATCTAGTGTTCGGCATCGTCCGGATCCGTAGATCCTACGAAATTTGGAGGATTCATGTTCTTAAAGCCTTGGTGGAGATTTCCGGCTCCACGTAGTGCACCTCCTTGTGCCACTTGTTGAAGTGCCTGGGTCATGCCTTGAAGAGTGCGTTGCATGTTGCGCCATTGAGCACGTTCGGCAGCCATTGTCCTACAATTACAATAGCTATTAGTATGTGATTGCGTTAAAAGGCTTTTAATTCTATATTGACTATAACCCTTGGTTCTACCCAATCTCACTGGTTAGAGGTTCAGACTTATTCTTGGACTTGGGTTTCCTAGGAATTGAATACCCTAGGCTCTGATACCACAAAAACTGTCACGCCCCGAGCGCGGAAGATACCCGGAGACGCGTGACGAGTTTATATCGATCATGTCAATCAGAGTATTAGTGTATTCGACACCAAATCAGAGATGCGCAAAAGTAAAGATAACCCAATTCTTTTATTCATTCACAAAAGTATTTCTATTACAATCCCTTGAAAATGCTAAACTTAATAAAAAGAAAAGTACAAAATTGACTCAAGAAAATATAGAAAAGACAAGACTAGTTGACGCTTTGAGAAGCTCTAATCTCTTTCACTCTTGACCTTCCCAGTCCGATTGAGTCTCGTCGTCGGACTTACCTGAAAAGTAGGGAAACACTGAGTGAGCGAACGCTCAGTAGGAAATTATATCTCAAGAACTAGCAATGGGTTTAAGTAATTATAATTTATCACATGTAAATGTACTATGGCTATGCATGTAGAAATAACTAATCAATAGATAACACGTCGTGTAAAACATCCAAGCGAGTCTTAACCAAGAGATATTCATGAGAGACTTTATACATTATTGGCTATTTCACGCAAGTACTTTGCCCGTGTCGGGCCACGCTAGTAAAGTCACGCAAGACGAGTCATGCACGCAAGAAATAGAGAGTGTGTGTGGAATGCCAAAGATCAATAGAAAAAGTACTTCGGTGCAATGCTAGACACCGTGATCATTACAACTCCCATGGGCACTAGTACTTTTGGGTGCTCCTCCCAGGACCAGATCGGGCCCTTATATGCATAGCATTAAAGATAGATCTAGACATCCACTTTATAGCATAGCCAATATGGAATTTCAAGAAAAAGCTTGTGGATATTCAAGATAGAGTAGAGTTCAAAATTGAACTTGATGTATAATGATGATAATAACGGTATAAATACGAGTATCGATAAAACTGGGTGAAGTTAGTTCCCTAACCGGGTACTATAACAAATAAGTGTCCATATGTAGATGGTCACTCTTTTTATATAGAATTGAGGTCCACAAGAACAGTATATTAATGGCATGATGTTCTCATCCCATTAGGAACATTCTCATGATATCCACTTAGCATAACATGAGGGCCGGTATACCATGTTTCTTTAGAGTGACATGGCAAAATAGTGTAATGGATTTTTATGGTACAACCAGCTCAGTCGGCCTTGAGGGAATCCAAGGCTCGAGGAGTCTTACGGAGGTCTCAATGACTAACTTGCTAGTCCAAAGAAACGGAATGTCCAATGGAGAGCTTGTATGTCACCGAGAGTTAGTGGGTAATGCGATAAATCATCATAAAACGTGGGGCTATATTCACGGACTGGAATATAGTGCCGATATATATATATCTATATATATATATATAAATATAAATATACATATGAAACCCTCGGTTAACAGTAACAGTGTAAAATAGTATCACAGGAAAATAGCGACTTAGCCTAAGTCACTACTTAATGAATTAACGCCTTTTACTGGGTCGTGTATTCATAATTTGACGGCTTTTCCAGCAGTCGTCCATTCTATATTTCTATTTTGCAAAAATTTCAATATTTTGGAATTTTAACAAAACGCGACTTGGACAGGGGCGTTAATTTTAAATTAGCGCCCTTTGATGGGGCGTTAGTTTCATAAGAGACGACCTTGGGAAGGTCGTTAATTAACTTTGGTTTTCAGGAACATGAACAGTAAAGGTATTTCATGATAATTACTTTGCAAGAAACAGAACTGGACAAAAAAAATAACAAGATTGAGTAGGTAGGATCATGCATAATATTAGATTCGTGGTTACATAGATATTGAATTTTAAAGATGGGTATTTATTAACTGTATGGAATTGACGACTCCTGGGCAGGGCGTCATAACAAGAATTAGCGCCCTAGGTAGGGTCGCTTCTTTTGAAATTTTCCCAAAAAATGTTGAAAAACGCAGTAAAACTATAGGCATGGATGACAGATGATAATATTAGGAATCTTAAACTAGTTTGGGCTACAGTTCTTGAGAAAACCTACCTGATGAATGGTCTTGGTGCTGGTATGTGAAGATTTGTGAAGAGAAGAGACAACCGAGCCTCTGAAGAGATGTGAAACGGCAATAATAACCGGGTAATCAGCAGATACTGGATGCTTGTGTGAGCCAGGAAGAAGATATTCACTGCTTGTAGAAAATCAACGGCTTCTTCCTTGGATGAAGAGATCATTTTGATGAAGAACCCACGTTCTTCACTTTGACAATAGAGTTACTACTTGCTGCAGACTTCCTACAGAAGGAAAAGTTGAAGATCATTAATTTTCCTTCATCATACATAACCGAAGGTAAGGCAGGAACAAGGAAGAACAAACCTGTGTTCTTCACGGATGACAGCAGCAGCAGATCGCCAAAATAGCTATCAAGGTCAATTAGAAAGGTATTTATAGGATTTTTGGAATCCCAATAGAGTTAGAATTCGATTGGAACTCTAGTTTCCTTGATAGAGTCCTTACCATACGTAGCAATCCTAAAACTTACCCTGGATAGTCTCCTGGTTCGAATGGAACACAAGTGCAATTAACGTCTTAGGTTAGGGCGTGCATTTTAATTGACGTCTTGACCTGTACCGTTTCTTTTGTAATTCGCGCCCAAGAAGAGGGCGTTTCTTTCTCTTTCCTTTTATTCATTTTGGCCGTTTTGAAATTTGACGACCTTTAGTATAGGCGTCACTTTTTGAATTAACGCCTCAGGTGAAGGCGTTTCTTATTTAAATCGTGCCTTGTTGAGAGGCGTTACTTACTTTTGACTTATTATTTATTCATTTTGGTTCTTATCATTTACTTACTTAATCTTTCTTGAAATCTTTCTTTTATTTTACCAGGGTTGCTACAATAATGTTCCCTCATGTTTCTAATGTTCTGCATAGGCTGCTTTCAGAATCCAGTTAATATATGCATACATATAGGGGGAGTTCGCCTAGGTAATGTTTATGGCTCATGCATAGTTGTTTAAAGTTGATTATCCTGCATAATCTTCATGCCATGCTGTATTGCATCCTGAAAAGGGAAGTTCATGCACTTCATCCTTTAATGATGTGCATTTGTTTGCTCTCATGCAACCACTGATTTCAAGTTGATTGTCATTCATTTTGAAAATCCCAAAAGATTGAATGCATTTAGTCAGGGGGAGCGTTTAACAAGATTTTGAATTGCATAGCTAAATATATATATTTGATCTGTGCACTCCATCATTGTCTACTCCGATCAACTAAAGCTGCCATCTTCATATTGAACTGCACCTTTGAAAATGATCTATTTCACTGATGCCTGTAGTGAATCTCTTCTCAACTCCTTGAACCCAGTGGTCTTTAGTGTCTGTCATTCTGTCTCCAACTGTCAACTACTCATCTGATTTCCACTTGTATCTATTGGCATCAACTATTTTCATGCTCTTGGTATATTCTGTGTAGTGTTTCTGCATTATCTGAGGGGATCTGGTCTGTCTGAAACCTCTCAGTTTTTGAACCTTGAACATACATGTCATAACTTTAGCCAACTGATTTCAAGTGACTCTCATACTCACGGCACATCCTATGCTACACATAACTTGGAAAGTCTTTGTCAAACTTGACATTAATCCCGCTGCTCTCCAAACAAATCTTGTTGAAATCTCCTGGTCATTTCATTAAAATCTGCAGCTATATTACAGAATCCTAGTCATCTTTGCTACATGCTTGAAATTCATGTGCCTTCACATACATGCATGCTCCTTGATGCTTGTGTTTCAATTCACAATTTGAATGCTACTGAATCTTGTTGAAAATTTTGAAACTTGAGAAGATTTCAATTTGTGTACCTTGATTATTAATCTAAAAAACTTTTAAAGAAATCTTCTATTATACGGTTTTATGAATGACTGAAAGTTTTAGGTGATTTAAAATTAATGTGTTCATTAAGTTTGGACGTGGAAAACTTGAAAATATCTGAATCACTTTTTAATAAATCTTAACCGACTGTCTCATCTTATTTCTCACAAAATCTTTTGAAATCTAAAAATTTTAAATTAATGACTATCTTTAGTTGAGATACATGAAGTAAGTTTTGTCTTTAAACATCTGAGTTTTTCTGAAAAGTCTAAAGGGTTAAAGCTGTCAGAGCAATGACCTTGGTCACTGAGAAACCATGTCCAAAGGACTGAGTCATGAAGTGCCGTAGTTAACTCTGTTGAAACAATGATTAAAAATTAGGCAGAGCAAGGGCTTGCACACTAAGAAATACATCTCACTCATCAAGGAAATGAGTTTAGGTATGTCATGAGGTGTCAAGTTAACTCTGTACATTACAAAGCATGACTGTTAGTCACACTAAATGCTTAAGGATATTGGCGTCTAATCAACGTATATCCTCTAGTGACAAGGTGTGTACTGAACTAGAGTTCTCTTAAAGGTTGAATGCATAAAATTTCCTGTTTGATCAAATGAATATCTAAAAATTATTGCAAAGGATAAATTGCTATAACCCTAGACAGTCAAATAGTTTCATAGTTGTTTAACCTCAACACTACATCATGTATTTTCTAGAGGAGTCATTGAAAAATTAAATGAGTAAGATAGAAGGAGGTTAAACAAGAATGTTGATGCGGGACGGACATGCGACCTAGGACTCTAGCTCGCGATCGTCCCTATGTGAGGGAAGACATGGGACCGTGTGCGGTTGAGAAACTGACAATGAATCTCGAGTATCGGCTTTTCCTCGTTAACTCGGATTGAGTCACGGGACGGATCACTCTCGCTCTCTCACAGCGGTGATAAAAATAGATATCGAGCTAGTTACCTATCACATGCAGTGGCATATACGAATAAATACGAGTAAAGCAAATGCCGAGTAAGAGAGCGAACACGATACCTCCACGCTCCGGGCGTGGGGAAGACGATCCCGGCCAAGACGATAACTCCCGGTTAAACAATTATTACAATAATTACAGAAATGGTTTCTACTGCTCACTCCACGCAGGGAGGTAACGGGCTACAAGTGGGGCCCGAGAGGACCGAACTTGGGTTGACGGGCAGCATTTTGATGTAGCTTCAGCGGCACACGTATTCACGAACGTGGGGCCCACATGCTCATCGGCGGGTCCGAGTGGGCCCGGAGTGGTACCGCTGTGACGTTGGCTCCTGGAGAGGCACTCCCTGGGACGGCGGCACACTGGTTCACCCTTTGGAAGGCGAGTTGGCTCCGGTCTTCGATGGTTGACCAAGCTGCTCACGGATCTGTAGTTTTAGTTTTACAGCGCGCGACCCGGCGAAAACCACTGCTGCGATCACTCCCGATGTCGGATCGACGCATAAGAGATACCGTTGGAAAGCTCTTTTAAAATACCTCGATGTAGGGCTAGAGAAATAATTTTGAATTTCTTAGATATGGCCTTGACCGATTTTACAAGCTGCTGTTGGACAGGACCCGAAATCTCAGGGTAGAACTAAGTTTTCCTGAGAGTTGGCATTGACCGTGCCTCAAACTTCAGATCTGGAACTTGGATGCTTCACAAAAGTTGTAGAGGTGGAAACAAGGAAAATGGGGGTATTTTTTGTGATAGATTTGGTGGAGGTTTGGGTGGAGAAAGGTATTTAATACTGCTGGGTGGTCATATCTGGACAAAGGCAGACAGACTAAGTTGGGATCTGAAAGTGATTTTTTTGAAAATATAAAAGGGCTCATAAATTCACAAGAAAATTTGTGGAATAGGTACTATATGGACAGCACTCCCAATAAAATTGGGGACTCAAGAAGACAAGAAGAAGGGGGTCGAAATGTGGAAACTCAGGGTTGCTATGATAGGATCTGAACAGAAGACAGAACTTGAAGGTGGAAATACACGAAAATGGAAAAATAGCAAACGAAAAGTAAATGATGAGATTTTGTTTTGTGGAGGCTGGGGTGGACGTGGATGACTCACCCTCCAAGTTTGGTTGCGATCTGAGCTCCTGATGGAGAGCTAAAAATCACGGAGTAGGGCTCTATCCTGATGTAGACAGAACTTCGATGTTGAAGACGGCGGCGCGATGGCGGTGCGATGGCGGCGGCGGCAAAAGTAGAATCCAGAGGGGCTAAGGAGAAGATAGAAGGGATTCACACCCAAGATTCAGAAGAAATCCATCTGCAAGAGGGGGGAGAGAGGGGAGAAGGGCACACCCTTCTTTGGCTCCAACCAAATTTCACAAATTTTTCTCTTCATTAAACCTTACAAAACACTATACATGGGTTTATATAGAAGGGGAGGAAGGGGGAAGGGGTTGGAATTCGTGGGAGAGAGGGGAGGGGTAGCATTTTCTTCCCCCATATGGTCAATTGGCCTAAAAATATAAAATACAAAATATCATTTTAATGGGGGGGCACCCCCTTGACTTAAGGGGAGGCATCTTGGACATTTTGTAACACTTGTCCCCCTTTGAATGTCAAACCATCTAGAAGCCCACCTTGGACCTTTGACTGACCCCACATGGGCCCTAAGACTTAGGTGGACCAATAGGAAAGGAGATGGGGGCCCCTTGCTGGTCCTACTAGACTTTTGCACAAAAACCCAAATAATCCTAAGGAATGACAAATTGGCTTATAAAGCCTTACAATTGCAAACCTACTCCCCTAGGATATAAATGTAAACTAAAAGGACACAAATACAAAAATAAAAGTTAGTGCCCGGTGTAGATTCCCATCAATTCTTCTCGGGTGGGAAGAACTCGACCCTGTCGAGTAAGGGGTGTGGTTGCTCGTGACGCCGGCCGATCCGTCATCGTAACCGGAAGCGCGGGGTACGCTCCACTCCAAGTAATCGACACCTGCTCATCCCGTATAGATTCTATATGCACACGCTGCTGGGGAGGAGGCTAGAGGTGGACACTCCGGGGTGGGGTCACTCTCAAATGAAGGGAGGCGGCTCCAAGGCTCACTAGGAATCACCGCTTGTCCCTTATGTGACTAGATCCGATATGTGAAGTAGAACCGATCCCAAAGTCTGATAAGTCTCGCACTCGACTAGGACTAACAATGCGAGCGTACAAAACCGACGCGACTTGATGCATGCACAGACATACGACAGATAAATGAAACAAAGACTCACAAAGACCCTAAACAAACCTAATGTTAGTCTGATCTACGCATAGGTGATGGTGGACCAGGACACCCGAATGTGTGCCATGCATACACTAGAGGCAACTGGTGGTTGGCGGAATGTGGGACACCTAGACATCCTAAGGTGGAGCATGCATGCACATCGGACTTGTATGTGGGAGAGCCAGGGGTACCAAATGTATCTTTTTCCTTTCCCCTATATGATGGTGTATCTCGTAAGTGAACGGGCTTGGTGGGTGTAGACGACCCGGCCCGTGGGGAAGGGGTGTGGTAGTGGACTCCCTCGAAGGAGTGAAGTATATAAGGTGGGTCAAGGGGCCCACTAGGGAATGGGTCAAAGGGATCAAAGAAGGTATGACCCCTTGTGGTGGGTTCCCACAAGTCACAGTCCCACGTGTAGAAGTCTTGAAGGTGTGGATGGTCACCCTCATGCATCGTGGTAGGTGGGACGGTGATCATATGTAGGATGTATGGTTCCTCCCTCGGGCAAAAGGGTATGAAGTCGGGTTCGGCCGGCATAGGGAGTAATAAGAGGATCTCCGTGGTGACACAACCCACGGTGCACACGGAGGTAATGGACCCTAAGGCCGGATGGGTGAAGCTAAGACTAGTGGGTTGGTTGAAGCCTCGGGCCAATGAGTGTGTCAACTTCCATTGCACGTCTAATCCCAAAAAAAGGTCATCCAAAGTGTCAACATGGTGACTAGACCGAAATGTGATATGGAAGGAGTTGACCGACACTAATGGTAAGGTGGGGTCCATGGATGGGTAAGGAGGTGGGACCAAGTCATCCTTGAGCCAACTAAGAAGCGGCTCGGCTATGAAAAGCATACCCGTTAGAAACACGGGTGGCTCGAGCTTTGGTGGCTCCAAATGAGAGGGCTCCGAAATAAGATCGGAAGGTGAGGGTGATGGTAATGGAGCTCTCATGGGTGGGGAAGGATTCCCCGACTGGGGTGGGGACCGAAGTGGGGGTCCGACCGGATCAAGAATCGGCTAGGAGGTAGATGCTCATCGAAGGGCGGCATTGGCTTGCCGTATGGCAGCATCAAACCGAGACTCAAATGGCTCGACCTCCAGAGCGACCTTATAGGAATCCCCCAAAGTTTTCACGTGGCGGCAAAATAATTCAAATTGGAAGTACAGCCGTGAACCCTTCCAGAACTAAGTTTCGGCCTCGATGTTATCAAGCCCGACTTCACATCTTAACCGGTACACTTCGAAGTCCCTAATGTACTTGGACACGGACAGGTTGCCTTGGTCGGGCCTGAGGTATGGGTTGACC
Source organism: Amorphophallus konjac (assembly GCA_022559845.1). NCBI lineage: Eukaryota > Viridiplantae > Streptophyta > Magnoliopsida > Alismatales > Araceae > Amorphophallus > Amorphophallus konjac. The sequence goes on along the minus strand of CM040118.1, from coordinate 189,171,552 downwards.
ATAGCTGCCAAACGATGGGAACAGATCCCTAGGAATGGTCATGCAAGGTCATCTTTTTTTGTTTTTGTTTTATAAGCAAAATATTATGCCAACTAATGCAAGCACCTAGACACGACTTAGAATGCGATGCAAATGTAAAGTTGAAATGAGACTCGACTACACACCTAGACACGACCAAGATTCGGTATCTGGCGGAGGTTCGATCCGAAGAACTCCTCACGCGAGTGAATCACCTCTCCGATAGGCGTAACCTAACGGTCGGGCGACACCTTTTTACATACCGAACAATGGTATGCGGATGCAACCTTATACCGACTTAGACGATGACTAGGCATAAATGACACTTTTTTTTTTGTTTGGAGTTTTGAAAATGACTACCCTAGACTCAACTAGCGCTCTGATACCAAACTGATGCCGGACGGACACGCGACCTGGGACTCTAGCTCGTGATCGTCCCTATGCGAGGGAAGACGTGGGACCGTGTGCGGTTGAGAAACTGGCAATGAGTCTCAGTATCGGCTTTTCCGCGTTAACTTGGATTAAGTCACGGGACGGATCACTCTCGCTCTCTCATAGTGGTGATAAAAATAGATATAGAGCTAGTTATCTATCACATGCAGCGGCATATACAAATAAATACGAGTAAAGCAAACGCCGAGTAAGAGAGCGAACACGATACCTCCACGCTCCCAGCGTGGGGAAGACGATCTCGGCCAAGACAGTAACTCCCGGTTAAACAATTATTACAAAAATTACAAAAATGGTTTCTACTGCCCACTCCACCCAGGGAGGTAACGGGCTAGAAATGGGGCCCGAGAGGACCGAACTTGGGTTGACGGGCAGCGTTTTGATGTAGCTTCAGCGGCACACGTATTCACAAATGTGGTGCCCACGTGCTCATCGACGGGTCCGAGTGGGCCCGGAGTGATACCGCTGTGACGTTGGATCTTGGAGAGGCACTCCCTGAGACAGCAGCACGCTGGTTCACCCTTTGGAAGGCGAGTTGGCTCCGGTCTTCGATGGTTGACGAAGCTGCCCACGGATCTGTAGTTTCAGTTTTAAAGCGCGCGACCTGACAAAAAATGCTGCTGCGATCACTCCCGACGTCGGATCGACGCATAAGAGCTACCGTTGGAAAGCTCTTTCAAAATACCTCGATCTAGGGCAAGAGAAATAATTTTAAATTTCTCAGATCTGGCCTTGACCGATTTTACAAGCTGCTGTTGGACAGGACCCGAAATCTCAGGGCAGAACTTAGTTTTCCTGAGAGTTGGCGTTGACCGTGCCTCAAACCTCAGATCTGGAACTTGGACATTTCACAAAAGTTGTAGAGGTGGAAACAAGGAAAACGGGGATAATTTTTGTGACAGATTTGGTGGAGGTTTGGGTGGGGGCAAGTATTTTATACTGCTAGGTGGTCGGATCTAGACAGAGGCATATAAGCTGAGTTGGGATCTGAAAGTGATTTTTTTGAAAATATAAACGAGATCCTAAATTCACAAGAAAATTTATGGAAGAGGTACTAGATGGACAAAACTCCCAATAAAATTGGGGACTCAATAAAACAAGAAGAAGGGGGTCGAAACGTGGAAACTCAGGGTTGCTGTGATAGGATCTGAACAGAAGATAGAACTATAAGGTGGAAATACACGAAAATGGAAAAATAGCAAACGAAAGGTAAATGAAGAGATTTTTTTGTGGAGGCTGGGGTGGAGGTGGATGACTCACCCTCCAAGTTTGGTTGCGATCTGAGCTCCTGATGGAGAGCTAAAAATTGTGGAGTAGGGCTCTATCCTGATGTAGACAGAATGTCGATGTTGAAGATGGCGGCGCGATGGCGGCGCGATGGCGGTGCGATGGCGGCGGCGGCAGAAGTAGAATCCAGAGGGGCTAAAAAGAAGATAGAAGGGATTCACACCTAAGATTTAGCAGAAATCCATCTGCAAGAGGGGGGAGAGAGGGGAGAAGGGCACACCCTTCTTTGGCTCCAACCAAATTTCACAAATTTTTCTCTTCATTAAACCTTACAAAACACTATACATGGGTTTATATAGAAGGGGAGGAAGGGGGAGGGGGTTAGAATTCGTGGGAGAGAGGGGAGGGGTAGCATTTTCTTCCCCCATGTGGTCAATTGGCCTAAAAATATAAAATATAAAATATCATTTTAATGGGGGGCACCCCCTTGACTTAAGGGGAGGCATCTTGGACATTTTGTAACACTTGTCCCCCTTTGAATGTCAAACCATCTAGAAGCCCACCTTGGACCTTTGACTGACCCCACATGGGTCCTAAGACTTAGGTGGACCAATAGGAATGGAGATGGGGGCCCCTTGCTGGTCCTACTGGACTTTTTCACAAAAACCCAAACAATCCTAAGGAATGTCAAATTGGCTTATAAAGTCTTACAATTGCAAACCTACTTCCCAAGGATATAAATGCAAACTAAAAGGACATAAATATAAAAATAAAAGTTAGTGCCCGATGTAGATTCCCATCAAATGTCATATGAGTGATTGGTACATCTTTATTAAAATTTGTTTCAGATATGAGTATTGAATTTTATTAATAAACTCTATATGCATCATGCTTAAACCATGCTGGTCAATTAAGACTTATTCATAAGTTCTTATAATAGAAGAGTCTGACATTCTTTTATTTATATTTATGAAATTTGTATCCTATTGAAAATCTTCCTGTCCTATCTTTTCTTTGGAAATTCAGCAAGAATCCCTGTGCTCAAATCCTGCTCTCTGACACAGATCATATTTTATTTTGATTCTGCTCAATGTTCTCTATGCTTTGTGATCTCAACAATTGGTTTCAGTCTAATCTTTGTATTTTCGATGATATCTTTCCATTCCAATTTTTCCTGTGTCTTTGACAAATGGGAAAATTGTCTCATCAAGTTGTCCCTGTGTTTTTGCTGACCATTGTCTTGACTGTCCCTTATCATAACCTTCACCTCATTTCTTCAGGGGGAGAATAGTCTGCATTTAAGGAGGAGAATCAATTATCTCTCTGTCAATTGATGCATGCTCCTGCATTATTCATACTGGTTTGCATTGTCTGGCAATTTAGGATCATTTGGTCAGGGAGAGAATAATTCATCATTCAACCATATCACGTATGCCTTGCATTTCACTATACTGATTTTATCAAACCTTAGTTCCTTTTTGTGAAGTCAAAGGGGGAGAACCATATTCCTTCTTTTTGATGTTGTCAAAGGGGAAGAGAATAATCTGAATAATCTATCTTAAGCTCTGTTGCATGCATGCTATGCACCTTGCTTACTTGCGCACTTTACACATTCATCACTGCACTGCATAAATGAAACAATGATCATCATGCTGATTTATTGCAATAACTCATATTATTGCCATCATCAAAAAGGGGGAGATTGTTATGTCCCTATGGTTTTGATGATGCCAATATTATGTGACTCATCTTAGATATAACCTTCATGATTTCAAGAGGCTTTTATGATTGTTAATGTGCTTAAAACAAAAGTCAACGCAGGTCATGAGGTTAACACTACTGTTCATGAGGTGTCAAAAGGTCAACTGATCAAATTGTTGAATCAGCAACTGCATTGAAAGGTCGGTGCATATACTCTCTATCTGTCAGGTAAGGTCGATGCTAGTGTGGGGCTATTATCAACTAAGGTCGGTGCTAGTTCTGGCTTGCATCAACTAACGTCGATGCTAGTTCTGGCTTCACACAGCTAAGGTCGGTGCTTGTCGGTGCTAGTTGCATTTTCACATAGCTAAGGTTGAGGCTAGCTTCTCACATATTGCATTCAAGGTCGATGCTAGTTGCACCTTCTGCAGACTAAGTCGGTGCACATTTTGATATGCACACATTTGAAGTCGGTGCATACCATGTTCATTCATGCTCTAAGGTCGGTGCATGTTTTGGCTTGAACACTAGAAGTCTGTGCATGTTTCAGTTTGATACACTGAGGTCGGTGCACATACTATTGCATGCATACGAAGGTCGGTGCTAGTTTTGCCTCAACACACTAAGTCTGTGGATACATGGTATAGAGTCTGTGCATGTCTTCCTTCAACTGAAGTAAGGTCGGTGCTAGCATTTTCTTCTATGCACAAAGTCTATGCACATGAGCGTTGTACATGTAAAGGTCGGTGCAGGTTTTTGCATTATGTATGACAAAGTCCGTGCATGTTCTTACAACAACATAAGCAAGTCTGTGCATGTTTTCTGGCAGTAGCATAATCAAGTCTGTGCATATTTGCACACTGCACCATCAAGTCTATGCACATGCATCATGCAAGTCAATGCACATATGTTAGCAATGCACTTCAAGTCCGTGCACATTTGGCCTTCGCAAGATAAGGTCTGTGCACATGTTTGCTTGCAGCAAAATCAAGTATGCACACATTTCCCTTATGCTTAAACCAAGTCTGCATACATTTCCATTATGCTTAAAATCAAGTCAATGCATTTTCTCCATTTTCCTTAATCATATCTGTGCATATCTTCTTTACACCTGTCTTAACTTTATAAAGTCTATGCACATTGATTATTCACGCATGCCTTCAAATGTTTGACAAAATGCCTAATGACTATCTGTTTTAACAGGGACTTGATCAAAGCGCAACCACGTGGGTTCTAAGTAAGGCTAATGATTGGCACGTGATCAAAGGCCACTCTGACTGGAGCGACTGCCACGTGGATCATTGCCTTTCCTGCTCCTTGACACGTGGCCTCTCCAAAAGCGCAGGAATGTTCTCTCTACACGCCTGGTGCGTGAGCTCATGGGAGCCCAGATCTGGTAGGCTATAAAAGCGATCAAGCACTCAGAATTCCAAATCATCGAAGAGAGAAGGGTAAGCCACAGAAGGGGAGAAGCGCCAGAAAAGAAGCAGAGAGAGATTAGAGAAGAAGAAGAAGAGAGGAGTAATAGTCGGTGTGAGAGGATGAGCATGTTGCAGTGAGAGAAGAAGAAGAAGAAGAGAGGAGCAGCCAGAGGGCAAGAGAAAAGTGTTCAGCTGTTACAACAAATTGTTTATCGATTCGTGAATCAACTCGTGGATCAAATTTTGAGTTCTTGTACTGCTCAGAGCTACATTTGTTTTTGCGTCTGCATTTGTTTTTCATTTGTTCTTTTCACTTTCTCAGTGTGTTCTTCCGATACTCTGTTTAGGGATCGGGGCTCCTCTTGGGTGTTCAGGAGAAGGGAGACTTAGGTCTCCGGTTGTGAGTGACTGGGTGTCACTCACGGTTTCCCTCTGTGGATTTAGAGGAAGAGAGGATCTAGTCCTCTGGGTTTTGGTGAGCAGTGGGTTGCTGCTCATGTCCCTTCTGCGGTAGCAGAAGAAGGGAGATTTATCTCTGGTTCCCCTCCGGTTTGGAGGAAGGGAGGATTGGTCCTCCGGTTGTGGGCAACTGGGTGTTGCTCATGGTTCCTTCTGCGGTTGCAGGAGAAGGGAGAGTTGGACTCTCCGGTCACTACGGTAGCAGTGGGTGCTAATCCTATGGGTTGCAGGATTAGTGTTTAGGGATTTGTCTTCCTCAGTTCAAGCTGTTTGGCAGCATCTGTTGCTGACTGAGTCTGATTGTTCTAGCTTCTGCTAGTGGAATCCTCACTCTAGTTAGAGTGATGGGTAGACGTAGGCAGACTGGTGTCTGGCCGAATCACCTAAAAATTCTGGTGCACTGTGGTTTGCTTTGTGAGTTTTCTCTTGGTCATCTTCCCAGTTCGCCGGTTGTTTGTGTGATTGCCTTATTGATCTATCTTGGTTCAGTGTGATTTCTAAGTATCTTTTGTGGAGCTGTTCCTTTTATTCGTTCCTTTGAGTGAAGCTTGGATTTTAAATTGAACGATATTTCTGAAAGATCCATTCACCCCCCCTTTGGATCTATTTCTGTGTACCACCTGTTCTAACATAAACATACGTGCAAAAGTCAGTCACGATCATTGAACGAGAAGTGCGTCAACTTCAGAATAAAACTATTCCTATGGTCAAGATTCAGTGGACTAAGTTATGGCCACATGAAGCAACATGGGAAACTGAAGAAGCAATGTGCAAAAGATTCCCAGAAATATTTGAATGTAAGTACACTCTTCATAAATCCATGTATTGAATTTGGGGACAAATTCTTTTTAAGTGGGGGAGGGTGTAACACCCAAGGATTTTCTAAGAATTTTTTGCACTTAAATATAATTAAAATATAATAAATTAAATCTAATTATTTAGGCCCTACACTAATCCAAGAGGATTAGGCCCATATAATAAACCCAATAGGCCCAAGAGATTGTTTTCGACCTTAGCCCATATTCTAGAACCTTAAAATAGGTGTAATCACGGAATTAAGGGGGATATTTACTCCTTAGAAGATAAATAAGTGGATAATAACAAGGATAATATCAAAGAGTTTGAACTAATTTCAAATTCGGCGCCCAATGGGAAAAAGTGATCTATCGCGAGACCGCCAGGCGCCGGTAAATGGTCTAGAGCTAGACCGCTAAGGCACTGCAGTTCTGTGAGTATGAGAAAACGTGAAAAGATTAGATTTTTAACATCTAAATCACCTAGGATCGATTTTATCTACTAGTTAGATGGGTCTAGAAGGCCAGTAGATCGAATTGAAAGCCTAATTTGGACTCTAAGTTTGTTCTAATCCATGAAAACCCTAACTAACCCTATAAATAGATCCCAGATTTGACATGCGCGACCCCTACTTTGGCTCGCGTGGAACTCAGGTAAGGAGGCAGAATTAGAGGTAAGTTTCTTCTAGGAATTTGTTTCTTATAGTAAGAACTAACTACCCTCCGAATTTTGTTCTAGGAGATCAAGTCTACAAGGAGTTAGAGGCTTCCAAAGTTGCTGATCCTACATCAATAACTCAGGAAATAGTGCGGCCGACCAAAGAAGATCAGGGAATTAGAAGCCCCAAACGAGGTGATTAGATAGAGGTTCTTTAGAACAATTTATTTCTGTTAATACTCTTTTCTTACCCTGTCAAGGGAATCAAAAGATACAAGGGCGTGCAGTTGCTGATTTAGTTCATGACGAGCAGAGAACTAGGGTTGACTTGTAGCCTTAAATTTGAAGCTTAAAGCTTAAAACCAAGGTAGGTTATCTCATGAATGGCTCAAACTTGAAGTAAGGAATAAAAGCCCTCTGATTTCATTCAATTTCATTCATTGTATCTTGAGAATTTGATGTTTTCATTAGGGCTATGCGTCTAGTATATCCTCATGCATAAATTAGCCTTAATAAAGAAAAAGGAGAATCTTCTTGTTAATTACATGAACCTATGCATATTGTTGGCCTATCCTTGTTCTATCATGCTATAGAAGTTTATATATGTTGATTTTCAGACATGATATGTCTTAGTTTAGCATTTTATTTTATTATCATTTGCACTCGGATTAATACAGGAGGAAACGGTCTTCCTGTAGACTGCCAGAGAATCTAGCGGTTGCCCGATAGACCGCTAGCCATAATTAAACGGTCACCCACTAGACCGTCTGCTGTTCTGATTTCTGTAATATTGTTAATCCAAAAACATATTATAGATTAGCCTTAATTGATATATGATAAGCCTAGTTAACTAAGTTTTATTCCTAATTTTAACATTGGTTTCATAGACTTAGTTATATTTACTGTTCATCATAATAGATTCCATGCTTCTATGTACATTCGATATTATTTTAACTTATGTTGATTTTTTACCAAAATTATATATATTCTTGTAATAAATACATGTTTCAAATGATATAGGATTCATGATTTAACTTGATCACTGTTTTACACGATTCTCTCTCTCTAAGAGTCATTTTCTTAAGTACATGGCACATATCCCGATATGTTGTCATTAGTTACACTTTTGCATATTAAGAACACAATCTTGGACATGATGGCCTCTCCTTTGGATATTTCTTCCAACAGACTAGGGAATCTTGTTTCAAGGCCTCCGTAAGACTCCGTGAGCCTGGGATTCCCACTAGGATGCCGAGCTAGTTGTACCATTAAAACTCATTATCTAGAAAGCACTTTTACCGGTGTTTTATGCATTTGGAACTTAGCGGCCTTCTGGTTGACCGCCAGACCCTGCTAGCGGTCCTACTCTTGACCGCTAACAGATCCTAAACGACCCTCCATTAGACCGCAAAGCTTCAGAAGGATTTTCTCATGTTTGACGACTCTGTCTCATGAAACGGTCCAAGACTAGACCGCTTGAATTCCTAAACGGTCCAACATATGACCGCTTTCTGTACTATACGGTCCAATAATAGACCGTTTGGTTCCTAATTTTATCTAACCCAAGGTTTGACCTTTGGGGTTGTTATTTTTGAGTTCATGGATTTTCTGGACTCTAAACCTATGATAATAAGTCAATGTAAAGATATGAAAAATGAAGAATGTATCATTATGCTGCCGAATTTTCTTTATAGCATAACCTAGTTATTAATTCATTTCTTGAAATCTCTTGTTCTTAATTGAAGCATTCTTATTTTGTTACCTTATCATGGAACTTTTGTTGAACTTGTACATTATTGGCCACATTACTGTTAATAACGTGGAAGTAGCTTGATTTATACTTGAAGATACAGTTCGAGCACTGATTGTATTCAAGGGCACTATGCTAGTCCCCTCGGCTGATTGTCGGAAACATACTGTAAACCATGGGGTATGATGCTACTGGCGTCGCATTGCGCTGGGAGTACTTTCTCTATAAATAAGTGAAATATCTACGGAATCCACATAAATTCACGAAGTACTTGCTATAAAGCGAAAAGTACTTTCTTGCTTGACTTTCTAGTGCATAGCCTTCATGGTTATGAAAAGTACATTCTTGCGACATTCTTGTTCATGAAAAGGCCAAATTGACATTCTTGTTATATACTTGATTAATCATAGTCTCATATCTCAAGCTTGATCATATCTTGTTACTTTGGTTTTATTTGCATGATTCATCGTATCTGCATGATTTATCTTATTCTCTAGAGCTAAACTGTTAATCATTCAAATTTACCTTCATGTTGATACGAAGATACCTACTGGGCAAGTGTGCTCATTACCATACTTTCCAATCTTTTTCAAGAAATTCTAGTGGGTCAGATTCTGATTACTCAAGTGATGGATCCGAGAGTGATTGAAGGATAACGACTCGAGAGAAGCCTTAGTTATCAATGTCTAGTTGAGTCATGATGTAATTTTTATTTTCTTGAGTCTAGTGAAAGGATCTTTTGTACTTTGGGAATTATTTTATGAAGTAATAAAGTTGAAGGATTTTAGTGAATTACATTGTGCAATTGCTTTTTTTATGTGATTGTATTGCGCTCTGATTATATTGCTTGCTCGAGACGTACTAGACGACTGTTCACGATCCTGATTGTTTTCGCTGCATAATCTCAGGGCGTGACAGTGGAGGTACGTGCTCCTTCCTATCCGTGACATTTTGCTTATTTAGTAAGCGTTATTCTTTGCTACTGCTATGTGCGAGTAGGACCCTAGCCCAATATGTAGTCACCGGATTGTGTGCGAGAGAGTCCCATCCCGTAGGCTCCAACCAAGCTACGAATGGGAGCTCGACTACCCCTTGACGCTGGCAGTTCTTCAACTACTTAGATCCGCACGTTTCCCTCGCCAGGGACGACCGTGGACTGCACTTCTTGTTAGAGGTGTTTTCATACCTTGAGGATTCTCATGAGTGTCGACCCATCCAGCTATTCCTAGAGCGCGTCTTGCTGATCGCGCCTGCATTTCAAGTCTAGAGTTTGTCCCGAGTCTTAGCATTGCATCTGCGTTGTTCATTAGTCCATTTACCCTTTGTCCCCGTGTCATCCCACATCAATTTGGTATCAGAGCACGGTTAGCTGTCTAGGGTAGTCGCTTGAGTTTTTACCATTCTGTCCTCCCGTTTGCATTTCGCATTTTTTACATGCCCACCCATAGGGGAATCGAGTTTTCGCCACCTACACCCATGGCTGATCCCCATGCCCAAGCCCCTGGGGACCCTTCCCTGGTCGACCTCATGCATACCCTCATGGATAGGATGTGCGACTTAGATTTGCACACACGGGAGCAACTAGGCCGTGTCGAGGGTAGGTTGAAGGCCATGGAGGATCGGGTAGATGCGTCTGATCGGTCTGTCCAAGGTCTAGTTGGGCATGTCGCTGCCCTTAAGAGGGAACCATGGGCCAGTGGATGACCATCCAGAGCCATTGCAGCAGCCCAATGCCCCTAGGGCTCGTAGGGCTAAGGATTAGAGGTTTAGGGTCGAGGATTTTGATGATGTGTTGGAGGGTGAGTTAGATGGTTATGGGAGAGCCACCATTCCCCGCCATGCTCCGAGGCCAGACCTGAGGCGTGGACATGGCTATGAGCATGAGCCGAGGTGGTTTCGTGATTATGAGGATGATGACCACGTTCTTCGGAATGTAAGGGCGGACGCCCCCAGTTTTGATGGGTCTTTAGAACCCATGGATTATCTTGACTAGGAGGCCGGTATGGACCGATATTTTGAGTCGTATGATATGTTCGACCACCGGCGAGTCCGTTTCTCCAAGATGAAGTTGCTCGGGTAGGCTCAAACCTACTGGATGAATGTTGAGAGCTTGCTCATGTAGCGACATCAGGAGCCAATTGAGACATGGTAGGATATGAAAATGAAGCTTAGGGAAAAGTATCTCCTTGCCACTTACCGACAGTGCCTCATTGATCGTTGGCAGAGTCTTACTCAGGGGACTAGGTCTATGTCTGAGTACATTCGGGAGTTTGATGAATATCTTTTGAGATGTGGGGTCCGGGAGGAGAGCGCTATGACCCTTTCCCATTTTCGGAGAGGTCTACGGCTTAGCTATCAGTGCGAGTTATTCCGCCGCAATGTGACCACCCTGGAGTATGCTTACCAGGTCACGCTGGAGATGGAGCGATTCGAGTCTGAGTTTGAGTCCTCCCAGCAGCAGGGGTCCAGTTTTCAGGGAGGGGCCGAGCCCCGTAGCTCATATGGCTCATACTCGAGGGGACCCAGGGTCTGACCTCAGGAGCCTATGCGACAGGACCCATCTGCCCCAAGGCCTCGTCCTCCCCTTCCGAGGGAGCCTGCCATCGCTATAATGCCCCGGGTTTTTTTGGATATTGTTCGGTTCAGGATCCGTGGGTTTCGGATCGCTTTTGTGGGTCCGGATTGAGTTTTGTGATTTACGCGTGTTTTTACCTGTCGAACTTTCGGAACCCCGTGTGGGGCAAACGGTTGCGTTCTCCGACTCCGGGACGTTACCAACGCATTGTGCATTTTCTAAGGATCATGGGGAGTATTTTCCCTATTTTTTGTATTTTCCAAAAATTCTGTATTCTCTATATATTAAACCCCTTTTTATCTCCCCATCTCTCATTTCTCTCACTCTCTCCCTTTCTCTTCTCCCTCACGTTCTCTCGTCTCCCCCACTCTTCTCTCCAGGCGACCGATGGAGATGGACGAGGGCAAGGTGGCGATGCTCGTGGGGCGACGAGCGGCGTGGAGGGGGCGAGGATCGAGGCGTGGTGGCGCAAGGAAGCTCGGGTGTGCGTTCGGGTTCCCTGCGGTGGTTCGCGCCATTTTCATGGCGGATCGGCATCCTTGGCGCACAGAATCTTCGGTGGAGGTAGGGAGATGGATCCTTAGCCCTTGTACTTCCTTTCCCCGTGTTTTATAGGCCGAGGCGAGGCTGAGAGTGTGTTTATTTCACGTCGGGGTTAAAATCACATGTTTGGGGTGAGCGGTGATTTTCGGCCGATTCGACGCCCGATTGTGGTTTTGATTTGGTTCTCCAGTAGTAGGAATGATCGGGGATGAATTCCCTTTATTTTCCCTTTCACTGGGAGGCGAATGGGGAATGGAACCGAGCTCACGGCAAAGCTCGGTCCGTCTCCGTAGAAACGCGGGAGACAACCACATTGGTGGTCGTCTGTACCCTGGTCTGGGCGGCCAAGACCCTGGCCATCCAGGTCACTGGGCGGCCAAAGGTCTGGCCGCCCAGGGGTGTTGAGCAGCCAGGACCCTGGCCACCCTCACCTTGCCCCTGGACTGGGCGGCCAGGTCGATGGCTGCCCAGCCCTCTGGGCGGCCAAAGGTGTGGCCGCCCAGACCATGGGGTGCAGGCCTCTGGGCTGCCAAGTGTCTGGCCGCCCAGCTCAATCAGCCCCCGGGCCACCGTGTTTCACGTTTTCTTGCCCCGATGTGTCCGTATGCGATACGGATTCGCAGAAGGGGTGTCTGCATGATTCTTCGTGATCCGGGAGGCACCGTGTTACCTCGATTAGTGTCCCGTGAGTTTTGAGGGTTCAGATGACCTCGTGTGTTCCCGGCTTCCGTGCGCTCGTTAGGTTGACTCACCGTGTATCAGTATGTGTGCGGAGAGCTTCCCCCGCATGACGTGGGTTTCTCTAGAAAGTGGTTTTCGTGTAGGACAGGTGTATGGCCTTGGACTGTGAGTCCAATCACCCAGCCTGGGGCTGGAGGTTTCTTGAGATCCCTTTGTGAGGCAATGGTCTCGGCGATTGTGAATCGCCTCGTGAGTTATCGTACCAAGGGTTCTAACCCTAGGGTTAGGGCAGCTGATTTACGGCATGGAGCAGTCCCTGTACAACGGTCTTGACCCGAGTCGTGTGACTCAAGGACCATTCGATTAGTAGATTAGAAGGCTGTCTTGAGTTTGGTGGACCTGAGCCACCTAGTACTCCGTATTTCTTCCCAATGGGTGTGTGCGTGGCTTTCTATGTTCACGTTTAGTGACATATCACTGGTCGTAGCCTACTTACAGCACGCGTGTGCTGACCCACCCGGGAGTGGTGGAGTGGCTTACCCGAGAGAGACGGCTTTTAGGCTGGTTGCCATAGGGCCCCTTCGCGCTGATGGGGGTCTATGAACAATCTAGAGGGGGGTGAATAGATCAGTCACCCAATAAAATCTGCTGCAACAGTTTCTAGTGCGGAAATAAAAAAAACTGTTACTGGACGGCAGAAATGTAAGAGAGTGCAGTCACAGAAATCCAACTATAGCAGATCTGAACTTAAACGGACCTAAGCATGCATCTACCGTATGTAATAGAAATGATCATGATGCACAACAATTCACACGGCAATCACACAGGAGACAGGAAGTTTTTAAGGTGGTTCGATCTCAGACCCGAGATCTACGTCCACCCCACACTCCAACCTGGAATGTGGCTTCAACCGCTGATTCACAGCTTCAACTGCTGGGCCTCACAGCTTGCCTACAACCGTTGACTAACAGCTTGACCGCTGGGCATTACAGCTTCGCCAACCGCTGGGGACTACAGCGTAACCCGTCCAGAGGAATCCTCCTCTGCCTGCTGAGCAATACAGCTTAACTCTGCTGACTAACAGCTTGAAAATAAGGTTTCAAAAAATAAAATAGAAACAAACGAAAAATAAGAAATCTCAAATGGAATGTAGCTCACAATGAGCAATCTCAGTTCTGGTATCTGAACCAAGAAACTGATGAACAAACATTCAGAGAAAGTCTCTCAGACTCCTCTCACTCAACTATCTTTTTCTCTTCTCTTTGGATCGTTTCTTTTCTTCTCTGCTGCACTCTCTCTTTTTCTTCTGTTCTCAATAGCACACACAGATCTTCTGATCATGATCAATTTCTCCAGATGGAGAAGTCTTCTATTTATAGCATCAGAGAGGTGGGCGTGTGTCCTCCACAATTCCCGCCCAGAGCGCCTTGACCACGTGGCAGCATTTCAGTTCACTACGTTACACGTGTCACGATCCTGGCACATCCTTCATTCTTGGATCACGTGCCCTTCTTAATTTCTTCGAGCAGATATCCTGCAAAGGTCAGAGCACGGAGTTGGTTCGAGATTTGATCTAAGCCTGTACATACTTGATGCATATAATGTAGTATGCATATTAGAAAGTATGAACAATGAAGGTGAATGCACGGACATGCCACCAGAGAATGTATAGACTTTGTGTGCAATGTACAAGACGATGTACAGACTTGCTGGCTTGTAATGCGATATGCATATAGGAAAGTATGCACATTGAAGATGAATGCTCAGGCATGCCATCAAGGAGTGTATGGACTTAGTGTGCATGCGACAACGATGTACATACATGCTGGTGTGATGATTCATGAACTTAAATGCTCGTGCCAGCAACGGTTGTACAAACTTATGAATTAATGCACGAACTTAATTGCTAGTATCATCACAGGTTGTACAGACTTTGTGTACTTGTGTATGCATAAGGCAACGTGATGCACTGACTTTGCATATGCATGAAGAACACTAGCTGTACTACCTTGGTCGAGTGAAACAACGGAGGCTGTACAGACTAGCCACCAAAGAATGTACAGACTTTGATGAGAAAGATGCACATATGCACAATGAACACGGATGGACTAACTAAGCCACGAGCTGAGTTAACGGATGTATAGACTTGCTCACTCAACAGCTAATGGATGTATAGACTTGCTCAGTCATCAGACCAACCGTGTGCAGACTTAGTGTACGCATGAAACAAACGAGTGCAGTGACTATGGCTAATACATGCAAACACGCATCGATCAGTGATATGCAAGAGATGGTCAATGCACTGACTATGTGGCGTGTAACTATAATTAATGCACCAATGCAAGCTATGCACGAACTAGAATAGACCTGATGCAGAGAACAGAAAATGCACCGTATAGCTGCGTCAATGCAATGCCCATACTTGTGTTAACGCACACCCCCTTTCCTCTTCATGCATGAAGTATATATGCTAAAGTATGAAGAACGATGAAGCATGCAGAACATTTACTAGTTCTAATCTTACATGATTCATTAGTGATTGCTACCATCAAAACTATATAACATCATCAAGGCATAGGGGGCACAACAATCTCCCCCTTTTTGATTATGGCAACATAATGAATAGATGCCATGAGATCAGTTCATGCATGCACAGACTTATGCACTAATAGATGTATGCACTAAATGAGACTCCTATCCCATCTCCTATCTCCCATCTCCCCCTGCACATTCTCCCCCTTTGCCATCAGCAAATACGGAGGAAAGACAGGAGCAACGTTCTATGTGGCAGTTCAGAATGTGAGCACATTATGACGCAATCCTTAAAATATATGAATCGAGCAATGGCTTTCTTGATGTCAATTAGGTTTAACAGTGGTAGAAGGTGAGGAGGAAGAACTGGCTTTCTGAGATAGGAACATATGCTTCAGTTATAGCAATGAACTTAAGTCACATGACCATAATAGTCTAGGTCGATACAAGACCCTAGTTACTTCAGAGAAAGTGACAAGCAAGGAAGGTCACCTGAATTTGTATTGAGAATAAACAATTGACACTCAAAGAAATTTTTTTTTCTAAGGGTTATAGCAATTTCATTCACAAATTTCTGAAACATGAACTCATTGAACAGATAAGTATCATTTATGCAGCTGACATTAGGTGTATACCTTGATCAGAGGCTGATACCCCCAGTTACTAAGCATAAACTACTATATCTATTTCTAATCAAAGCTACAGGAATAATTTACACCTTTGACGTTAAGGGTATACCTTGATCAGAGGCCAATACCCCTAGTTACTCAGTGAAATCTCCCTGGTAGATTCGACTAATGGAACCGAGATAATCTAAGTCACTTCATGACTTAAGGTATTCTCCATTTCTTTGATGGAGACCTCAGTTTCTCAGTGAAACTCAGTCATTGCTCTGTCACTTTGTTCACTTCCTTTTTCTTTGAAGATCTTAATTTTAGCTGCCCTTATGATTTTGGGAGTGACTTGTTTAAGAACAATACATAATTTTTGGTTTTCAAACCTTAACCAACACTAAATCTGTCATGTTCAGGTATTGTGAAGACTTGTTCTATCATAATCATTAGACAGAGGTTATGAGCTATAAATGCTTTCTATCACCTTATTTTCAGAAGATAGTCTTTTGAACATTACAGTCTATTAAGGTTAAACCTTAGTTTCAATCAATGAGCACATTAGATTCTTATAACAGAAGGGTTGTGATAATTTCAGCTCACAATAATGAACCAATCACTAGACAGTTATCAAATCAGTGAAGGAGTTGAATTTATTTCAGATGATGCAACCCTCCCCCTGACAACAATATGCATTTTACAAAAATATGCAATGATTCGACCTATCATGCAGTTAAGGCATGAATGCATAGACTATGAGTAGAGCATGTTTCGACATGAGGTCTATACAATACAATTGATTGACTACATGCGTAACCATCTGTCGATTATATGTCCAACTATGCATTGACTCCAACTTATGATACCAACAGATGATGTGCATCAACTTAAGTACTCAGTCCACAAGAGATTATCTTATCATCAAACAACTTCATCCTCAAGTTTAAGAACATGCACCCAATTATTGCAAGCATTCTAAAAGATATCTCAAGAGAAAAAGATTAGTCATTTTCCTGCTAAAATTTACAAAGCCCCAGTTCTCTTCTTAGATATTTAAATCTTTCATTTCCAAGAGGTTTTGTAAAAATATAAGCAACTTATTTTTCAGTTTCAACAAAGACTAATTCAATTTCACTCTTGCCCACAGCATCTCTAAGAAAATGATGTTTAATATCAATGTGCTTAGTCCTAGAGTGGTGAACAGGATTCTTGGTAAGGCAGATGGCACTAGTGTTATCACATAGAATAGGAATGCATCCCAGACTTATCTGATAATCTGAAAGCTGATGTTTAATCCATAGTACCTAGGCAGCACAATTCCCTGCGGCAACATATTCTACCTCTTTAGTGGAGAGTGCTACAGTGTGTTGCTTTTTAGAGGCCCAAGATACTAGGCAACCACCTAGGAATTGACAATATCCACTAGTGCTCTTCCTATCTATCCGACACCCAGCATAGTCTGCATCAGTGTAAGATATAAGCTCGAACTCACACCTAGCAGGGTACCAAAGACCAAGTTCTTGGGTGCCTGACAGATACCTAAAAATCCCGATACCTAAAAATCCTTTTCACTGCACTAAAATGAGACTCCTTAGGACTAGCCTGAAATCTAGCACATAAACATACTGCAAATTGTATATCAGACCTAGATGCAGTGAGGTATAAAAGGGATCCGATCATACCCCTATATAACTTTTGATCCACTTGGTTACCTTTTGTATCTTGATCAAGACTTGTGGAGGTACCCATTGGAGCTGAAACGTCCTTGAGGTCTTCGAGCTTATATTTCTTCAGGAGGTCCCTAATGTATTTGGACTGGGTGATAAAGGTTCCATCTTTTGTTTGAGTCACCTGCAATCCAAGGAAGAGTTTCAGCTCACCCATTGAGCTCATTTCAAACTCTTGTGTCATTAAGTCAGAAAATTCCTTACACATCTTTGGGTTAGTTGAACCAAAAATAATGTCATCCACATAAATCTGAACAATAAGTATGTCAGGGTGACTTACCTTTGTAAACAACGTTTGGTCAATCTCACCTCTTGAGAACTTATTGTCGGTAAGGAATTTGCTGAGCCTGTCATACTAGGCTCTAGGAGCTTACTTCAAACCTTAGAGAGCTTTATTCAACTTATATACATAAGAAGGGAAGTCTGAGCATTCAAAGCCAGGAGGTTGATGAACAAAGACATCCTCCTTAATTTCCCCATTGAGAAAAGCAGATTTTACATCCATCTGCTGGAGATTTATTCCATGGGAGCATGCATAAGCTAACAAAATTTTAATAGCTTCTAACCTGGCTACAGGGGCAAATGATTCTTCAAAATTATTTCTGAATTCTTGGTTATACCCCTGAGCAACTAGTCTAGCCTTATTTTTGACAATATTACCTTGCTCATCAGTTTTATTTCTAAAGACCCACTTTGTCCCAATGACATTTCCATCAACAGGAGGTGGAACTAGATGCCACACTTTGTTCTTGTCAAACTGATTAAGCTCCTCGTGCATGGCATTGATCCAATGCACATCCTTTAGGGCAATGTCAATGGACTTGGGTTCTACATGCGAAACCAATGCATATGCATTTAATTCATTTTGAGCTCTAAGAAAACCTCTAGTCCTAGGAGGTTCATGCAAATCACCAATGATGTTCTCAATAGGATGGTCTCTTAAGAATCTGACATTGGTAATTTGGTTACCTTGATCTTCATTTACCTCCCCCTGAACAGCAGGCTCTTCTGCATTATTTTCTTCTGGCTCTTCTTCTTGATCTGATTGGTCTGCAGATTGTCTTTCATTTAATATTTCTCCATCATCTTCCTTCCTGAACAGACCATTTTCACGTTTAGTCAGGGATTCATCAAAGACAATATGTGGAGATTCCTCAACAGTTTTAGAATTAAGATTGTACACTCTATATGCTCTAGTGTATTCAGAATACCCAAGAAAAATTCTTGGATCACTTTTAGGTTCAAATTTATCAAGATCTCTTTTATCATTAACATGAATGAAACATTTACAGCCAAAGACCTTGAAATAAGCAATTGAAGGCTTCTCACCTTTCAGAATCTCATAAGGAGTTTTCTGAGTGAAAGGCCTTACCATGGCTCTGTTGATTACATGGCATGCAGTATTAACTACTTCTGCCCAAAATTTTCTTGGTAAGCCACCTTCAACAAGCAGTGTACGGGCCTTCTCCACAATTGTCCGGTTCCTCCTTTCTACTATTCCATTCTGCTCAGGTGTTCTTGGTGAGGAGAACCGATGAGTAATCCCATTGACCCTGCAAAATTCATCAAATTGACAATTCTGAAACTCACCTCCATGATCAGATAAGATATTTTCAATTAAATTTTTATTTTTCTATTTTATTTTCAAATAGAACTCCTGAAATTCTATGAATGCATCATTTTTATGTGCAAGGAAAAAGACCCAAGTAAACCTAGAGAAGTCATCAACTAGAACATATCCATATCTCTTCCCTGACAAGCTGACTGAACGTGTGGGTCCAAATAAATCCATAGGTATCAGCTCATAAGATTTAAAGGACATGTTTTCAGTTCTTGATTTAAATGACTTCCTAGTTTGCTTGGACTGTGTACACGCACTGCACACCTTAATTTCCTTCTTGAAAGAAACTTCAGGGAGTCCTCTAACCATGCTATGTTTATTCAATTTATGCAAAACCGTATAGCTGGCATGGCCTAATCTACGATGCCACAAGAATGCTAAGTCAACTTTATTTGCAGTTAGGCAAAGATTAGAATGAGCTAAATCATCTAAATCTACCAAGTAGATGTTATTTACCCTTTTCCCTAAAAATTTAACTATATCAGAACCAGGTTCAAAGATTTTACAGTATTGAGAGTCAAATACTACCTTGTGTCCTTTGTCACATAGCTGGCTGATACTAAGTAAGTTGTATGCAAGACCATCAACCAGCAGTACCTCTTCAATGCAACAGGTAGTACACTTACCTACTTTACCTGATCCGATGATTCTACCCTTTATATTTCCTCCAAAGGTGACAAGACCTCCATTCTTCTCAGTCAGCATGCAAAATTTGGTCTTGTCTCCTGTCATATGCCTGGAGCAGCCACTATCAAGATACCACATATTGCTTCTGGCTGCCAGGCATACCTGCAATCACAATCAGGTAGAGAATTTTGGAACCCAAAACTGTTTGGGCTCCGAAGCAGAAATAGAACAATTGAAACAAGACATCAATTGTCTAGGAATCCACATTTGTCTAAACATGGTTGGCTTAGTGGAATTCATGACATTCTGTTCATCATCTTTCTTTCTCTCAGCACCAACTGATTGAACCTTCTTCCTCTTATGCTTTGGTTTATATTGAGTTCTGGCTCCATCTTTATTAGCAGCAAAATTATTTTTGTGCTAGTGCCCAGGCCAATAGGTCCTCAGATAATTGCGGTCAGCTGTAGTCCTAGACTGACCAACCCAGCTAGCAAATTGAGGTCTATGCCAATGAGTGGTAAAAGGTTGATATCTAGACCTCCCTTGGACCTGATTCCATCCAGACCTATAGAATGATTGCACCTGTTTCTGAGGATAAGTATAATAGGTCTGAACCTTGGGCTGGTAAGTACGGCTTTTCTGGCCCCATGCAGCATTGTGTCTCCCTTGCACTGTTGACCCACTAAACTTCTGTACAGGTTTATGTTGGGTCTTCTTCTGGACAGGTGATGATGGTGGAGACTTGGTGGCTTTGCCCTGGGGTTTAGACTTGCTTGGAGGCTGACCCGGAACCTGAGACTTATATTTGGGTGAAGGGCAAGATCTGCTAAGCTCACCTACCTTCTGTTTACCCTTATCCTTGGCACTGGACATTTTCGAATTAATAATTTTTGAAACAAAATTTTCACTTACTATTTTTATGAGAGGTCCCTTCTTTTTCTCTGTCACAAATGATATGGTTTTCATGGCAAGACTTTTAGTGGCAGTTGAGTTGAATCCAAGACCTTTTTTTTTGAAATTTACCTTTGACCCTAACAGAGCATTGAGATTGTCTGTGTCACGCCCCGAGCGCGGAAGATTACCCGGAGGCGTGACGCGTCTATATAGATCGTGTCAATCATGTAAATATCAGAGTGCGCAAATAACTAAGATTTAACTCGAAATTAATACAAATAGTACGTGCTGACAATTGTCACAACTAATCAAAGGACAAATACATATGTTCCCAGAGTCCAACGACTAGGCTTCAAATCTTAAGCAGTTCTAATCAAGTTGACTAATACAAATGACATAGATGAATTGATACAACTGACATAAGTGAACTAATACAATAACACAAAGGACATGACAATTTGATAACTTCACTCTAACACTCATCACTCAGTCTCATTCCCTTCAGAGTGTTGGTTGACATCCAAATTACCTGAAAATATTAGAAAATAACTAGATGAGCGAATCGCTCAGTAGGAATTACTTCTCAAGATTTAACATGCTTTAAGTGGTTTACAAGTTCAATTAATGTCAGTAAAGCTATGCATGTAGATGAGTAGATATCAAGGATTGTAAAAATCGACAAGAGCAGTGAAGGAATAACAAGTGAGAGTATAAGGATTCCAACTTCAATGCAGCAATAGCAAGAGATTCAAACAAGTAATAACTGGAATTAACGAAATCTTCCCAAGAGAGTAAGAACTCATGTCAAGCAAGTAATAGAAAGTAATATAAATTCAAGCATGTAAAACTAGAATTGGCTATTTATCAATTTCATTCAAGTAAAATTTTACCTTTCTGCGGGTCTCAAGTCAAATCAATCAAGTAATATCACGAGAATGAGTGGAATGTCTAAAGCCTAGCAAGCAAGTACTTCGGTGCAATGTCAAACACCGTGGTCAATAAACTCCCATGGGCACAAGTACCTTCGGGTGCTCCCCCTAAGACCAGACCGGGCCCTATATGCACAGCATTAATCATGTATGTCGACATCCACTCTCATTTATAGCCAATGTGGAATTTCAAGGTTTGACCAGTATGATATATAAGGTAGAATTATGAAATGGAATCTAAGGGCGCATTAATGTGTAGGGATGAACTAGGAGTGGAAACCAGTAACGTTTGATACACGGAAAAACTAGATAAGAGAGGTGCCTTATGGGCCACCTGACAATTTTAGAAACGACACCCTTACTGTGGGATGCCCTTTCTAGGAATTATACAGGCTTTAGAGGACCCTGTCAAGAGTTAAATATCCCCTCTCCGGCTGCCATCTATCAATGGAGATGGCAAAAGTGAAAGCCTAATGATCGCGTTAACGTAATGAGCTAGCTGTGTCGACTCAATAGTTCATCGCGTCAACTCATCAGTTCATCGCGTCAACTCGGTCAACAGTACTGCGTCAACCCTGTCAACAGGCAGGGTCGACTCATCAGTTCATTTCCAGTTCACAGGGTCGACTCATCAGTTCATCGCCTCAACTCATCAGTTCATCGCGTCAACGTGGTGAACAGTACTGCGTCAACCCTGTCAACAGGCAGGGTCGACTCATCAGTTCATTTCCAGTTCACAGGGTCGACTCATCAGTTCATCGCGTCAACTCATCAGTTCATCGCGTCAACGCGGTGAACAGTACTGCGTCAACCCTGTCAACAGGCAGGGTCGACTCTGCCGTTCACTGCGTCAACGCAGTGAACAGGCAGCGTCGACCCTGTCAACAGGCAGGGTCGACTCTACCAACAGGCAGGGTCGACCCTGTCAACAGGCAGGGTCGATACTTTCTTTTGTTCCCCAGTTTTCATGCCCTTCCAATCCTCCTTTCACTCTGAGTTCTTCACAAAAGTTCTTCTTTTCTTGTAGATATAGATTTTCTTCTTCTACCACATCCTCCAATTCCTCTTAGTTTTTAAGTTATAATTAATTTTCTACGGTTCTATTTTTTACTCAGTAACTGTTCACTTACGCCTATAGATCTCATTTTTTTCACATTTTTCACCTTCTTCCTCTCATTTTCTCTATCCGCACTCTTCATAAAACTTCTTCCTAACCTTCCAATCTATGACTTTCTCTTCTTTCACATATTCTCATTCTCTCTAGATTTTTCATTATTTTCCTTCTTAGAACCCCCTATTTTCAATATCATTTCATTGTGCTTTCAACTTGGTCTTTTTCCACTTGGCCTCTTTCAACTTGGTCTTTTTCCACATTTTTCATCTTCTTGACTACAATTTCTTCTTTCACTATTTTCAGACTTTAGTTTCTCTCATATAACATCTTTAACATGGTGGTTTTAGTTTCACAGAAATTGACATAATGACAGGCCCTTTACTAAAGCATGAACTATATCAAATATAGATATTAGCTAATACATGCTAATCGTCCTAGATTTAAGTTAACACATGCTAATTATTCTAGGTATGAGACTAATACTTGCTAATACTTGCTAATACTTGCTAATTATTCTGGGTATAAGGCTAATACATGCTAATTATCTTAGGTATAAAGCTAATACATGCTAATCATCTCAAGTATGAAGCTAATGCATGCTAATCGGCTTAGGTATGAAGCTAATACATGCTAATCATCTCAAGTATGAAGCTAATGCATGCTAATCGGCTTAGGTATGAAGCTAATACATGCTAATCATCTCAAGTATGAAGCTAATGCATGCTAATCATCCTAGATTTAAGCCAACACATGTTAATCATTTTAGATATGAGACTAATACTTGCTAATTATTCTGGGTATAAAGTTAATACATGCTAATTATCTTAGGCATGAGGCTAAGGCATACTAATCATCCTAGATTTAAGCCAACACATACTTTATAAACACTAAATATCGCATGGAAATGAGCCTAAGACTAAATGCCTAGACTAATCATCCTAGATTAGCTATTAGTTTAGTTAAAAGTTGAGAACATCTACTATAACATGATGTGTAACCACTAAATACCGCATGGAGATGAGACTAATCACTAATTTTACATGCTAATATAACCTAGATTAGCTATGGTTTGGTTAAAGCTCGAGATCACCTACCTCTGTGTGGTGGCAGAAAGGGTACAGGTGGAAGAAGAAAGGAAGAAGATCAGCTCCTTCCCTCCTCTACAATGCTTCAGAGAATGCTCCCACGTTCTCTGCAGTAAGGCTTCGAATGTCAGAGAAGGTAAGAGTCTCTGCCTCAATAGAGGGGTATAATATAGGGATTTTAGGATTTTTGGTAGATAGGAGGGGAACCAGATCTGAAATAATAGCATCCCATAGTGCGATGCCAACTCAAATAGGTTGTTCGTGTCTCTTTTACAAAGTGCTGTAAGTTGGGGTGCACTATTCATAAGTTAAGATTCCAAGTTAAACTTCAAAGATTTTTATCTTTAAAAATTGATGGAGTTAGTTTATGAAATTTCATTGATAAGATCCTTATATTTTTCTCTATTTTTACATATAATTTTTGTTGAAAAATTCTTTTTAAATAAAAAGTGGTACTATTCATGACACTATTCACGTTAGGAAATAATGGGGCTTTTACGAGAGATAGAGATAATGTTTGGACAGCTAATCCATGACCCATCTGTCTATAACATATAATTATTTGGCAAAAAACGTAAATGGTGGATGCTAGGATTTGAACCTTGGTCATTGGGTTGAAAGGTAAGTTACTTAACCAACTACACTAGGAAGCCACTTGTTAAAAAAATAGCCTTTACATATAATAACTTCGTGTTCCACTTCTTACATAAACTTCCTAAAGAGTTTATTTAATATTTTTTTTATTTGGCAAATATTAATAATAATAATATTTTTTTTTCATTTTTTTATAAGGGGTGCTACACCCTCCCCTACTTAAAAGAATTTGGTCCCCAAATTCAATTGTATAAGGGTAAATTCAACTACATAAGGATACTGTAGAAAGTATAAGATACTTGCCGACTAAAATAGTTCCGGGTATCTTCTCTTCATAAATTCCTCGATCTCCCAAGTTGCTTCTAGCTCCGAACATCGATTCCATTGGATTTTTACCATAGGGATCGTCTTGCTCCTTAGAACTCGAACTTCGCGGTCGAGGATCCGCATCGGCCTTTGCTCATAAGTAAGATCCCTTTGAATCACCAATTCAACATGATTGATGATGTGAGAAGGGTCGTGCACACATATTTCTTCAGCATAGATATATGAAATACATTGTGCACTTCCGAGAGTTGAGGAGGTAAGGCAATGCGGTAAGCCACCTCGCCCACTCTTTCCAATACTTCAAATGGACCGATAAACCTTGGGGTAAGCTTGCCCTTAACACCGAATCTTCTAATACCTCGACCGGTAGATACCTTGAGAAATACATGGTCACCCACTGGAAATTCCAAATCTCTCCTTCTGTTATCAGCATAAGATTTTTGCCTGCACTGAGCTACCTTGAGTCTCTCTCTGATAAGGTGTATCTTCTCAGTCGAATCTCTAACCATATCTGGGCCTAGAATTTGTCTTTCACCGACTTCTTCCCAGCATATTGGAGAACGACAACTCTTGCCATAAAGCGCCTCGAAAGGAGCCATTTGAATACTAGCTTGATAGCTATTATTATATGCAAATTCGGCTAGTGGCAAGTGGTCATGCCAGCTTCCGCCGAAATCTATAATACATGCCCTTAACATATCTTCAACAACCTGATTTATCCTTTCAGTCTGACCATCTGTCTGGGGATGAAAAGCAGTGCTGAAATTAAGTTTCATCCCTAGAGAGTGTTGTAGACCCTTCCAAAAATGAGAGGTGAAGCGTGGGTCTCGGTCAGATACGATCGAGACGGGAACTCCATGCAATCTAACCATCTCCTTAATATATAGGGCAGCAAGTACGTCGACTGACCATCGACTTTTGATGGGTAAGAAATGGGCCGATTTAGTTAACCGGTCGATAATTACCCAAATTCCATCATATCCGCCCCTAGACTTGGGCAAACCCATGATAAAGTCCATGCCAATATCTTCCCACTTCCACTTGGGAATATCCAGTGGATGTAGCTTTCCGGCGGGTTTTTGATGTTCCGCCTTCACTTGTTGGCATGTGAGGCAACGAGACACAAAGTCTGCTACCTCCCTTTTCATGTTAGGCCACCAGAAGGTTCTTTTCAAGTCTTGGTACATCTTAGTAGCTCCAGGGTGGATTGTGTACCTCGATCTATGAGCTTCTTCAAGAATCTTCTTCTTCAATTCGGGACAGTCGGGCACACATGTCCGTGCATGAAATAGTAATCTGCCATCCGGTGCTAGCTTGAAATACAGTCTCTCGTCCAGCTTGCTCTTTATCTCCACTAGCGAGGGATCCTCTTCTTGTAACTTCTTGATTTCAGGTAGCAAATCTGGATGTAGTCTCATATGAGATAGAATAATACACATGTTCTTCTCATCTGTGCTGATATCAAGCTCAGAGAATTTCTCCAGCAGTTTCCATTCTTTTATCATGCAGTTGGCCAATATTGTTCTCGGCTTTCGACTAAGGGCATCAGCTATGGAATTACCCTTACCAGGATGGTACTGTATAGTAAAGTCGAAATCCTTGAGATACTCGAGCCAACGCCGTTGCCGCATGTTCAGCTCCTTTTGGGAGAATAAGTACTTGAGGCTTTTATGATCGGAGTACACAGTGAATTGTTCTCCGTAGAGATAGTGCCTCCAGATCTTTAAAGCGAATACTACTGCGGCCAGTTCTAAGTCGTGAACTAGGTAGTTCTCTTCATGTTTCTTCAACTGTCGGGAAGAGTATGCAATGACTCTCCCATTCTGCATCAATACACATCCGAGGCCAATACCAGAAGCATCAGTATATACCTCGTATTTTTCTCCTTCTATTGGTAACGATAGGACTGGAGCAGTGGTCAAGATATCCTTCAAAGTTTGGAAACTCTTTTCACAGTCTTCCTTCCACTCATAAGGCACTTCCTTACGGGTTAACCTGGTCATGGGAACAGTAATTTTGGAGAAGTCCTTTATAAAATGTCGGTAGTAACCAGCTAGACCCAAGAAGCTTCGAATCTCAGTTACATTTGTGGGTCGTTCCCAGTTCTTCACGGCTTCGACCTTTGATGGGTCAACAGTAATTCCATTCTTCGAAATGATATGGCCTAAGAAGGATACTTCATCGAGCCAAAACTCGCATTTGCTAAATTTGGCATATAGCTTGTTTCCCCTTAATATCTGCAATGCCTTCTTGAGGTGTTCTTCATGATCCACTTCGGTCTTTGAATAGATCAGAATATCATCAATAAAGACCACAATAAATTGGTCTAAATAGGGCCTGAATATGCTGTTCATTAACTGCATAAAAGCTGTGGGGGCATTTGTTAGTCCGAAAGGCATAACAGTAAATTCGTAATGCCCATACCTGCTTCGGAATGCGGTTTTATGAATGTCTTCTTCTTTGATCTTCAATTGGTGGTAACCAGAACGAAGATCAATCTTGGGGAAATATAAAGCTCCAGATAGTTGATCGAACAGCTCATCAATCTTTGGCAATGGATACTTGTTCTTGATTGTAAGGTGATTTAGCTGCCGATAATCTATGCATAATCTCATCGATCCGTCCTTCTTTTTGACGAATAGCACGGGTGCTCCCCATGGGGAAGTACTCGGCCTGATGAAACCCTTGTTCAATAACTCCATTAGCTGCTCTTTTAGTTCCTTCAGCTCAGCAGGGGACATTCTGTATGGTGCCCTGGAAATAGGACGAGCACCAGGGACAAGGTCGATTGTGAACGACACTTCCCTTTCCGGGGGTAAGCCGGTTAAATCTTCTGGAAAAGTATCGAGAAAATCCCGAATTACACGGATGTCTTCAAGTTTAACCTTCTCGACTTCCGTGGCAGTCACGAATGCTATGAAAGTCATGCATCCCTTATTCATAAGTTTACTAGCTCGGAGTGCTGATATAAGAAGTGATTTACTCCGAGGGCTATTGTAAACTAGCTTTGGGAAATCTACGAAAGTTACCTTGCCATGCCGGCAATCTACAGTTGCTTGGTATGTGGATAGCCAGTCGGCACCTAATATGACATCATAACCCTTTATATCAAGGCATATCAGGTCAGCAGGTAAATTATTTCCCTTAATCATCACTTCA
Organism: Amorphophallus konjac; assembly: GCA_022559845.1. Taxonomy (NCBI): domain Eukaryota; kingdom Viridiplantae; phylum Streptophyta; class Magnoliopsida; order Alismatales; family Araceae; genus Amorphophallus; species Amorphophallus konjac. The sequence goes on along the minus strand of CM040118.1, from coordinate 189,144,055 downwards.
CAATTTGGATAGTGATAAGTGATATCAGACTCATTCCCAAGAGGTGTAGATATGACCAAATCTAGCAGTTCATGTTTCTTAGAAAATGAAGCAGCAAAGTTCTTGGAAACGAATGAATGAGTTGCTCCGGTATCGAATAAAACTTGAGCAGTTTTTGAATAAATAATGAGAGTACCTTCCACAATTCCACCTTTAGTGGGTTCCGTCTCTTGGAGAGCTTGCAGACGGCCTTGTTTCTTTACCGGACGCTTCTCGTCTTTGGTGTCTTGTTCCTTCATCAGTGGGCAGTCTGGGATTCGATGCTCTCGGCTCCCACATCGAAGACAAGCTCCTAACTTTCTCCAACATTCCTCAGTCTTATGACCAACTTTATCACAATATTTGCAAATCTCCTTTGATGGTGTGGTGGTGGAGAATGGCCTGTCATTCTTCTGGAATTTCTTCGCCTTAGAGGGCTCCCCTCCCATGAAGAATCGCTTCTTGTTGAAGGATTGTTTGAATTTTCCCGGGCTTGTGACGGGTTCCTTCTTGTCTCTTCCTCAGATTCTCTCAGATAATTCGGTGGCATCTTCCAGCAGTTGAGCACGCCGAACCATCTCCGAATAGACTTGGATGTCCATCGGGGCAAGTTGTGTGATATAATGGGGCCGAAGCCCGTTGAGGAATCTTCTCGCCTTCATCTTTTCCGTACACACCAAGTGGGGTGTATACCTAGATAATCAGGAGAATTGGGCCTCATACTCGGCCACTTTCAAGCCCCGTTGTTTTAGAACGGCAAATTCCGTGGCTTTCTTTTCCTAGATATGATCGGAGAAGTACTTGTTGTTGAAATGCTCCGTGAATTCATCCCATGTGACATGGTATTCTGGCAGTGTTGCTTCTATGGATTCCCACCAGCATCGAGCGTCCCGCTCTAGTTGGAATACGGCAAGTAAAACCTTCTCTTCATCCACGCATTGCATCACACGGAAGATTCGTTCCATCTCCTTTAGCCAATTCTCTGCATCCTCGGGGTCGGACGAACCCATGAACCTCGGTGGATTCATGTTACGGAAACTTCGGTGGAGATCTCCCGCTCCACGATTTGCTCCACCTTGGGCCACTTGCTGTAGTGCATGTGTGAGGCCTTGCACGGTGCGCTGCATCTCGCGCCATTGTGCTCTTTCAGCAGCCATGATCCTACAAAAGAGTTAAGTATGATAAAGATCGGATTTACTTGTAAGGTCGAAAGTCATTGCAGAACTTAACCCATGGCTCTATCCATCTCACCGGGTAAGGTATATCTATCCTTGAACTTGGGTTTTACCTATCCTTGGACTAATGTTTTTACTTAGATTTCAATTTCCAACCGTTTATTTTTTTTCTAGTTCCCTAGGTTTGAAAACCTGGCTCTGATACCACGAAGACTGTCACGCCCCGAGCGCGGAAGATTACCCGGAGGCGTGACGCGTCTATATAGATCGTGTCAATCATGTAAATATCAGAGTGCGTAAATAACTAAGATTTAACTCAAAATTAATACAAATAGTACGAGCTGACAATTGTCACAACTAATCAAAGGATAAATACATATGTTTCCAGAGTCCAACGACTAGGCTTCAAATCTTAAGCAGTTCTAATCAAGTTGACTAATACAAATGACATAGATGAATTGATACAACTGACATAAGTGAACTAATACAATAACACAAAGGACATGACAATTTGATAACTTCACTCTAACACTCATCACTCAGTCTCATTCCCTTCCGAGTGTTAGTTGACATCCAAATTACCTAAAAATATTAGAAAACAACTAGATGAGCGAATCGCTCAGTAGGAATTACATCTCAAGATTTAACATGTTTTAAGTGGTTTACAAGTTCAATTAATGTCAGTAAAGCTATGCATGTAGATGAGTAGATATCAAGGATTGTAAAAATCGACAAGAGCAGTGAAGGAATAACAAGTGAGAGTATAAGGATTCCAACTTCAATGTAGCAATAGCAAGAGATTCAAACAAGTAATAACTGGAATTAACGAAATCTTCCCAAGAGAGTAAGAACTCATGTCAAGCAAGTAATAGAAAGTAATATAAATTCAAGCATGTAAAACTAGAATTGGCTATTTATCAATTTCATTCAAGCAAAACTTTACCCTTCTGCGGGTCTCAAGTCAAATCAATCAAGTAATATCACGAGAATGAGTGGAATGTCTAAAGCCTAGCAAGCAAGTACTTCGGTGCAATGCCAAACACCGTGGTCAATAAACTCCCATGGGCACAAGTACCTTCGGGTGCTCCCCCCAGGACCAGACCGGGCTCTATATGCACAGCATTAATCATGTATGTCGACATCCACTCTCATTTATAGCCAATGTGGAATTTCAAGGTTTGACCAGTATGATATATAAGGTAGAATTATGGAATGGAATCCAAGGGCGCATTAATATGTAGGGATGAACTAGGAGTGGAAACCAGTAACGTTTGATACACGAAAAAACTAGATAAGAGAGGTGCCTTATGGGCCACCTGATAATTTTAGAAATGACACCCTTACTGTGGGATGCCCTTTCTGAGAATTATACAGGGTTTAGAGGACCCTGTCAGGAGTTAAATATCCCCTCTCCGGCTGCCATCTATCAATGGAGATGGCAAAAGTGAAAGCCTAATGATCGCGTTAACGTAATGAGCTAGCTGTGTCGACTCAATAGTTCATCGCGTCAACTCGGTGAACAGTACTACGTCAACCCTGTCAACAGGCAGGGTCGACTCATCAGTTCATCGCGTCAACGCGGTGAACAGTACTGCGTCAACCCTGTCAACAGGCAGGGTCGACTCATCAGTTCATTTCCAGTTCACAGGGTCGACTCATCAGTTCATCGCGTCAACTCATCAGTTCATCGCGTCAACGCGGTGAACAATACTGCGTCAACCCTGTCAACAGGCAGGGTCGACTCTACCAACAGGCAGGGTCGATACTTTCTTTTGTTCCCCAGTTTTGATGCCCTTCCAATCCTCTTTTCACTCTGAGTTCTTCACAAAAGTTCTTCTTCTCTTGTAGATATAGATTTTCTTCTTCTACCACATCCTCCAATTCCTCTTAGTTTTTAAGTTATAATTAATTTTCTACGGTTCTATTTTTTACTCAGTAACTGTTCACTTACGCCTATAGATCTCATTTTTTTCACATTTTTCACCTTCTTCCTCTCATTTTCTCTCTCTCCACTCTTCATAAAACTTCTTCCTAACCTTCCAATATATGACTTTCTCTTCTTTCACATATTCTCATTATCTCTAGATTTTTCATTATTTTCCTTCTTAGAACCCCCTATTTTCAATATCATTTCATTGTGCTTTCAACTTGGTCTTTTTCCACTTGGCCTCTTTCAACTTGGTCTTTTTCCACATTTTTCATCCTCTTGACTACAATTTCTTCTTTCACTATTTTCAGGCTTTAGTTTCTCTTATACAACATCTTTAACATGGTGATTTTAGTTTCACAGAAATTGACATAATGACAGGCCCTTTACTAAAGCATGAACTATATCAAATATAGATATTAGCTAATACATGCTAATCATCCTAGATTTAAGTTAACACATGCTAATTATTCTAGGTATGAGACTAATACTTGCTAATACTTGCTAATTATTCTGGGTATAAGGCTAATACATGCTAATTATCTTAGGTATAAAGCTAATACATGCTAATCATCTCAAGTATGAAGCTAATGCATGCTAATCGGCTTAGGTATGAAGCTAATACATGCTAATCATCTCAAGTATGAAGCTAATACATGCTAATCGGCTTAGGTATGAAGCTAATACATGCTAATCATCTCAAGTATGAAGCTAAAGCATGCTAATCATCCTAGATTTAAGCCAACACATGTTAATCATTTTAGATATGAGACTAATACTTGCTAATTATTCTGGGTATAAAATTAATACATGCTAATTATCTTAGGTATGAAGCTAAGGCATACTAATCATCCTAGATTTAAGCCAACACATGCTTTATAAACACTAAATATCGCATGAAAATGAGCCTAAGACTAAATGCCTAGACTAATCATCCTAGATTAGCTATTAGTTTAGTTAAAAGTTGAGAACACCTACTATAACATGATATGTAACCACTAAATACCGCATGGAGATGAGACTAATCACTAATTTTACATGCTAATATAACCTAGATTAGCTATGGTTTGGTTAAAGCTCGAGATCACCTACCTCTGTGTGGTGGCAGAAAGGGTACAGGTGGAAGAAGAAAGGAAGATCAGCTCCTTCCCTCCTCTACAATGCTTCAGAGAATGCTCCCACGTTCTCTGCTGCAAGGCTTCGAATGTCAGAGAAGGCAAGAGTCTCTGCCTCAATAGAGGGGTATAATATAGGGATTTTAGGATTTTTGGTTGATAGGAGGGGAACCAGATCTGAAATAATAGCATCCCATAGTGCGATGCCAACTCAAATAGGTTGTTCGTGTCTCTTTTACGAAGTGCTGTAAGTTGGGGTGCACTATTCATAAGTTAAGATTCCAAGTTAAACTTCAAAGATTTTTATCTTTAAAAATTGATGGAGTTAGTTTATGAAATTTCATTGATAAGATCCTTATATTTTTCTCTATTTTTACATATAATTTTTGTTGAAAAATTCTTTTTAAATAAAAAGTGATACTATTCATGACACTATTTACGTTAGGAAATAATGGGGCTTTTACGAGAGATAAAGATAATATTTGGACAGCTAATCCATGGCCCATCTGTCTATAACATATAATTATTTGGTAAAAAACATAAATGGTGGATGCTAGGATTTGAACCCTGGTCATTGGGTTGAAAGACAAGTTACTTAACCAACTACACTAAGAAGCCACTTGTTAAAAAAATAGCCTTTACATATGATAACTTCGTGTTCCACTTCTTACATAAACTTCCTAAAGAGTTTATTTAATATTTTTTTATTTGGCAAATATTAATAATAATAATATTTTTTTTTTCATTTTTTTTATAAGGGGTGCTACAGTCTGTGCCTTGGGTCATATTTTCTATTATTTTCCTTTTGTCAACATTTTCTTTCTCTAAATTTTCAACTGTTTTCTTTAATTCAGAGTTCACACACGAAATAGCTTCATATTTCTCATTTGAAATTTTTGATTCATTTTCAAACATTTGAACTCTCAGCTTCAAATCATCAATAACATTCTTTAACAATTCATTTTCCTTTCTAGTATCTGTTAAAGCATGCTTCAAATCATCAAACTCGGCACATGAAAATTTTAGATTGTTATTTTCTGATTGCAGACATGCTATTTTATCAGACATGGTTTTATCATTCAAAATGGAGTTTACTTTCTTCTTCAAATGCCTGTTCTCCTTTCTAATATCATCTACTTTATCTAGCAAGTCTCCGTAAGCATCCTCCCAATCAGAAATTGTATAGTGCTCAAAGGGAGAGGATACCTCATCGGAGTCTTCTTCCTCCTTTTCATCATTCCTGGCCATCAGGTAGATGGGCTTTTCTTCGTCTTCACTTTCTGATGTACTGCTCAAATTGCCCTCATCCTCGTCGCTCCATGTGCTCACCATTGCTTTTCCTCTGGGAGCTCTTTTCTTGGACTTTTCTTTCAGCTTCTGGAGCTCTGGACAATCTGCCTTCATATGCCCAGCCTTCCTGCAATGATAGCAAACAATAGTGTCAGATTTCTTATCTTGGTTGGACCTATACTTGTTGTGTCGCCGACCACTGAATTGTCTTCGGCCGAAATTTCTGCCTTCTTTTCTCAAGAATCGCCTGAACTCTCTTGTCAACATAGCAAGTTGATCTCCATCGATTTCTGACCCAGATAGGATGCTCTGCTCGCTTGATGATCCATTGTGGCTGGATCTGCTTGTTTTGCTGGAACTAGCTTTCAACGCGATTGGTTTCTTCTTATTCTCGAGCTCATCAATTTTAGGAAGGTTCATCTCATATGCCATTAGAGAACCTATTAGCTCATCAACTTTCATCATCTGAAGATCTCTTGACTCCTCGATCACTGTTGCCTTTGTGTGCCAAGCAGGAGTCAGAGACCGCAAGATCTTCCTTACAATCTCGTAGTCTGAATAGCTCTTTCCAAAATTCCTCAGACCATTAGTTATGATAGTCAAACGAGCATACATCTCAGTCACAGTCTCACCAGGTTTCATCCGGAATGCTTCATTTTCAGAGACCAACATATTAGCCTTGGTCTCTCTCACCTGTGATGTCCCTTCGTAGATAACCTCCAGTTTATCCCACATTTCCTTGGCGATTTTGCATGATGACACTCTGGAGAATTCAGTAGGATGAAGTGCGCACTGGATAGCGTTGATGGCACTCCAGTTCAAAGTAGATTCCTCTCTTGTCCAAACCTCTTCATTCTCGTGCAGTTCGAATGGTCCCTTGCTCACTACTCGCCAGATCTTGTAGTCTTTCGCTCTCAGAAAGACCTGCATTCTGTTCTTCCAGTAGGCGTAGTTAGAGCCATCGAAGTACGGAGGCTTGGAGGTTGAATGTCCTTCTACTGTCATTCCCTTAGCGTTCATGGTCATTCCTCTTTAGGATGTTAGTCCCTGAAAAAAGAGTTAGGCTCTGATACCAAGTGATGGGGGTCTATGAATGATCTAGAGGGGGGTGAATAGATCAGTCACCCAATAAAATCTACTGCAACAGTTTCTAGTGCGAAAATAAAACAAACTACTGCTGGATGGCAGAAATGTAAGAGAGTGCAGTCACAGAAATCCAACTATAGCAGATCTGAACTTAAACGGACCTAAGCATGCATCTACAGTGTGTAATGGAAATGATCATGACGCACAACAATTCACACGGCAATCACACAAAAGGTAGGAAGTTTTTAAGGTGGTTCGATCTTAGACCCGAGATCTACGTCCACCCCACACTCCAACCTGGAATGTGGCTTCAACCGCTGATTCACAGCTTCAACTGCTGGGCCTCACAGCTTGCCTACAACCGCTGACTAACAGCTTGACCGCTGGGCATTACGGCTTCGCCAACCGCTGGGGACTACAGCTTAACCCGTCCAGAGGAATCCTCCTCTGCCCGCTGAGCAATACAGCTTAGCTCTGCTGACTAACAGCTTAAAAATAAGGTTTCAGAAAACAAAACAGAAACAAACGAAAAATAAGAAATCTCAAATGGAATGTAGCTCACAATGAGCAATCTCAGTTCTTGTATCTGAACCAAGAAACTGATGAACAAACATTCAGAGAAAGTCTCTCAGACTCCTCTCACTCAACTATCTTTTTCTCTTCTCTCTGGATCGTTTCTTTTCTTCTCTGCTGCACTCTCTCTTTTTCTTCTGTTCTCAATAGCACACACAGATCTTCTGATCACGATCAATTTCTCCAGATGGAGAAGTCTTCTATTTATAGCATCAGAGAGGTGGGCGTGTGTCCTCCACAATTTCCGCCCAGAGCGCCTTGACCACGTGGCAGCATTTCAGTTCACTACGTTACACGTGTCACGATCCTGGCACATCCTTCATTCTTGGATCACATGCCCATCTTAATTTCTTTGAGCAGATATCCTGCAAAGGTTAGAGCACAGAGTTGGTTCGAGATTTGATCTAAGCATGTACATACTTGATGTACATAATGCAGTATGCATATTAGAAAGTATGAACAATGAAGGTGAATGCACGGACATGCCACCAGAAAATGTATAGACTTTATGTGCAATGTACAAGATGATGTACAGACTTGCTGACTTGTAATGCGATATGCATATAGGAAAGTATGCACATTGAAGATGAATGCTCAGGCATGCCATCAAGGAGTGTATGGACTTAGTGAGCATGCGACAACGATGTACAGACATGCTGGTGTGATGATTCATGAACTTAAATGCTCGTGCCAGCAACGGTTGTACAAACTTATGAATTAATGCACGAACTTAATTGCTAGTATCATCACAGGTTGTACAGACTTTGTGTACTTGTGTATGCATAAGGCAACGTGATGCACTGACTTTGTATATGCATGAAGAACACTGGCTGTACTGCCTTGGTCGAGTGAAACAACGGAGGTTGTATAGACTAGCCACCAAAGAATGTACAGACTTTGATGAGAAAGATGCACATATGCACAATGAACATGGATGGACTGACTAAGCCACGAGCTGAGTTAACTGATGTATAGACTTGCTCAGTCAACAGCTAATGGATGTATAGACTTGCTCAGTCATCAGACCAACCGTGTGCAGACTTAGTGTGCACATGAAACAAACGAGTGCAGTGACTATGGCTAATACATGCAAACACGCATTGATCAGTGATATGCAAGAGATGGTCAATGCACTGACTATGTGGCGTGTAACTATAATTAATGCACCAATGCAAGCTATGCACGAACTAGAATAGACCTGATGCAGAGAACAGATAATGCACCGTATAGCTGCATCAATGCAATGCCCATACTTGTGTTAACGCACACCCCCTTTCCTCTTCATGCATGAAGTATATATGCTGAAGTATGAAGAACGATGAAGCATGCAGAACATTTACTAGTTCTAATCTTACATGATTCATTAGTGATTGCTATCATCAAAACTATATAACATCATCAAGGCACAAGGGGCACAACACGCGTAGCCTGAGTCCGGGGTTGGGGAAAGAACCAGTTGGAGGATATGACCTAGGGCGTATGGTCTGTGTGTGCACACGTAGTTGGGGGCGTCGGACCCGCGCTGACAAGCGCGACACCAGCTATTCCTTGTTCGTGGTACTTGTTCTGTGTGTTAGTCTCCACCTGGGACGTGTAGGGGACACTGGGGTGTGGTGTAAGATGTCAGTGGACGCATCCGACCTTGTTTCTAGTGGGTAGTGCTCCCGTCACGTGACGTAAGTTTCTCGTGACTTGAGTTTTTGTTTCCCATCTATGAGACGTGATTTTACGTGTAGGTTCTGTGTGTTCCTGAGGTAAAGGTCTAGGGTTTTCGGTGAGCGTCACCGAGGGTTTTTTTCGTAGACAGTGTAGGGTTCACGACGGCGAGGTCGTGATCGTGTCTACCCAAACCGCGTGGTCTTGGGTTGGGCTTTTGCCTGTGAGACGGGCCTCTACGATAGTGGTGTCGTAATTATTCTCCTGGCAGTGTAGCAAGAGGTTTTCCTGTTAGTCTGGTGGTCCCCCGACTGTGAGATCGGGACGTGTTTTCTGTTATAGTAGGAGTAGCTGCAGTGCCAAGTTTTTACCGACCACCAAGTTTGCTGTTCTTGCTATCGTTGCTGCTTTCCGCTACCGCCGTTGTTTATGATTGGGGTTCCGCGAGACCCCTAATGAGCCTGTGATAGGAGGCTCACCCCTACTTTTCAGGTGTGGCGGTTCTTCCTCGAGGATCGATGGTGCTGCGTAGAGGTTCTTAGTTGCCAGCTCGACGGGTCGAGTGTTCACTCGGTGTTGGGTACGCTTTTCTACCTTAGACTGTACTTTAGTTGGACTGGACTCTATTGTAGTTAGATTATTTATTTCTATTAATTATTGAATTGTCCTGGTTTATTTCCTATTTCGTTGTACCTCCACACACCTTTTAGCCCTTCCGAGCCCTCCGGCTTGTGGGCGGCGGGCCAAGATTCGAATGGTGTCGGGTTCTTCTCGGTATTCGAATCTTGGGTCGTTACAGTTGGCATCAGAGCGTGGTTGTGGACGTACATGGGAATTCAAGATATTGCGGTGATCAGAGTCCGTAAGGTCCAGTATAGTCGATAGCTGGCATAGGGTTTTGTGCATATTTTTCACTTGGTTTCCTGCGTACGAGCTTGAGTGCGCTACGTTGGCACTGTACTGGCAATTGCTGTTTTGTTGGAGTGCCGATGTGGGGCCCAAGGGATGTGATAGAGAGATTTCTTCTCGATGGGTGGTGGCTCCGGTTGTTATGCGTTTGGCAGAGTTACCAGAAGGCGTGAGTTCGAGGTGCTGTGTTCGAGGTATTTACAGCGAGGTCAGGTGGCTGGCGAGGATTGTTCATGGTTAAGTGGCCGTGAGCATGCTCCGAGGGAGCTGTTATAGAGTTTGGCCACTCTAGCTTGAGGTGTATCCAGCCCTTGAGGTGTCAAGATTGTGGTTTGAGGTGGCAGAGCGAGTGCTCTGGTCGAGAATTATGCTTGGGCGAGCGGAGGATCTTCTGTTGAGCTGCTGATGGTTGAGCCCGATATTCTTGTCATGATCTATGGCATCAGAAATGACGTGTCGGTCTTGGTTATCTTCACGGATTTTGAGGCTGGATTGGGCAGAGATGTCCCAGTAAGTTCTTGCTTCTACGCTTCTGCGTGTTAATAGGTCTTGTTCGCCATAGATTTGGCTTGAGATGTGAAGGTTCTGCGGTGAGTTCGGGACTCGAGGATGAGCATTGGCGGTTGCCGATTATGGCTCATGTTGCGGTTCTTGGCATGGCATGTTGCAGATCGAGGAATTACAATGGTGCGCACGGAGATGCTGTGATCGTGGTCTGATGAAGCACTTGGCGAGTGTTTTCGGAGGAGCTGACCTTATGGTTTTCTTGGTGCTGGAAGGCACGGGTCCCAGCATGCGTGAGATTCGAGGTCAAGACGAGCGCGAAAAGTCTCCCGACTTGTCAGAGGTGTGATTGGTTTCTTCTTTGATCGGAGAGAATTACGTTTGGCTAAGGTTCATCATCTTGCATCGTGTATCCTGATTGGTTGGCCTTCGTGTGCCATGAAGTCCGTGCGAGACACGTCTTGTGTTTTGGCAAGGTGGTTGCCTGTGAGAAGTCGTGCTCGTTTCCCTTGTTGTGTAAAGGAGTTGACATTGTTCCGAAAAAATGTGTGCCGGTCGGGAAGTGCTTGTGAAGGTTTGCAGCTGGTGTTGTGATTCCTGATCTATTGAGGATCGGAGCCTGCGGAGTTACAGAGGATTGCCAGATTGGGAAAGAGAGTCTGTGCTCTGGGTTCGAGATAATAGAGTTTCCTCACCTTATCTTTCGGAGTCGGCCAACCAAGTTGAAGATTGTCGGGATGGTGGATCCCGAGTCGTTGTGGTGCCCGTGCATGTGGATCAGAGTGCGTAGCGGAATCCTGGTGGGCCCATTATCCATAGGTTTAGAATCGTAGCGTTTGTTGCTATGGGCGGATGCTTGAGGATGTGTAGGGCTTTAGAGGAATGGTTCCTCGGTGTGAGACGTGTTGTTGCCGTGCCGTTGCTTGAGATATTGTGGTTCATGGCACTAGCAAGTGGAGAATTGGGGGAATGTGTTGGCAAGTGCGCCGCATGAGTGCCCTAATCACGTGTTGGGAGTTGTGTTCTCGGTTGATATCATGTTTTGGAGAAGTGATCTCTCAGAAGATTGTGGGTCCCAGTTGGTAGCTACGAGCGGCTGGTAAGGCTTGCCATGTGGTCGACCATGGTAAGATGTGTATTGTCTGGGGACCCGTGTGCTTCGATCGTGGCGCTATCGACTAGGATGCTGTGGTGGCAGGTGGCACTTCTCTGTTCTAGAGACGTGTGCCATGAATTGTTCAGTTTGTGTCCCGTGGCTCTGTGGTAAGAGCGGAATCGGGGTCGATAGGTGTCCATTTGGAGTAATTGAGATAAGTTGTGATTGGGTAGCAATCGGACAATGCATGTGCTAGGTCTCAAAAGAGACGTTGGCGTGGAATGGTGATCCTTGGTTTGGTGACCAGCATGGAAGGATTTCCCCTGTAAGTCTGAGTCGAGTGAGGTGAGGACCGATGATTCTGGGATCTTATCATTTGGTTTCGCCGTGCTCCCCTGAGAGGGTAGGGTTGGCGTGAGGCTCGAGATCGGATGTGGTGTTGGTCTGTGCGGAAGTGAACAACGGATGGCCTGTCGGGATCGGGAATGTGCCCTTCGGATCTGGTGGACGACTAGGAAAGAAGGAAGAAGCTGGGCGAGTCAAGTGTTTCCCGTTGACGTGTGTCTGGTGACCGATGATTGGTCTTTCACAGGCAGAAGATGCTAGTGGTTGCGCATCGAGAATGGTGAGAACTGTGTGCGAGTGAGGTCTTTGGTGCCCATATTCGTGATGTGTTTTTTCCAGACATGATCTGGGCTTTGTCGAAGTTTGAGTTCTGGCAAAGCTGGTCCAGTGCTGTGTTGGCGTTCGGCTTGCCAGGTGTGAGATGGTCGTTGGCGTGGAGCCGACGGAATTGTGACGGTCAGCTGGTAGAGAGCCTGACGTTTTGTTGGTCCGCCGACCATGGGATGGATCGGTGGCTGTTTCTCGTAACGAGGACTGTGTCTCCTCGGTGAGCAAGATTGTGGCAATGGTGCCATGATTAGATTTCGTTGTGACTGACGTGATGCAAGAGTTATGCTTTTATGTTATGCTTGCTCTGATGATCGATGTGTGCGGTGTGCGGAGCGAGGTGTTGCTCGTGATTAAGGTCTGGATGTGTCCCTCAGGAACTGTGTTTCTGCGAATATCTAGGTGTTCTCCCCTGTGGCATGGTGCTTGTCCTGAATTTTGAGGATGAAATTTCTTTAAGGGGGGAGGGCTGTAATGCCCCAGGTTTTTCAGATATTGTTCGGATCAGGATCCGTGGGTTTCGGATCACTTTTGTGGGTCCCGGATTGAGTTTTGAGGTTTAAGCGTGTTTTTGCCTGTCGGACCTTCGGAACCTCGTGTGGGGTGAACCGTTGCGTGCTCCGACTCCGGGACGTTACTAGCTCGTTGTGCATTTTTCGAGGATCGTGGGGAGTATTTTCTCTATTTTTTATATTTTTCAAAAATCCAAATTTTCTATATATTAAACCCCTTTTACTCTCTCCCCATTTCTCATTTCTCTCACTCTCTCCCTCTCTCTTCTCTCTTACGTTCTCTTCTATCCCCCTCTCTTCTCCCCGGGCGACTGACAAAGATGGATGAGGGCGAGGTGGCGATTCTCGTGGGGCGAGGATCGAGGCGTGGTGGCGTGAGGAAGCTCGGGTGTGCATTCCGATTCTCGACAGTGGTTTGCAACGTTCTCATGGCAGATCGACGTCCTCGACGCGCGGAATATTCTATGGAGGTAGGGGAATGGATCCTTAGCCCTTATACTTCCTTTCCCTACGTTTTAAAGGCAGAGGTGAGGCCGAGAGTGGGTTTATTTCATGTCGGGGTTAAAATCACTTGTTTGGGGTGAGCGGCAATTTTTGGCCGATTCGAGGCTCGATTGAGGTTTTGATTTGGTTTTCTAGTAGTAGGGATGCCCGGGGATGAATTCCCCTTGTTTTCCCCTTCGCTAGGAGGCGAATGAGGTGTGGAACTGAGCTCACGGCAGAGCTCGGTCCGTCTCTGTAGAAATGTAGGAGACGGCCACATTAGTGGCTGTCTATGCTCTGGTCTGGGCTGCCAAGACCCTGGCTGCCCAGGTCACTGGGCTGCCAAAGGTCTGGCCGCCCAGGGATGTTGGGCGGCCAGGACCCAGGCCGCCCTCAACTTGCATGGCCCTGGACTAGGTGGCCAGGTCGACGGCCGCCCAGCCCTCTGGGCGGCCAAAGGTGTGGCCGCCCAGGCCAAGGGGTGCCCACATGCTGGGAGGCCACTGGTATGGCCACCCTGGCCTCTGGGCGGCCAAGTGTGTGGCCGCGCAGCTCAACCAGCCCTCGGGCCGCCGTGTTTCACGTTTTCTTGCCCTGAGATGTCCGTATGTGATACGGATTCACGGAACAGGTGTCTGCATGATTCTTCATTATCTAGGAGGTACCGTGTTACCTCGATTGTTGTCCCCGTGAGTTTTGAGGGTCCGGATGACCCCGTGTGTTCTCGAGCTTCCGTGCGCACGTTAAGTTGACTCACCGTGTATCGGTATGTGTGCGGAGGTCTTCCCCCGCACAACGTGGGTTTCTTCGGAAAGTGGTTTCCGTGTAAGCCAGACGTATGGCCTTGGACTATGAGCCCATGTTGAGTCTTTACATGTTTTGAGGATGACAACACTATGAGCCTTAGTGGAGAACAAAAAGAGTCTCTTCAGTTATGTTCAGGGGTTGTCTTCGTGTCGTTATTTGTTCCATCGCGTGCTGAACACTGTAGCACCTCGTGCTGCTTTCTGTGCCACCTCGTGTCGCTCCATCTGTGTCACCCCTATGTCTTCGAGTCTTATGTTCTGGCCAAGTCTATACAGCCTCATCTTTACCTTTTTTCCAAGCCAAAGTCTACACATTCATTTCCTTGGGCAAAGTCTATACATCGTGGCCTTGAACTCTCAGTCTGTACACTCTTTATTTCAAAGTTTATACATTGTTGCCTTGAAGCCGTTCCTAGTCTATACATCCTGTTGAACGCAAAGTCTACACATCGCCTCACATAATATGAAGGCTGTACGTTGAAAGTGTCTGTCTTGCTTTGTAACCACACTTCGTGTCGGTTTCGATTTTCATCTTCGAGTTGGTTTCAGTCCGTGTCGTTTCGTGTAGTCCTCGTATTCGAGTCATTTTGTATGTCTTCGTGTTGTTTCCATGTTTGTGTCTTCGTGTTATCTTTTGTGCTTGTGTCTTCGTGTTATCTTTTGTGCTTGTGTCTTCGTGTTAGTTTTGTGTTTGAGTCTTCGTGTTGGTTCTGTGTTTGTGTCTTCGTGTTATTTTTGTGTCTTCGTGTTATTTTTGTATTTGTGTCTTCGTGTTGCTTCTTTCTATCTTCGTCCAGGTTTCCTCTGATCGCGTGTCTTACTACTGTTTTACTCCGTGTTATTTCCTTCTCACTTCGTGCTGTTCTCATCTAACCTCGTGTCATTCCCTTTGTAGTGTTAGCTTTATTATTGTGTATCTCGTGTCGTTCTCTTTGTAGTGTTTGCTTTGTTACAGTGGTACTTCGTGTCGTTCTCTTTGTAGTGTTAGATTTATTATTGTGTATCTCGTGTCGTTCTCTTTTTACCTCGTGCTGTTTTCATCTGACCTCGTGTCATTCTCTCTTTATTTCGTACTGTAATAATCTTGTGTATCTCGTGTCGTTCTCAGTACAGTGCATCTCGTATTGCTATCACATACCTCATGCAGTTTTTAGTTTGTGTGGCCCTGAGTTTTAATGGTTTTAATTTCTTTGCAGGAGAAGAAGAAAAAACAAAAAGAAGAAGGTGGTCCGAGGAAGAATATTCCCAGTGACTGGGCTACACGTGATCCAATGCTAAAGGAACCAATGCTATAAAGGCACGTGGCAAGAAGGTTCTGGATCAAGTGTGGGAGGCACACGCATTCTGCACCTTATCCACCTACTGCTGCTATATATTGAAGCCTTCGTCCACAGATGAAGGTTGATCGAAAGGGAAAAAGAAAAAGCAAAAGTGCAGAGAGTTCGATCCAGCAAAAGAAGAGAAGAAAATAGAGGGCAGAAACTGAAGAAGAGGAAGAAGAGAGAATAGCAGAGAGAGTGAGAGAGAGAGAGCTCGAAGCTGAGAGTTCAGAAAGAAGAAGAAGAATAAGGTTTCTGGTTTCAGGATCAAATCCGAACCAGTTTGCTCTATTGTGAGCTATATTCCGTGTTTCATCGTTCCAACATTCAGTCTGCTGTATCTTTTTTAGTTTCTTATTTTTGATCTTTCTTTAATGTTCTAGTTCTATCTCCGAGTCTCAGGTTGAGATCGGTGGTCCTCCTGTTCTGTTGGTTCGGGAGAAGGGAGACGCTGTCTCCAGTTGCAAGTGGCCGTGTGCTGCTTATGAGTTCCCTCTGGACTTCAGAGGAAGAGAGACCTTGGTCTCTGGGTCTAGTGACTGCAGATCACTAGTGTTCCCTCCGGTTGGAGGAAGAGGAACTTGTTTCCTAGTTTCTAGGGACTTGGAGTCCTTAGGGTTCCCTCCGGGTGTGGAGGAAGAGGGGAGGGTGTTCCCCTGGTCAAGCTGTGAATCAGCCGTTGTCGCAAACTGAGTCTGCTTGGCTAGCCGGTGCTAGTGGAAGCCTCACTTCGGTTTGAAGTGAGGGGTGGACGTAGGCAGACTGGAGGTCTGACCGAACCACCTTAAAAATCCCTGGCGCAGTGTGTTTGGTTTCTATTCTGGCTTTGGATCTTTTCGGTAGATGCTTGTCTAGGCCGATCCATCTTTACCTTCCTAGCTGATCGTTCTGCGCGATTAGTGTTTGACCGTTAAGATGTTTTTCGAAAACTCTTAATTGAGAACTTAATTTTTAATCCTCAATGGTTTACTGGTAAAGGTCCATTCACCCCTCTTTGGACCTATCAATTGGTATCAGAGCGGTCTCTGGTTCAGAATCCAACGATTCTCAGAGGATCCTCTACGTGTTTCCTGTGTGCATTGTTTTGCTTGTGAGTTAGTGTTTGATATCTGTTCGTTTGAACTAATGGCAATGGCTAATCCACCGATTTTTAAGGGATCTGACTTTGACATTTGGTTCAGTGTTTTTCGCATGTTTGTTAAACAAACTGATAAGGACTTGTGGAAGTTGATTTCACAAGGCCCGTATGAACTGCCCAAGAAAAGGTCCAAGTGGACGGACAGTGAGAATCAGATGTTCCAAGAGAATCAAAAGGCTTTAAACCTAATGTTAACAGCGACTGATAAAGCCTTGCATTCTTGTTTCAATGATTGCAGATCCGCCAAGGATATTATGGACCAGCTGAAGCTAGCTCACAGGAGAAATGAAAGCACATGCATGATGGTTAGCAGAAGTGACCACAGTACCAGCCAAGAGGTGGAGGAGAATGAAGAAGAGGTAAACCTCTTCGAGAACCTTTCTATAGAAGATTGGGAAAATGCTTACAACGATTTATCTGAGTCATATGAAAAATTGCAAAAATGATATAAAAAATTGAAAAGGAATAAGGGGCTAGATAATTCAAGGTCTGACTGTAAAAAATGTGCTGAATTGAAGAATTCTCATGATGCCTGTGTGTCTGATCTACAAATATTGAAAAAACAAAATGAAGTGCTAAGCAATGGTAATAAGAATCATGTGAGTGAGATTGATTCCCTGAGAAAATCCTCAGCTGAAAGCAAGGAAAGTTTAGAGAAGATCAGGATTGAAAATAAATTACTTGCTGAAAAATCTGAAGCCATTAAGTCTGTCAATTTTCAATTACAGAAAAACATTGAGAAACTGCAAAAAGACTTGAAAGCTCTTAAGGATGGAAGAAAATCTGAAACTGACTCTGATGATCAGATTTTGATAAATGAATTAGTTCAGAATGACAAACTTAAGGAAGAAAATGAAAAGTTAAGAATGCTGAACTTCACTATGTGTGATAGACTTCTAGCTTTAGAAAAAGGAAAATCTGTTTACATTGAAGAATCTGAAAGAGTAAGAAATCTAGAACAAGAAGTTGAGGATTGCAAAATTGCAAACAAAGTGCTAAGCGAATGTGTAAATTACAATGAACAAGAGATTGCCAGTTATGAAATACACATCGTTTCTCTGGAAAATGAAATTGAAGATTTGAATAAATCCCTGTCAAAATTTGTGGAAGGACAAGAAAATCTGGACAGACTGTTAGGTGTTAAGGTCAATACTCAAAAGGAAGGGTTAGGCTACAACAATGTCAACAAGAAGACCTTCAAAAATAAACTAATGACATCGTTTATCAAAGCATCTGATGTAGCCACCACCTCAGAAGATAAACAATCCACCGTTCAGAAAAACCAAAAACAAACTGAAAAGTTAAAAAAAGGTGATGGATCCAAGCTGAAAAATGTTCGTGTCAAATCTTCTGAACAGGAAATGCCTTCTACCTCATCCCCACCTCACTATAAGGCTAAGAAAACACAAGAACAAGATAAGAGACAGAAAATGAATAAAAAGGGCTCATCTGTGCATGTGGATCACAATACAAACACACACACTCATGCCTCTAAACGGAAAGTTCAATGTCACTACTGTCACCGACTTGGACATGTGATGCATGAGTGTAGGATAAAAGATAAAGATGACTGGTTGGCTAGTGAAAAACATACAGGGAACTTTCATGAAAGGGACTTCTCTCGTCAGAAAAAGAAAATTCAGTGTTTTTGTTATGGCAAGCTAGGCCACACTTTTGCCCCATGTTGGGATAGACCTGGAGGTAAGAAAACTCACTGTTACTACTGTGGGAAACACGGCCATACTCTTAAAAATTGTTGGCATGCTCAGGGGAGTAGATTCAATTCTAGATCTGGAAAACTTCCTGCTCCCAATGTGGCTGTCTTTAAAGAGAATCTCTCAGCATGTATCAACTGCCGAAAATCAGGCCACAGAGCTGATGACTGTTGGCAGGCTAAATATGAAAAAGAAAAATTTCATGTTAATAACAAAAATTTTCCTGTCAATGCACACATATTTCATCCTTATCATAGTCTGTATGAACAGAATTTGAAATCAGGTTGTGAGCGCCATGGTGGTCGGTTTGGACATACCATGTCCAAAGGTAAGTTGTTGGTTTCCAAAAAATTTGCTAGAATTGAAGCAGGACACAAGTTTGCCTGGGTCCCTGCAGGACCAAAATAATTTGATTTGTTGCAAGTGTGCCTTGGAAGCTGAAGAATAAAGAGGGGTAATAAACCAAGGCACTCGAAAGGAAAAACCCCAGGATTTATTCAGGTCAGTTTCCAATACCTGCTTTAATTTTTGGTGTATTGTGACTTAAATTTGGTTCTGTGATGTAGTCAGTGTGCAACTGAGAATTCCATGATCATGCTCATAGTCAGGGGGAGGCATACAAGTATTGGGTCAACTTACTGATTCGTGTTCATTGCATGCTCATTGCATCACATTCCATTTATTTGAAAAACCATAAGTTTGCTTCAACGTATTGCACTTCAGCTGATAGCATGCATGTTACTCAATAAATAATTAATATTTCCAAGAGTTGTGTGTGTGAGATGTCCTCGCGTGGGCCGAAAAGGAGCATGTCAGGTCATCTGGTATCTGAAGAACCTTTGTCTGCCTATGTGGTTAATTGGTGCTGAGTTCAGTCATCTCATGAGGTTGCAGCTTATTGCCCAAGAGCATTCTCTGGTTACGAGATTGAATTTCCTCAGGAAGATTTCATTTGTGAGCTCCTTGGTCTTTACTCTCTAGAGTAATCTCTCACTTGCTGCTTTGCTGTTAGGAGTGCTTCTCATCTCATCTCTCTCCATTCTGTTTGTCACCTCCTTATCCTTTTCTTATCCCCTTTGGTTCAGGAATATTCTTGAAGAAAAATTCCTTCTTATAGTTTTGTTACTCTTATCAGATTTGATCAGAATACCTTAAACCACCCAAAATCTATTGTAACAAGTTACACCTGTTAATAAAGAACTTTAATGCGTGGGGGTTATATCTTGTCCTTTAATCCTTCTAAGTTATCCTCTCTATTGTTGGTCAACATATTGTAAAACTTTCTGTTAAATGAAAAACCTTGCGGAGGATTTCGTTTTAACTGAAACCTATGTGAAGAGGGCTATGAAAAAAAAAAATTTTAAGTAAGGGCTCTGTCTTTTTGTCCAAGATCATGAGAGGTGTTACCAGGGAATACACCATTCTTTGTGGCAGAGCAATGGCAATTGTGGAGAAATAGATATTCTAGATCAAAGAAGTCTAGAGTTTCTGTCATGATACAATTAGCTATCTCTGTTTCTTATAGAAAAGTTAAAATAAAAAAAAGGAAAAAAGAGGAAAGAAAAGTCAACAAAAATTCATTGGTTTTCATTGGCATAAAGGTAGCCTGTCCTGAGTAACCAGGGATTCTGGTGTCTTATAAACATGTCTCCTTGTGTAAAAAGGGACAATTCTACCTAAGTGCGTAACAAATTGGTTGACTCTGTATGCCCTCTCTTGTCTTTTTAAATGAAGTAATGAACCCTACTTGACTATCTATTTGTTATTTCTTTGCCTGACAAACATAAGGAGTATTTTAATCGTGACCTTCTGTAGGCTAAGTACCTTTAACAGCTAGTTTTATGATCGTGTTGATTTAATGTCTTGAGGTAACTGACCAAGGTATTCGGAAGAATATAATAATTCCATATATTGAAGAGCGAACTTTAACGGGCAATGGCTGTGTTACATATTGAATAAGGGTAGTTTGGGTATTTCCTGAAAAGTTCGATAAGAGTGAAAAGTGACCCCCCAAAACCCTTCTTGTTCCTCAAGGTTACATCCAAAAACCCTCGCGTGCCCTTGCCGCTTCCTGTTTCTCCTCGTG
This sequence comes from Amorphophallus konjac, assembly GCA_022559845.1. Lineage (NCBI taxonomy): Eukaryota > Viridiplantae > Streptophyta > Magnoliopsida > Alismatales > Araceae > Amorphophallus > Amorphophallus konjac. The sequence goes on along the minus strand of CM040118.1, from coordinate 189,123,975 downwards.
TCGATACGTCTCGTACGCTCCTTCAAACCCTTCTCTCCTGCTCATTATTCTTCACGAAAATCTCATCTCCCCCACAGAGTTCTCTTCCGTTCTTGGTCCTAGCTTCATCTCCAGCAGCAACCAGCAAGAAAGGGTTGATACTCTGGGAGTTACGGCAAATGGATCAGCTAGAATCTGTCGCCCCTGTTGAAAGGAAGAGGAAGGGAAAAGAAACAATTGAGGAGCCTTCGTCCAAGCAGCAAAGATGTGTTGAACCAGAAATAGCGGTGGATATTTCTTCTGCACAAGGTACCAGGCCTTCTCAGTCTATCGTGTTTTTAGAAAGTGGGAAAATTATTCCTCCAAGGATAATAGATTTCGGCGATGAATCCATGGTTTTGACGTTTCCAGAACTTTTGGAGATTTTTGAGTTTCAGGATTGGAGGAAATTCCTAGAAAATCACCGTGTCTACTACCCTAGCCTGGTAATGGAATTTTATAATAACTTGTCTTTGAGCCGAGAAAAGTCTGCTCTGATCTCGTCTGTTAAGGGGATTGAGATAGCAGTAACGTGTGACTCTCTCCATAAAGCTCTCAGTATTCCAGAAAAAGGAGAGGTGGAAAGAGAGTTTAGATATAGTCTGCATGAAGCCTTTTCGATCATTACTGGTAAACCCAGTAACATTCATGACAAGGGGCAATTGAAGCTGAAAGCTTACCAAACCTTATCATTTCCCCCTCTTCACAAGCTTCTTCAGAACGTCATTGCCTCTATAGTCACCCCACAGACTGGAGCTAGAGGAAGAATCACAGACACTCAGAGATTTCTTTTGTTCTGTCTGATTCAGCGTGTAAAGATCTGTCTGCCTGAAATTATTTTTTCTGTCATGAAGGGGTGTATTGGGTCCAAAAGACACCTGCCCTATGCCGCCCATCTGACAGACATCTTCAAGTACTCAAAGATTTCCTTGGATGGAGAGGCCATGTCTGAAGTTAGGAGTCAAAATATATTTAACATGAATTTTGTTTCAGTATTTTTGGGCTTGGAGGGCTCTTCTCTCATGGGGCAGGTTAAGGCCCAGAAAGTCAAGGAATCACAAGCTCAGAGGGAGCTCCTGGAACACCCTCAAGATTCTGCCCAAACACTTTTAGCATCAGCTTCTGAGGTTGCTCTACAGGAAACACCATCTGAACAACCACAGTCTGTTATGTCTGCTGCACCCACTGAAACATCTCTATCTTTTCAGAGGCTTGTTGAGATTGCATCTGAAGAAGTTAGGATGTCTGAAAATAGCTTTCAGCCAGAACTAGATACAAATATTGGTGGTTTGTTTGATTCCTTTGGGAAGACATCAGAAGAAGTGAGGCTGCCCGTGGAATAGCCTGCCCAAGAGCAAGAAAGTAATGAGCAAGACCTTGCTGAGTTTGTTAATTCCATTCTTAGAGAGACTGTGGAGAAAAGCTTGGAAGAGGCTGATAACGTGGTTACAGCTGAAATTATAGAACAGGCACCTGTTGAAAGCTCTGCAGATGATGATCTCATGGAAGATAGAGTGGATGAGTGTCAGGAGAAAGTTACTGACATAGAGCAAGAAGAAGAATCATCAAGTGAAGAAGAAGCACCTGAGAATGTATTTCCTGAAAAAGAAATCCAAGCTGAAGATGAAGATAGGGTTCCAGCAGGAGACAGCCAAACGCCAGTACAAGAAGAAGCAGATGAGAGAACAGCACCTGGCTGTGAATCTTATGGTACACCCCTAGGTCAACCTCGACTTCTATCTGCTCGGGCGCCCAACATTGAAGAACTCCTTATAAATCTGACTCAGCAGATGCAGAGACAGGATAAGAAAATGGATGATCTGCTCAAGTATGTCACTCTAAATATTAATCAAGTTCATTCCAGGCTACTGAAGCTTGAAATTTCTCTCCTGATTGAATGGAAAAGGTTCCTGCTAAACAAGAAAGCTTCAGATGATGCCACCAGGTCCTCGATGGAAATCCTACAGGTGGTATGTTCGAAGATAGCAACAGCACTTCGTGAATTACAAGATGCTCATATTTCCTCTGTTAAGTCATCTGCCAGCATTATAGATCATTGTTTTGAGATCAGGACATCCTTAGAAGTTTTGAAGGGGTCAACTAGTACCCTAGGTCCAGATGTCCAGAAGATCTATGACAGATTGATCGCTTTCTTAACAGAAGTGAGAACTCTGACTGACAGATATGAATCTGTTAATATTCGCCAGGAAGACATCATTTCAGAAGTGGCACATGTCAGAAGCTCTGTTGTGTATTGGCTAGCTGAATTGTCCAATGACTTGAAGGATCTTCACTCTGCCTTGGGTTCAGCCCCTGGTCAGGCATCCTCTAGCAGAAGTCCATCTCAAGATTTCTCCTCTGTTGCTCCAAGGGGTAGACCACCACTAGACAGGCCACGAGGCACTTCCAACAGACATGCCAGATTCTTTTCTCCTTAAAAAATAGTGTTATGTAGTTTTTGCCCATTTTGAGGCTCTCTCACACTCTTGGACTTGTTAATTACATCTCATATCATTTGCATTTCTGCCTCCTTTTGTTTCTTTCTTTTTGATGTTGACAAAGGGGGAGAACTCAAGTCTTTGTCTTTGCTACTACTATGATTAATGATTTGTTTGTTGTTAATGATTCGTTAATGATGATTAATGATGGTGCTGATGATGTTTAGCTTTGAACAGGTTGAAAATTATTCCTGCAAAGACTCAAGACTCATAGTGTTGCCTTCCATCAAAAAGGGGGAGATTGTTGAGTCTTTACATGTTTTGAGGATGACAACACTATGAGCCTTAGTGGAGAACAAAAAGAGTCTCTTCAGTTATGTTCAGGGGTTGTCTTCGTGTCGTTATTTGTTCCATCATGTGCTGAACACTGCAGCACCTCGTGCTGCTTTCTGTGCCACCTCGTGTCGCTCCATCTGTGTCACCCCTATGTCTTCGAGTCTTATGTTCTGGCCAAGTCTATATAGCCTCATCTTTACCTTTGTTCCAAGCCAAAGTCTACACATTCGTTTCCTTGGGCAAAGTCTATACATCGTGGCCTTGAACTCTCAGTCTGTACACTCTTTATTTCAAAGTCTGTACATTGTTGCCTTGAAGCCGTTCCTAGTCTATACATCCTGTTGAACGCAAAGTCTACACATCGCCTCACATAATATGAAGGCTGTACGTTGAAAGTGTCTATCTTGCTTTGTAACCACACTTCGTGTCGGTTTCAGTTTTCATCTTCGAGTTGGTTTCAGTCTGTGTCGTTTCGTGTAGTCCTCGTATTCGAGTCGTTTTGTATGTCTTCGTGTTGTTTCCATGTTTGTGTCTTCGTGTTATCTTTTGTGCTTGTGTCTTCGTGTTATCTTTTGTGCTTGTGTCTTCGTGTTAGTTTTGTGTTTGAGTCTTCGTGTTGGTTCTGTGTTTGTGTCTTCGTGTTATTTTTGTGTCTTCATGTTGTCTTTGTATTTGTGTCTTCGTGTTGCTTCTTTCTATCTTCGTCCAGGTTTCCTCTGATCGCGTGTCTTACTACCGTTTTACTCCGTGTTATTTCCTTCTCACTTCGTGTTGTTCTCATCTGACCTCGTGTCGTTCCCTTTGTAGTGTTAGCTTTATTATTGTGTATCTCGTGTCGTTCTCTTTGTAGTGTTTGCTTTGTTACAGTGGTACTTCGTGTCGTTCTCTTTGTAGTGTTAGCTTTATTATTGTGTATCTCGTGTCGTTCTCTTTTTACCTCGTGCTGTTTTCATCTGACCTCGTGTCATTCTCTCTTTATTTCGTACTTTAATAATCTTGTGTATCTCGTGTCGTTCTCAGTACAGTGCATCTCGTATTGCTATCACATACATCATGCAATTTTTAGTTTGTGTGGCCCTGAGTTTTAATGGTTTTAATTTCTTTGCAGGAGAAGAAGAAAAAACAAAAAGAAGAAGGTGGTCCAAGGAAGAATATTCCCAGTGACTGGGCTGCACGTGATCCAATGCTAAAGGAACCAATGCTATAAAGGCACGTGGCAAGAAGGTTCTGGATCAAGTGTGGGAGGCACACGCATTCTGTACCTTATCCACCTGCTGCTGCTATATATTGAAGCCTTCGTCCACAGATGAAGGTTGATCGAAAGGGAAAAAGAAAAAGCAGAAGTGCAGAGAGTTCGATCCAGTAAAAGAAGAGAAGAAAATAGAGGGCAGAAACTGAAGAAGAGGAAGAAGAGAGAATAGCAGAGAGAGTGAGAGAGAGAGAGAGCTCGAAGCTGAGAGTTCAGAAAGAAGAAGAAGAAGAAGGTTTCTGGTTTCAGGATCAAATCCGAACCAGTTTACTCTATTGTGAGCTATATTCCGTGTTTCATCGTTCCAGCATTCAGTCTGCTGTATCTTTTTTAGTTTCTTGTTTTTGATCTTTCTTTACTGTTCTAGTTCTGTCTCCGAGTCTCAGGTTGAGATCGGTGGTCCTCCTGTTCTGTTGGTTCGGGAGAAGGGAGACGCTGTCTCCAATTGCAAGTGTCCGTGTGCTACTTATGAGTTCCCTCTGGACTTCAGAGGAAGAGAGACCTTGGTCTCTGGGTCTAGTGACTGCAGATCACTAGTGTTCCCTCCGGTTGGAGGAAGAGGAACTTGTTTCCTAGTTTCTAGGGACTTGGAGTCCTTAGGGTTCCCTCCAGGTGTGGAGGAAGAGGGGAAGGTGTTCCCCTGGTCAAGCTGTGAATCAGCCGTTGTCACAGACTGAGTCTGCTTGGCTAGCCGGTGCTAGTGGAAGCCTCACTTCGGTTTGAAGTGAGGGGTGGACGTTGGCAGACTGGAGGTCTGACCGAACCACCTTAAAAATCCCTGGCGCAGTGTGTTTGGTTTCTGTTCTGGCTTTGGATCTTTTCGGTAGATGCTTGTCTAGGCCGATCCATCTTTACCTTCCTAGCTGATCGTTCTGCGCGATTAGTGTTTGACCGTTAAGATATTTTTCAGAAACTCCTAATTGAGAACTTAATTTTTAATCCTCACTGGTTTACTGGTAAAGGTCCATTCACCCCCCTCTAGACCTATCAGCCCAATCACCTAGCCTGGGGCTGGAAGTCTCTTGAGTTCCCTTTGTGATGGAATGGTGTCACGCCCCGAGCGCGGAAGATACCCGGAGACGCGTGACGAGTTTATATCAATCATGTCAATCAGAGTGGTCGTGTATTCGACACAAAGAGAGAGATGTGCAAAATAACAAGATAACCCAATCCTTTATTTCATAATGGATAGACTATTACAAATCCAATACTCTGTTTAATAAAAAGGAAAAGAATACATATTTGACTCAAGAAACTATAGAAAAGACTAGATGACACTTGAGCAGCTCTATCACTTTCACTCTTGACCATTCCCATCCGATTGACTTCCATCGTCGTCGGACTTACCTGAAATGTAAAAAGGGACAAACGGAATGAGCGAACGCTCAGTAGGAAATTATATCTCAAGTACTAGCAAGGGGTGTAAGTAATTACATCTTTCATGAATGCAATAAGGCTATGCATGCTCGCATAAAACGACAAGATAGAGAGAATGTAATATCAAGGAAATAAGATGAACTTAATCATGAACTTTCAACAAGATAACAAGTTTATTCAAGATAAGCAAGTACGTTTAACAAGTCATGTCAAGAACTTTGGCTATCATGTATCAAGCAAGTAAATTACCCTTTTTCGGGCCACGCAATTCATGTCAAGTCAAGTACGATTCAAGTACAAGATGTGTGTGGAATGTCCAATCAAGCAAGTCAAGTACTCGGTATAATGCCAGATACCTTATCATTTTAACTCCCATGGGTACAAGTACTTTCGGGTGCTCCTCCCAGGACCAGATCGGGCCCTATATGCGCAGGCATTTATCATGTGTTTTGACATCCACTCTTGTTTATAGCCAACGTAGAATTTCAATAATCAAGCTTGTAGACACGTATGACAACTTTGATAGAATAGAGTCCAAAATATGACAAAGGACATAGAATGGCGATAATAACGGTATAATCACGATATCGATAAAAATCTAGGTAGAATATGGTTCCCTTAACTTGGGTACCATGACAAATCAGTATGGACATTCTTTATATAGAATTAAGGTCCACATGAACAGTATATCAAAGGTAAGATACCCTCATTCTTATCATAGAATTGAGGTTTACAAGAATGACATGATATGGCATGATATCATCATCCCATTAAGAATTTCTTATGATATACTCTTTGTATAATCATAAGGGCCGGTATACCATGTTTCTTTAGATTGACATGGCAAAGATTGTGTAATGGGTTTTTAGGGTACAACCAGCTCAGTCGGCCTTGAGGGAATCCAAGGCTACGAGGAGTCTTACGGAGGTCTCTATGACTAACTCGCTAGTCCAAAGGAATGGAATGTCCAATGGAGAGCTTGTATGTCAATGAGAATTGAGTGTGATCGATAAAACAATCGTGAAACGTGGGACTATACTCACGGAATGGAGAATAGTGCCGATATATATATTACATAACATATGAAACCATCGGTTAACAGAATCAGTGGAAAAATCAGTTTTACAGTAAAGTAACGACTTAAGCAGAGTCGTTTATCAAGTAATTAACGCCTAACAGAAGGGCGTTTATATAATTTCCATATTTGCAAAATTTCAATATTTCAATAATTTATCTAAAACGCGCCCTGGGCAGGGGCGTTTCTTCATGATTTGACGACTATACCAGAAGGCGTCCTTTTTATTCACAATATTGGACAGGATATAATTAATTTCAGGAATTATCAAAAACGCGCCCTGGGCAGGGGCGTTATCATTAAATTCTATTTTTGCAGAATATATATTTTTCAGGAATTTAACAGATACGCGCCCTAGGAGGAGGCGTTTCCTTTCAATTCACGCCCTATGATGGGGCGTTAACAGTTGAAAAATGAATTTGTACACGTCGTGAATTCAATAAATATCAGAAAGCACGATTTGCACGATAATCAAGGATAACAATCATATAATCTTGATAATAAAATCAGTAGGGTTGAGGACAGAGGATCATGCATTAATGTAATCAGGATTTCATATATAATCAGTTCTTAACATGGTTAATTCATGATTAAGTGAAATTAACGCCTAAGTACAGGGCGTCAAATATTAAATTGACGACCTGGGCAGGGTCGTGTCTTGTAAATTAGCGCCCTTGACAGGGGCGTCTCTTTCAAAATATTTCAGAAAACACATGGAAACTATAATAACCATATGCATGACATGCTTATATATATATATATCTTGCATTAATTTCATTTGGGCTACAGTAACTTGAGAAAACCTACCTTAATATGATTGAACTGACGAAGGGTTTGAAAGATCTGAAACTTCCACTGCAACCAATCAACCGCAGTAGCAGCAGGAGGAAGAAAATCCTTTTAAGAAGGAGTTCGTTTTCGATGAAGAACACATGTTCTTGGTTTTGTCAATTTTGCTGTAGATCCTACAGGAAAGAAGAAACATATATTAGTTTCTTCAACTACCTAACGAGTGGATAAGGAAGAAAGAACATTACCTGGTTCTTTCGTAGGAGCTTCCCGACCTGTAAGAAGGAACATAAGATGAAGAATTATTAGTTCTTCATGTAACCGAAGCAGACAACAAAAGGAATTAGAAGAACATATGTTCTTCACGTACCGTGCAGCAGTCGTCCGTCCAAATAGATTTAGGGTTGGATCGAACAGTTTATTTATAGATTTTGGAAATCTTATTAGGGTTAGTGATTGTGTGGAAGTAATACTTCCATGATAGAGTCATTACCACGTTTGAACTCTTTCTAATGCTTATCAATTACCCTGGATAAGATCTGGATTCGAACGGGACTGGAACGGAATTAACGACTTCGGTCAGGGCGTCGATTCCTGAATTGACGACCTGGTTCAGGTCGTTTCTTAAGAAGAGCCTGATATGAAGGCGTTCTTTGTTTTAAAACACGCCCAAGCTAGGGGCGTTTCTTGGCCTTACCCTTTTTGACGTTGGAATTTGACGCCGTTTGGTGAGGGCGTCACTTCTTGAGTCACGCCTTAACTAGAGGCGTTTATAATTTAAATAGCGCCTTTATCCGAGGCGTTATTTTATATTATTTTATTTATCTATTTATTTGATTTATTTTTTTAAAATGTTTATTATTATTAATATTTTATCAGGGTTGCTACACCCTCCCCCACTTAAAAGAATTTGGTCCCCAAATTCAATTGCATAATATGTATATACGTGGAGAGTGTAGATCATATACCTCTTAGAATAACTCGGGAAATCATTTCTTCATAGATTCCTCGGTCTCCCATGTTGCTTCATGTTCAGAATTCTTGTTCCATTGCACCTTGAGCATGGGAATAACCTTATTCCTTAGAGCTCGTATTTCACGATCTAAGATCTTCATAGGCTTCTGTTCATATGTGAGATCTTTCTGGATCACCAGATCTCCATGTTCAATAATATGAGATGGATCGTGTACATACTTCTTCAACATAGATATGTGAAATACATTATGTACTTCGGACAATTGAGGAGGCAATGCGATGCGATAAGCAACCTCGCCAACTCTTTCGAGTATCTCAAAAGGTCCGATGAATCTTGGCGTAAGCTTGCCCTTAACACCAAATCTTCGTATGCCACGTCCAGGCGATATTTTAAGAAATACATGATCTCCGATTTGGAATTCAAGATCTCTCCTTCTTGTGTCAGCATAAGCCTTTTGCCTTGTCTGAGCAACTTGCAATCTTTCTCTGATTACTTGTATCTTTTCAGTTGTATCCCTTACCATGTCTGGACCTAACAGTTGTTTCTCTCCAACTTCGTTCCAGCATAAGGGTGATCGGCAACTCCTTCCATATAAAGCTTCGAAAGGTGCCATTTGGATACTAGCTTGGTAGCTATTATTATATGCAAATTCCACTAGTGGCAAATGTTCATGCCAGCTTCCACCAAAGTCAATGATGCAAGCTCTTAGCATATCCTCAACAACTTGATTAGTTCTCTCGGTCTGACCATCCGTTTGTGGATGAAAAGCAGTACTAAAGTTGAGCCTTGTTCCCAACGAATGTTGTAGTCCCTTCCAAAAATGAGAAGTGAAACGGGGATCTCTGTCAGACACGATTGAGACAGGAATTCCATGTACCCTGACTATTTCCTTGATGTATAATGTAGCTAAGACATCAATTGACCATCGACTCTTGATTGGCAGAAAATGCGCCGATTTGGTCAATCGATCAATGATAACCCAGATTCCATCATGTCCTCCTTTTGATTTAGATAATCCCATGATGAAGTCCATACCAATATCCTCCCACTTCCACTTAGGAATATCTAGAGGATGAAGTTTACCAGCAGGCTTTTGGTGTTCTGCCTTGACTTGTTAGCATGTGAGACAGCGTGATACATAGTCCGCTATTTCTCTTTTCATATTAGGCCACCAAAAGTTCCTCTTTACATCTTGGTACATTTTGGTTGATCCTGGATGCATCGTGTACCTTGATCGGTGAGCTTCATCTAAGATCTTCTTCTTTAATTCCGGACAGTCAGGTATACAAGTTCTATCCTTGAACAATAATCTTCCATCAGAAGCTATCTGAAAGTCGGATTGTCCTTCTAATCTGCCTTTGATTTCCACTAATATAGGACCATCATCCTGAAGTGCTTGTATTTCAGATAATAAATTCGACTGTATGCTTACATGAGATAATGTGACAAATTTGGCTTCCTTGTCCAAGCTTATATTGAGCTCGGAGAATTGTTCTAGTAATCTCCATTCTTGTATCATACAATTGGCTATCATTGCTCTCGGCTTTCGACTAAGGGCATCAGCCACATAATTACCCTTTCTGGGATGATATTGTATATTGAAGTCGAAGTCCTTGAGATATTCTAGCCAGCGTCTTTGTCTCATGTTTAGCTCCTTTTGTGAAAATAGATATTTGAGACTTTTGTGATCGGAGTATACAGTAAACTGCACTCCATATAAGTAGTGTCTCCATATCTTTAGGGCAAATACCACCGCGGCCAGTTCTAAGTCATGGACGGGGTAATTCTCCTCATGCTTCTTCAGTTGACGTGAAGAGTATGCTATGACCTTTCCTTGTTGTATTAGGACACATCCGAGGCCAATGCCAGAAGCATCTGTGTAGACCTCGAATTTCTCTCCTTCCATTGGTAGAGCTAAGACCGGAGCTGTAGTAAGATGATCCTTGAGAGTTTGAAAACTTCTTTCACATTCCTCACTCCATTCATATCGGATCTCCTTACGAGTTAATCTTGTAAGTGGTATGGCGATCTTAGAGAAATCTTTGATGAATCGCCGATAATAGCCTGCAAGACCTAAGAAACTTCTGATCTCGCTAGCATTGGTTGGTTTTTCCTAGTTTCTAACAGCTTCGACCTTTGACGGATCTACTGATAATCCATCTTTTGAAATCACATGTCCTAGAAAAGCCACTTCTTCAAGCCAGAATTCACACTTGCTGAGTTTTGCATATAATTGATTTGTCCTCAAGACTTGCAATGCAATCCTCAAATGCTTTTCATGTTCTTCCTTAGTCTTAGAATATATCAATATATCATCAATGAAGACTACTATGAATTGATCCAAGTAAGGCCTGAATATGCTATTCATTAACTGCATAAAGGCAGCAGGGGCATTTACTAGTCCAAAAGGCATAACAACAAACTCGTAATGGCCATACCTGCTTCTGAATGCGGTCTTGTGAATGTCATCATCCTTGATTCTTAACTGATGATATCCCGACCTGAGATCAATTTTGGAAAAATATTTGGATACTGAAATCTGATCAAATAACTCATCGATTCTCGGCAGTGGATACTTGTTCTTGATAGTGAGATGATTCAACTGTCGATAGTCGATACACAATCTCAAGGATCCATCCTTCTTCTTCACAAATAAGACTGGTGCTCCCCACGGGGAAGTACTTGGTCTAATAAACCCTTTTTGAATTAGTTCCATTAATTGCTCCTTCAACTCTTTGAGTTCCGCAGGGGACATTCTATAGGGTGCCTTTGAAACTGGACCAGCACCAGGGACTAAGTCAATGGTGAAGGCCACTTCCCTTTGAGGGGGTAATCCTGGCAAATCTTCCGGAAACACGTCCGGAAATTCTTGTACTACCTGAATGTCTTCTATCTTAGTGTCCTTTGTTTCCTTAACTGTGACAAATGCAAGGAAGGATACACATCCTTTCCTGACGAGCTTGCTTGCTCGAAGAGCCGAAATAAGAGGGGAATTGCTCCGACTCTTGGGGCGAGTAAAGACTAATTCTGGAATATCTTTGAAAGCAATTCGGCTATTGCGGCAATCAACCGTTGCCTGGTATTTGGATAACCAGTCCGCTCCTAGTATAACATCATACTCCTTTAGATCGAGGCATATGAGATATATAGGTAGATTCCTACCTTGAACCATTACCTCACAGTTTTGGTAGTGATGAGTAATATCATTTTCACTTCCAAGAGGAGTAGTTAGAACTATTTTCATCCATTCTGGTTCTAACGGTAACGGGTCGGCAAACTTCTTAGAAATAATGGAATGCGATGCACCCGTATCAAATAAGACATAAGCACTTTTGGAACAAACTGTTAATGTACCTTCTACCAGTCCACCTTCTTCTTGCTCGGTCTCCTTTATTGCATGAAGTCGAGCGTTCTTTGTCACCGGGCGTTTACCATCACCGGCTTGGTCATTCATTAATGGACACTCGGGAATTCGATGCTCACGGCTTCCACAACGGAGACATGCTCCTAATTTTCTCCAGCATTCTTCGGTCGTGTGACCAGCCTTGTCACAATGCCTGCATACTGTATTAGAAGGTGTAGTGGTGATAGAGAAGGGCTTAGATTTCTTGAACTTGGAATCTTGAGAGGATGAACCTCCATTGTTGGGCCTCTTCTTAAAATTGGGTTTAAAAGAACCCGAACCTGTGACTTGCTCCTTCTTGTCTTTTCCACGGATCCTATCAGATAGTTCCGTGGCATCTTCAAGTAATTGAGCTCGGCGCACTATTTCGGAATAAACTTGGATGTCCATAGGCGCCAGTTGAGTAATATAGTGGGGCCTAAGCCCATTAAGAAATCTACGGGCTTTCATCTTCTCCGTGCTAATAAGATGCTTAGCATATCTAGACAACCTGGAGAACTGAGCTTCATAATCTGCTAATGATAAAGATCGTTGCTTTAATGCAGCGAATTCTGTAGCCTTCTTTTCTTGGACTCGGTCCGAGAAATATTTAGCATTGAAGTATTCCACAAATTCTTCCCATGTTACTTGAGTAGGATCGATGGTTGCTTCAATAGACTCCCACCAGCATCTAGCATCTTTCTCTAACTGGAATGTAGCTAATAGAACTTTGTCCTGATCCGTGCATTGCATGACACGGAATATGCGTTCGGTTTCCCGAACCCAATGCTCGGCATCGTCCGGATCGGTCGATCCCATAAACTTCGGGGGATTCAGGTTCTTAAAGGCTTGGTGTAAGCTTCCAGCTCGTGGAGTACCACCTTGTGCTACCTGCTGTAGCACTTGAGTCATCCCTTGGAGGGTACGCTGTATGTTGCGCCATTGAGCACGTTCGGCAGCCATTATCCTACAATTATAATAGCTACATTAGTATTATATCACTGTGATCTTATTAAAAGACTCATTGACTCTTACCCCTTGGTTCTACCCAATCTCACTTGGTTAAACGTTCAACTCATCCTTGGACTTGGGTTTTTTTTCCTAGGAATTGAATACCTTAGGCTCTGATACCACAAAAACTGTCACGCCCCGAGCGCGGAAGATACCCGGAGACGCGTGACGAGTTTATATCAATCATGTCAATCAGAGTGGTCGTGTATTCGACACAAAGATAGAGATGCGCAAAATAACAAGATAACCCAATCCTTTATTTCATAATGGATAGACTATTACAAATCCAATACTCTGTTTAATAAAAAGGAAAAGAATACATATTTGACTCAAGAAACTATAGAAAAGACTAGATGACACTTGAGCAGCTCTATCACTTTCACTCTTGACCATTCCCATCCGATTGACTTCCATCGTCGTCGGACTTACCTGAAAAGTAAAAAGGGACAAACGGAATGAGCGAACGCTCAGTAGGAAATTATATCTCAAGTACTAGCAAGGGGTGTAAGTAATTACATCTTTCATGAATGTAATAAAGCTATGCATGCTCGCATAAAACGACAAGATAGAGAGAATGTAAAATCAAGGAAATAAGATGAACTTAATCATGAACTTTCAACAAGATAACAAGTTTATTCAAGATAAGCAAGTACGTTTAACAAGTCATGTCAAGAACTTTGACTATCATGTATCAAGCAAGTAAATTACCCTTTTTCGGGCCACGTAATTCATGTCAAGTCAAGTACGATTCAAGTACAAGATGTGTGTGGAATGTCCAATCAAGCAAGTCAAGTACTCGGTATAATGCCAGATACCTTATCATTTTAACTCCCATGGGCACAAGTACTTTCGGGTGCTCCTCCCAGGACCAGATCGGGCCCTATATGCGCAGGCATTTATCATGTGTTTTGACATCCACTCTTGTTTATAGCCAACGTAGAATTTCAATAATCAAGCTTGTAGACACGTATGACAACTTTGATAGAATAGAGTCCAAAATATGACAAAGGACATAGAATGGCGATAATAACGGTATAATCACGATATCGATAAAAATCTAGGTAGAATATGGTTCCCTTAACTTGGGTACCATGACAAATCAGTATGGACATTCTTTATATAGAATTAAGGTCCACATGAACAGTATATCAAAGGTAAGATACCCTCATTCTTATCATAGAATTGAGGTTTACAAGAATGACATGATATGGCATGATATCATCATCCCATTAAGAATTTCTTATGATATACTCTTTGTATAATCATAAGGGCCGGTATACCATGTTTCTTTAGATTGACATGGCAAAGATTGTGTAATGGGTTTTTAGGGTACAACCAGCTCAGTCGGCCTTGAGGGAATCCAAGGCTACGAGGAGTCTAACGGAGGTCTCTATGACTAACTCGCTAGTCCAAAGGAACGGAATGTCCAATGGAGAGCTTGTATGTCAATGAGAATTGAGTGTGATCGATAAAACAATCGTGAAACGTGGGACTATACTCACGGAATAGAGAATAGTGCCGATATATATATTACATAACATATGAAACTATCGGTTAACAGAATCAGTGGAAAAATCAGTTTTACAGTAAAGTAACGACTTAAGCAGAGTCGTTTATCAAGTAATTAACGCCTAACAGAAGGGCGTTTATATAATTTTCATATTTGCAAAATTTTAATATTTCAATAATTTATCTAAAACGCGCCCTGGGCAGGGGCGTTTCTTCATGATTTGACGACTATACCAGAAGGCGTCCTTTTTATTCACAATATTGGACAGGATATAATTAATTTCAGGAATTATCAAAAACGCGCCCTGGGCAGGGGCGTTATCATTAAATTCTATTTTTGCAGAATATATATTTTTCAGGAATTTAACAGATACGCGCCCTAGGAGGAGGCGTTTCCTTTCAATTCACGCCCTATGATGGGGCGTTAACAGTTGAAAAACGACTTTGTACAGGTCGTGAATTCAATAAATATCAGAAAGCACGATTTGTACGATAATCAAGGATAACAATCATATAATCTTGATAATAAAATCAGTAGGGTTGAGGACAGAGGATCATGCATTAATGTAATCAGGATTTCATATATAATCAGTTCTTAACATGGTTAATTCATGATTAAGTGAAATTAACGCCTGAGTACAGGGCGTCAAATATTAAATTGACGACCTGGGCAGGGTCGTGTCTTGTAAATTAGCGCCCTTGACAGGGGCGTCTCTTTCAAAATATTTCAGAAAATGCATGGAAACTATAATAACCATATGCATGACATGCTTATATATATATATCTTGCATTAATTTCATTTGGGCTACAGTAACTTGAGAAAACCTACCTTAATATGATTGAACTAACGAAGGGTTTGAAAGATCTGAAACTTCCACTGCAACCAATCAACCGCAGTAGCAGCAGGAGGAAGAAAATCCTTTTAAGAAGGAGTTCGTTTTCGATGAAGAACACATGTTCTTGGTTTTGTCAATTTTGCTGTAGATCCTACAGGAAAGAAGAAACATATATTAGTTTCTTCAACTACCTAACGAGAGGATAAGGAAGAAAGAACATTACCTGGTTCTTTCATAGGAGCTTCCCGACCTGTAAGAAGGAACATAAGATGAAGAATTATTAGTTCTTCATGTAACCGAAGCAGACAACAAAAGGAATTAGAAGAACATATGTTCTTCCCGTACCGTGCAGCAGTCGTCCGTCCAAATAGATTTAGGGTTGGATCGAACAGTTTATTTATAGGATTTTGGAAATCCTATTAGGGTTAGTGATTGTGTGGAAGTAATACTTCCATGATAGAGTCATTACCACGTTTGAACTCTTTCTAATGCTTATCAATTACCCTGGATAAGATCTGGATTCGAACGGGACTGGAACGGAATTAACGACTTCGGTCAGGGCGTCGATTCCTGAATTGACGACCTGGTTCAGGTCGTTTCTTAAGAAGAGCCTGATATGAAAACGTTCTTTGTTTTAAAACACGCCCAAGCTAGGGGCGTTTCTTGGCCTTACCCTTTTTGACGTTGGAATTTGACGCCGTTTGGTGAGGGCGTCACTTCTTGAGTCACGCCTTAACTAGAGGCGTTTATAATTTAAATAGCGCCTTTATCCGAGGCGTTATTTTATATTATTTTATTTATCTATTTATTTGATTTATTTTCTTAAAATCTTTATTATTATTAATATTTTATCAGGGTTGCTACAAATGGTCTCGGCGATTGTGAATCACCTCGTGAGTTATCGTACCGAGGGTTCTGACCCTAGGGTTAGAGCAGATTGACGACATGGAGCTGTCCCTGTACGACGGTCTTGACCCGAGTCATGTGACTCAAGGACCGTTGGGTTAGTAGGTTAGAAGGCTGTCCCGTGTCTGATGGCCCTGAGCCACCTAGTACTACGTATTTCTTCCCAATGGGTGCGTGCGTGACTTTCCATGTTCACGTTTAGTGACCTCCCACTGGTCGTAGCCTTCTTACAACACGCGTGTACTGACCCACCCGGGAGTGGTGGAGCGGCTTACCCCTGAGAGACGGCTTTTATGCTGGTTGCCGTAGGGCCCCTTCGCCCAGCCTGAGTCTAGACTTAGGGGAAGAACCAGCTAGAGGATCTGACCTAGGGCGCATGGTCTGTGTGTCACACGTGGTTGGGGGCGTCGGACCCGCGCTAACGAGCGCGACCCCAGCTAATCCTTGTTTATGGTACTTGTTATGTGTCTCAGTCTCCGCCTGAGGCGTGTATGGAGACACTGGGGTGCGGTGTAAGACGTCAGTGGACGCATCTGGCCTTGTTCTAGTGGGTAGTGCTCCCATCACGTGACGTGAGTTTCTCTTGACTCGAGTTTCTGTTTCCCGTCTATGAGACGTGATCTTGCGTGTAGGTTCTGTTTGTTCCCGAGGTGGAGGTCTAGGGTTTTCAGTGAGCCTCACCGATGGTCTTTTCCCTAGACAATGTAGGGTTCACGACGGCGAGGTCGTGATCGTGTGTACCTAGACCGTGTGGTCTAGGGTTGGGCCTTTGTCTGTGAGATGGGCCTCTACGACAGTGGTGTCGTAATGGTTCTCTTGGTAGTGTAGCCAAAGCTTTTCCTGTTAGTCTGGTGGTCCCCCGACTGTGAGATCGCGGCGTGTTTTCCATTACAGTAGGAGTAGCTATAGCGACGAGTTTTTATCGGCCACCGAGCTTGCTGTTCCTGCTGTCGTTGTTGCTTTCCGCTACCGCCGTTGTTTACGGTGGGTGTTCCGTGAGACCCCTATTGAGCTAGTGATAGGAGGCTCACCCTTACTTTTTAGGTGTGGTGGTTCTTCCTCGAGGATCGAGGGTGCTACGTGGAGGTTCTTAGTTGCCAGCTCGCCGGGCCGAGTGTTCACTCGATGTTGGGTTCGCTTTTCTGCCTTAGACTGTACTTTAGTTGGTCTGGACTCTGTTGTAGTTAGATTATTTATTTCTGTTAATTGTTGGATTGTCCTACTTTATTTCCTATTTCGTTGTACCTCCACACACCTTTCAGCCCCTCCAAGCCCTCTAGCTCGTGGGCGGCAGGCCAGGATTCGAATGGTGTCTGGTTCTTCCCGGTATTCAGACCTTGGGTTGTTACAGTTGGTATCAGAGCGTGGTTGTGGACGTACATGGGAATTCGAGATATTGCGATGATCAGAGTCCGTAAGGTCCAGTATAGTCGGCAGCTGGCATAGGGTTTTATGCATATTTTTCACTTGATTTCTCACGTACGAGCTTGAGTGCGCTGCGTTGGCACTGTAATGGTGGTTGCTATTTCATTGGAGTGCCGGTGTGGGGCCCAAGAGATGTGATAGAGATATTTCTTCCCGATGGGTGGTGGCCCCGGTTGTGTTGCGTTTGGCAGAGTTGCCGACAGGCGTAAGTTCAAGGTGCTACGTTCGAGGTATTTGTAGCGAGGTTAGGTGGCTGGCGCGGATTGCTCATGGTTAAGTGGCCGTGAGCATGCTCCGAGGGAGTTGTTATAGAGTTTGGCCACTCTAGCTTGAGGTGTATCCAGCCTCTGAGGTGTCAAGATTCTGGTTTGAGGTGGCAGAGCGAGTGCTCTGGTCAAGAATTGTGCTCGGGCGAGCAGAGGATCTTCTGTTGAGCTGCTGATGATCGATCCTGATGTTCTTGTCATGATCTGTGACGTCAGAAATGACGTGTCGGTCTCGGTTATCTTCACGGATTTTAAGGCAGGATCGGGCAGAGATGTCCTAGTAAGTTCTTGCGCCTACGTTTCTGCGTGTGAATGGGTCTTGTTTGCCATGGATTTGGCTTAAGATGTGAAGGTTCCACGGTGAGTTCGGGACTCAAGGATGAGCGTTGGTGGTTGCCGATTATGGCTCGTGTTGCGGTTCTTGGCATGGCGTGTTGCAGATTGAGGAATTGCAATGGTGCGCAGAGAGATGCTGTGATCATGATCTGATGAAGCACTTGGCGAGTGTTGTCAGAGGAGCTAACCTGATGGTTTTCTTGGTGCTGGAAGGTGCGGTTCCCAGCATGCGTGAGATTCGAGGTCATGACGAGCGTGAAAAGTCTCCCGACTTGTCAGAGGTGTGATTGGTTTCTTCTTTGATCGGAGAGAATTACGTTTAGCTAAGGTTCGTCATCTTGCATCGTGTATCAGGATCTGTTGGCCTTCGTGTGCCATGAAGTCCGTGCGAGACACGTCTTGTGTTTTGGCAAGGTGGTTGCCTGTGAGAAGTCATGCTCGTTTCCCTTGTTGTGTAAAGGTGTTGGCATTGTTCCGAAAAAATATGTGCCGATCGGGAAGTGCTTGTGAAGGTTTGTGGCTGGTGTTGTGATTCCTGATGTATTGAGGATCGGAGCCTGCGGAGTTGCAGAGGATTGCCAGATTGGGAAAGAGAGTCTGCGCTCTAGGTTCGAGGTAATGGAGTTTCCTCACCTTGTCTTTCGGAGTCAGCCAGCCGAGTTGAAGATTGTCGGGGTGGTGGATCCCGAGTCATTGTGGTGCCCGTGCATGTGGATCAGAGTGCGCAGCGGAAGCCTGGTGGGCCCATTACCCACAGGTTTAGGATCGTAGCGTGGTAAGAGCGGATTCCTGAGGATGTGTAGGGCATTGGAGGATTGGTTCCTCGGTGTGAGACGTGTTGTTGCTGTGCCATTGCTTGAGATATTGTGGTTCATGGCACTGGCAAGTGGAGAACTAGCTATAAACATCAAGTTGCTGGTTTCAAGTATCTTGGAACTCCTATTAAAAAAGGCAGATACCTGTGTTCAGATTTCAAGTTTCTTGTTGATAGGATACAGACTAAATTAGAAGGTTGGCAATCAAAATTGTTGTCCCAAGCTGGTAGAGCAGTTCTTATTAACTCTGTTCTCAAAAGTATGCCAATCTACCTTGCATCAGCCTGCTTCATTCCAAAGAAGATTATTAGTTTCATGGATAGCCAATGTGCTGGTTTTTTCTGGCAAGGAGAACATGGAATTAACCGCAGGCATTGGATTGCTTGGCCTAATATTCAGAAACCCCGTATAGAGGGTGGCCTTGGAATAAGGAATCTACTATATGTTCAAATTGCTTTTGCTATCAAGATGCTATGGAATATTATTCATGGTTCATCACTTTGGTCTCAATATGCTAGACAAAGATTCCTCAAAACTCACATTGCTAACTGTAACATTCCATTTCCAGCAGGTATGCCTCTAACTGTTTTCAGGAAGGCCAGAGAAATTCTGCTAGAAAATAGCAGGTGGATTGTTGGGTCTGGAGTAAACATTGATTTCCTTAGGGACAACTGGACAGGTAATGGCCCTGTTGTCAATGTTGATCAGGCCAGTGCTAGAGATAATGGGAGGTCAATTCCCAATGGTTCGGTTAGTGAGGTGCTCTGGAATAATCAGCATCTTGCTTGGGGTTTCATTGGAAATGATAGTCAAATTCCTAACTTACAGCTTAACAGCGAGCCTGATATCTGTTTTTGGATGAGTACAACTAAAGGCAACTTTTCCATTAAATCAGCTTACAATATCATTCGTAGTAGAGGCATAACAAGGCCTGCCTGGGCAAATCTGTGGCATTCAGCCTTTAATCCTCGAGCTGCTTTGTTCATTTGGAAGCTGATCCATCGGGCAATTCCAGTAGACAGTAGGGTTATTGATTGTGGTATCCAAATGGCTTCAAGATGCAGTTGCTGTTCTCAACCAGAGTATGAAGATCTTAACCATGTTTTTTTGAATGGAGAGTTGGCGGTAGAATTATGGGGCTGGTTACATCCAATAATTAGTAACAATGTATGGTTGGGTGATCAAATTACCAGAAGATGCTGGAATCTATTGTCTGCTACCAGAATGCATTCAGCCTTTGGCTTAGCGGGGATGTATTCTATATTCCTAATGCTTTGGGAACTATGGAAGCAGAGATGTGCATCAAAATATGAAGGGGTCCCCATCAATATTACTTCAATCAAAAGGAGGATCATCTACTCAGTTCAGATGGCATTAGATAAAATTATCTTTCACAGGTTTATTTCTCCTGCTCAACTCAGCTGTCTAGCATCATTTGGTTTGTTTCCGCGGGTGCAGATCAAGCAGCCAACTTTGGTTTACTGCAAAGTGGCCACACATGGTTTTTCTCTACATGTAGATGGGGCATCGAAAGGGAACCCTGGCAGAAGTGGTGGAGGCGGATGTATTAGAAATCATAATGGTGTTTTGATCTTAGGCTTTGCATTTTACTATGGAGTAGGTAAGAGCTTGATGGTAGAATGCAGGGCACTACATGATGGGCTAGCAATTGCAAAGCATGGTGGTATCAAGCTTCTTGCAATATATTCAGATTGTTCCCTGCTAGTGGAGGCTTGTCGGAGTGGTAAATCCCCCAATTGGGCTATCTACCCGTGGTGGAGGGAAATCTTAAAGCTTCTTAATGAATGTGGAATTGAAATTCATCATGTTTTCAGGGAAGGTAATCAGGTAGCGGACTCTTTGGCCTCATATGCTTGCAGCATTGATACTAATATTGTATACACCAAAGAAAGGGAGCTACCGCAGCTGACTAAGGGAGTCCTTAGAGTGGATAAGGCTGGTCTACCCTCCTTACGCTGTCATTAAACTTCTGGTTTATCTTTTCAGCTCTGATGTCTTACAGTTCCTTTGAATTGTTCGGGCTCTCACTTTTATCCCTTTTGGTTTTTCGGGGGTATGCCCCTTGATAGTGTATTCAGCTCTTTCTTTTAATAAAAATTAGGATCACAGGGTGAGCTAGGAGGAGTGAGAACACTCCCCCTCTCTGAGGGAGGGTGCACTCGACCGGTGCTCACTCTGATTGGTCGGTGTTGGTTCAAAAAAAAAGTGGAGAATTGGAGGAATGTGTTGGCAAGTGCGCCGCATGAGTGCCCTATTAGTGTGTTGGGAGTTGTGTCCTCGGTTGAGATCGTGTTTTGGAGAAGTGATGTCTGAGAAGATTATGAGTCCCAGTTGGTAGCTGGAGCTGCTGGTAAGGCTTGCCACGTGGTCGACCATGGTAAGATGTGTATTGTCTGGGGACCCGTGTGCTTCGGTCGTGGCGCTATCGACCAGGATACTGTGGTGGCAGGTGGCACTTCTCTGTTCTAGAGACGTGTGCCATGAATTGTTCAGTTTGTGTCCCGTGGCTCTGTGGTAAGAGCGGAATCGGGGTCGGTAGGCGTCCATTTGGAGTAATTGAGATAAGTTGTGATTGGGTAGCAATCGGATGATGCCTGTGCTAGGTCTCAGAAGAGACGTTGGCGTGGAATGGTGATCCTTGGTCTGGTGACTAGCATGGGAGGATTTCCCCTGTAAGTCTGAGTCGAGTGAGGTGAGGATCGAAGATTCTGGGATCTTATCATTTGGTTTCGCCGTGCTCCCCTGAGAGGGTAGAGTTGGCGTGAGGCTCGAGATTGGATGTGGTGTTGGTTTGTGCGGAAGTCAACAACGGATGGCTTGTCGGGGTCGGGAATGTGCCCTTCGGATCTGGTGGAGGACCAGGAAAGAAGGAAGAAGCTGGGCGAGTCAAGGGTTTCCTGTTGACGAGTGTCTAGTGAACAGTGATTGATCTTTCACAGGCAGAAGATGCTGGTGGTTGCGCATCGAGAATGGTAAGAACTGTGTGCGAGTGAGGTCTTTGGTGCCCGTTTTCGTGATGTGCTTTTTCCAGACAGGATCTGGGCTTTGTCGAAGTTTGAGTTCTGATAGATCTGGTCCAGTGTTGTGTTGGCGTTCGGCTTGCCAGGTGTGAGATGGTCATTGGCGTGGAGCCGACGGAATTATGGTGGTCAACTGGTAGAAAGCCTGACGTTTGGTTGGTCCGTCGGCCATGGGATGAATAGGTGGCTGTTTCTCATAACGAGGACTATGTCTCCTCGGTGAGCTAGATTGTGGGAGCGATGCCGTGATTAGATTTCATTGTAACTGACGTGATGCCAGAGTTATGCTTTTGTGTTATGCTTACTCTGATGATCGATGTGTGCGGTGTGTGGAGCGAGGTGTTGCTCGTGATTAAGGTCTGGCGGTGTCCCTCAGGAACTGTGTTTCTATGAATATCGAGGTGTTCTCCCCTATGGCATGGCGCTTGTCCTAAATTTTGAGGATGAAATTTCTTTAAGGGGGGAGGGCTGTAATGTCCTGGGTTTTTCGAATATTGTTCGGATCAGGATCCGTGGGTTTCGGATCACTTTTTTGGGTCCCGGATTGAGTTTTACGGTTTACGCATGTTTTTACCTGTCGGACCTTTGGAACCCCATGTGGGGTGAACCGTTGCGTTCTCCGACTCCGAGACATTACCAGCGCATTGTGTGTTTTCCAAGGATCATGGGGAGTATTTTCTCTATTTTTTATATTTTTCAAAAATCTAAATTTTCTATATATTAAACCCCTTTTACTCTCTCCCCATCTCTCATTTCTCTCACTCTCTCCCTCTCTCTTCTCTCTCACGTTCTCTCCTCTTCCCCTCTCTTCTCTCTGGGCGACTGACGGAGATGGACGAGGGTGAGGTGGCGATGCTTGTGGTGCGAGGATTGAGGCGTGGGGGCGTGAGGAAGCTTGGGTGTGCGTTCGGGTTCTCGGCAGTGGTTTGCAGCATTTTCATGACAGATTGGTGTCCTCGGCACGTGGAATATTTGGTGGAGGTTGGGGGATGGATCCTTAGCCCTTGTACTTCCTTTCCCTACGTTTTAAAGGCAGAGGCGAGAACGAGAGTGAGTTTATTTCACGCCAGGGTTAAAATCACTTGTTTGGGTTGAGCGGTGATTTTCGGCCGATTCGAGGCTCGATTGAGGTTTTAATGTGGTTTTCCGGTAGTAGGGATGCCCGGGGATGAATTCCCCTTGTTTTCCTCTTCACTGGGAGGCGAATGGGGCGTGGAACCGAGCTCACGGTAGAGCTCGGTCCGTCTCTGTAGAAATGTTGGAGACGGCCAGATTGGTCGCCGTCTGTGCTCTGGTCTGGGCGGCCAAGACCCTGGCTGCCCAGGTCACTGGGCGGCCAAAGGTCTGGCCGCCCAGGGGTATTGGGCGGCCAGGACCTAGGCCGCCCTCACCTTGCCTGGCCCTGGACTAGGAGGCCAGGTCGATGGCCGCCCAGGCCAAGGGGTGCCCACATGCTGGGCGGCCACTAGTATGGCCGCCCAGGCCTCTAGGCCGCCAAGTGTGTGGCCGCCTAGCTCAATCAGCCCCCGGGTTGCCGTGTTTCACGTTTTCTTGCCCCGAGGTGTCTGTATGTGATACGGATTCGCGGAAGGGGTGTCCACATGATTCTTCGTGATCCAGGAGGTACCGTGTTACCTCGATTGGTGTCCCCGTGAGTTTTGAGGGTTCGGACGACGCTGTGTGTTCTCGGGCTTCCGTGCGCTCATTAAGTTGACTCACCGTGTATCGATATGTGTGAAGAGGTCTTCCCCCGCACAACGTGGGTTTCTTCGGAAAGTGGTTTTCGTGTAGGCCAGGCGTATGGCCTTGGACTGTGAGTCCCATCACCCAGCCTGGGGCTGGAAGTCTCTTGAGTTCCCTTTGTGAGGGAATGGTCTCGGCGATTGTGAATCACCTCATGAGTTATCGTACCAAGGGTTCTGACCCTAGGGTTAGGGCAGATTGACGGCATGGAGCTGTCCCTGTATGACGGTCTTGACCCGAGTCGTGTGACTCAAGGACCGTTGGGTTAGTAGGTTAGAAGGCTGTCCTGAGTCTGGTGGCCTTGAGCCACCTAGTACTCCGTATTTCTTCCCAATGGGTGCGTGCGTGACTTTCTGTGTTCACGTTTAGTGACCTCCCACTGGTCGTAGCCTTCTTACAGCATGCGTGTACTGACCCCCCCGGGAGTGGTGGAGCGGCTTACCCGAGAGAGATGGCTTTTAGGCTAGTTGCCGTAGGGCCCCTTCGCCTAGCCTGAGTCTAGACTTGGGGGAAGAACCAGCTAGAGGATCTGACCTAGGGCGCATGGTCTGTGTGTGCACACCTGGTGGTCCCCCGACTGTGAGATCGCGGCTTGTTTTCCATTACAGTAGGAGTAGATATAGCTACGAGTTTTTACCGGCCATCGAGTTTGCTGTTCCTATTGTCGTTGCTACTTTCCGCTACCGCCGTTGTTTACAGTTGGGGTTCCGCGGGACCCCTATTGAGCTAGTGATAGGAGGCTCACCCTTACTTTTCAGGTGTGGCGATTCTTCCTCGAGGATCGAGGGTGCTACGCGGAGGTTCTTAGTTGCCAACTCGCTGGGCTGAGTGTTCACTCAGTGTTGGGTAAGCTTTTCTACCTTAGATTGTACTTTAGTTAGTCTGGACTCTGTTGTAGTTAGATTCTTTATTTCTATTAATTATTGAATTGTCCTACTTTATTTCCTATTTCATTGTACCTCCACACACCTTTTAGCCCTTCCGAGCCCTCCAGCTCATGGGTTGAGGGCCAGGATTCGAATGGTGTCGGGTTCTTCTCAGTATCCGGATCTTGGGTCGTTACACTCGCCCCCAGCGACTTGCGCCTTCCACTCGCCCCCAGCCACCTGCGCTGTCCTTTCGCCCTCAGTTGCCTTCTCCCCTTGTCCGATGGGATGATAAGGGGAAGGGACCCCTTGTTGGAGAGTCTTCTCAGGGTAGTGGGTCACACCTATAGTGCTATCACTGCAACGGCTTCGGCCATTTTGCTGCCCAGTGCCCCTCTCGTTCCTTTGTAATTGGGGACACGTAGGTTGGAGAAGCCTCGTTCGGGCTTGTGTCTGTTAGTTATGAGGCCGGTTAGGATCTTGCCCAAGAGTTTCTATCTGAGATTGAGGAGGTTGAGGATAGCCAGGGAGACCATATCAATACCCAGGATCCCGAGGGAGTTCAGCTTGGGGTAGTTAGGTGTGTCTTAGCTCAGCCCCAGGAGAGTGACGATTGGCTTCGGACCACCATTTTTCACACCTGCTATAGATTGGGAGGGAAGGTATGTAAGGCCATTATTGACAATGGGAGTTGCATTAATGCCATCTCCACAGGTATAGTCTCATGTCTTGGGTTGACTCCGGTTGATCATCCTTGCCCATATCGTGTGTCTTGGGTGGATACCACATCCATCCCGATCAGATTGTGGTGTCTAGTGCCGCTTCAGATCCATACATATCGAGAGGAGATTTGGTGTGACGTTCTACCCCTGGAGGTAGAGAGTATCATTGTGGGTAGGCTGTGGTTGTTTGATAGGGACGCCACCCTTCATGGCCGGTCAAACACTTGCACTTTCGACCATGACGGCCATCACATCACTCTCCACACATCGTAGCCCAGGAGTCCAGCCATTCGGGGTCCCCCGGGACCTAGCACATCTTCCCCCTCTCACACACCATCCCGGGCTGGCACTTCCCAGCCCAATAGCACCCCATCTCGGGCCACTACCGCTCAGTCCACTCGAGGTACTTCTAGCGATTCCCAGTTGAGGACTTTGATGTTGATTAGCCCTCGAGAGTTTGAGCGCAAGTTTTATGGAGAGAGTCATGTCTTTGGTGTAGTGGTCCGCGAGGTTGAGAGAGAGACCAAGGGTGAGCACCCACCCGAGGTCGCGGCCATTCTGCATGAGTTTGGGGATGTTTTCCCCGAAGACCTCCCCGAAGGTCTTCCCCCTATGCGTGACATTCAGCACGCCATCTACTTGATTTTGGGGTCATCGTTACCGAACCTACCCCATTACCATATGAGTCCCGCTGATCATGTTGAGTTACAGCGGCAGGTCGATGAGCTCATGAAGAGGGGCTCCATTCGGGACAGCAAGAGCCCTTGTGCTATTCCTGCATTATTGGCCCCAAAGAAGGATGGTACATGGAGGATGTGCATTGATAGCTGCACCATCAATAGGATCACGGTGAAGTATAGGTTTTCCATTCCCAGCTTAAATGATATACTAGACATGATGGTGAGAGCCACTATTTTCTCCAAGATTGATTTGAAGAGTGGCTATCACCAGGTGAGGATCAGACCAGGTGATGAGTGGAAGACGGCCTTTAAGATCAAGGATGGCTTATATGAGTGGTTGGTTATGCCCTTTGGCTTGACCAATGTGTTGTGTCCCTGTGATTTTGATGGTAGCAAACACTATAAGTCATCATATGTTTGCATGAAAGATTGAATGATGATAACATAAGACATTGCTTATGAATCTGGTTTTTATATGTTATGTTGCATAGAACTTCATCAGAGTGCATGCGCGCTTTGCATTTCATCATACAAGTTGCAGGCACACACATATCTTCCTTTGCATATGTAGAGGGTCCATGCATGTCACTGATCATGTGCATCTAGGTCGGTGCAAGGTATGCTTTGCGCGCACCAAGTCGGTGCATTCCCTTGGCCACTCATACACAAGGTCCATGCATATAGTTTGCTGTGAGCATAAGATCGGTGCATGTTTTCTTGAGTATCTATGAAGTCAGTGCAAGGTTTGCCTTCGTGCAGTTTTGCCTCGGTGCAGATTCTGTCATTAGACATATTGTAGTCGGTGTAGGTTTTTGTCTACTGTCCATATAGTCGGTGCAGACTCTGCTTTATGCTACATATGTAGTCTGTGCATCTTTCTGCCCTACAACCATAGTAGGTCTGTGCATACTTGGCTCAGGCAGATTGAGGTCTGTGCCAGTCTCGCATGTGCATAACTAAGTTAGTGCAAGTCCTGTTTTGAGCTAACCAAGTCGGTGCATTCATTGCTTATGCACACATGTAGTCTGCGCATCACTTAGCTCTGAACTCATATTAAGTTTGTGCAATGACTATATAAAGTCTGTGCATAGTTGTTTTGTTGGCACTTAGAGTCTGTGCAGATCTATTCATATGCTATCTAGTCTGTGCATACTAATCACTATAAGGTCTGAGCATGCTACGCTCATTGTATATAAGTCAATGCAATCTTTGGTCCTTGCACATACAAGGTCTGTGCATGATATGTTTATGACACTTTGGGTTTGTGCATCCTTGGTATCCTGCACTTATAAAGTATGTACACATTTTTCATATACCTGACTACCCGTTATATATTCTAACATATTAACAGAACAACTGTTCGTGACCTTTAAGGAGGGCACGTGATCCAAGGCTAATTGTCCCTGAAAAGAGCTGCCACGTGGAAAGCTACAATGCTCAGAATCTGATACGTGGCTAAGAGCTTCCAGAAATCTCTTGGCGGCAGTGTTCCCTCCATACACCCAATGCGTGAGCTCATGGGTCCCAGGCTGAAGCCGTATAAAATCTCTCTCCTGCGATCAAAGAAAGAGGCGAACCTGGATCGAAGAAGAAAGATCTAGAGCTAGCACGATCCAGTGAGGAAGAGGAAGAAGGAGAGAGAGAGCTTTTGAGAGCAGTGATCGAGAGAAGAAAAGAGAGAATAGCAGAGAGGGGAAAGAAGCAGAAGAAGAGGAAGAAAGAAAGAGAGTGAAGAAAGAGCTCGAGGAGAAGAAGATAGAAGAATTTCATGAAAGATTAGTTCCATTGGACCTTGGATCAAATCCAGGCCAGTTAGCTCCTGCGAGAGCAACTTTGGTTTGTAGAGTTTTGCAGCTTTTCGACGCTATTACTTCAGTCGTTGTTTTTCTTTTATCTTTGCTTCAAGCTGTTTGTCAGCGGTAGCAGAGGTGGACTCCTCTGGACGGGTTAAGCTGTAAGCCCCAGCGGTTGCAGAGGTGTGGTATCCTCTGGTCAGCGAAGCTGTAACGCCCAGTTGTCAAGCTGTGAGTCAGCGGATGGCTAAGCTGTATTGCCCAGCGAAAGCAAGCTGTGATGCTCAGCTGATGTTGGCAAGCTGTGAGGCCCAGCCGTTAAGCTGTGTATCAGCGGAAGCCACACTCTAGTTGGAGTGTGGGGTGGACGTAGGTCTGCGGGTTGCAGACTGAACCACCTTAAAATTACCTTGTGCACCTTGGTTTGATTTCTTATCTGATTGTCAATAGACGAATGGCTAGGAGCGTTTCATTTGAGTATTCTATCCGAATGCTTTAAGGCACACGATGTTCGTACTTGACTCTGTATACGGATCAGACTTGGCTAGGTGTCCATTGTTCAGTAGCCCAACTGATTGATCAAGTGCTTCTGCGAATCTCTTAGTTGGAAGATCTCAATTGATTTCTATTCGTTAACTCTGATTGCTTTAAGTGTCAATTGAGCGAAGTTTTTAAGAGGAATTCATTCAACCCCCCCTCTGAATCCATCGCACCAGCTCTAACAGTTGGTTTCAGAGCGGGTCTATGACTTCCCAGATCCAACGATCTGCAGAGGATCCTGCTACCCTTTAATGTATTTACTTGTTGTTGTGAACTGCTGGTTTTAGGTGCTTCGTAGATTGTGCTGAGTTTATTGTTTGAACTGTGCTTGATAAGCGTTTGACAAATGGCTTTTCCCGTTGCTTTTGATGGTTCCAATCTTAGCACCTGGCTAGGAGGCCTTTGCGTTTATGTGAACTCCATTGATCATAAATTATGGAGTCTTCTATCTAATGGCCCACACCAAATACCTCATGATCAGACCAAGTGGTCTAGTGAGGACAGATTAAAGAACCGTGATAATATCACAGTTCTTAATATTTTGAGAGCTGCAGTTAATACTGACATATTTCCTTTTGTTCTCAGGTGCAATTCTAGAAAGGAAATCTTGGACAGAGTGACTGCCGCTCATGTGAACCAAGAAGTTCTATGTCTAATGGCCATTCGGAGTGATCACAATAGTGATCAAATGAATGAGACAGCGTCTCAGGTGAGCTCTGAAACATAAGAAATTACTTTTGATAAATTGGTATGCATGCATGAAGAACTTAATGACAGATATAAGAAAATGAAAAATGAAAATGAAAAATTGAAAAAGAAGCTTGAACTAAATAATTCTGATCATATTGAAAATGAAGCTTTGAAAGCTGAAATTGACAAACTCAAAATGAAATTGCAAGAGTTTAACAATGAGAAATCTGAATTGAATACTTTGAAGTCTGAGAATGATAGTCTTAGAATTAAACTCCTTGAAACTGAAAACTGAAGCAATAAATGTGTCTTTCTAAAAGAATTGAATGATGATCTTAATTCTAATGTTGAAATGCAGAAAAATCTGATTGCTTCTTTGAAAGAAGAAAACCATTTGTTGCGTGAAAAGAAAAGGGAAGTTGAACAATCTGAAGAAATTATGATGGAAGAAAATGACAATCTGAAAGATCAAAATAAAAAGCTTATGGTCCTCAATACGGTTATGTCTGATAGATGGTTGAAAATTGAAAAGGGAGAATATATTTTGAAGGAAAATGAAACCAACAATGAAAAGGAACAAAAGCTTCAAAATGAAATTCAAGTTCTTAGACGTCTGAATGATGCCTTGCATCAACAATTAACTTCCTGTGAAACTGATTTGTCCAGTTACGAAGCTATTATTGTTGGTTCAAATTCTGAGATTCAAAATCTTAAAGGTTCTTTGTCTAAGTTTGTCGATGGACAAGAAAATTTGGACAAGATGTTAGAACTCAAGGTCAACTTCAGAAAAGAAGGGCTGGGCTATAAGCAAGTTAATAAGAAATCCTTTAAAAACAAACTGAAAACATCTTTTGTTAAAGCTTGTAATGAAGCCACTTCCTTGAAGCCCGAACAACCTATTGTTCAGAAAATTCAAACACAGAATAAAAGTGTGAAAAAGAAAACTTTCAGAAAGAAGAAAAGTAAATTGCATGCTGAAGAATCTCAGGCCAAGATATTTTCTGTTAAAAAGAAAAAGGTTAAATATTTTTATTGTGAAAAATTTGGTCATGAGATGGTTGATTGTTTTGCTATGAAAAAGGATAATCTGAAGTGTGATAGCATTCATGCTAGGAATTTTCATGACGAGAAACATTCTTTTGTTCAGAATAAAAGGTCTCAGTGTTTTTACTGTCATAAAACTGGTCATCTAATGCATGAATGTAAACTAATGAAACAAGATGACTTGAATGCTAAGAGACCTCAAGTTAAAAATCGTGGTTTTTAGAAGAAGAAAACTCATTGTTTGTGTTGTGGCAAAATGGGCCATATTGCTGTACAGTGTTGGCATGCTGAGGGAATAACATTTAATTCTAAACTTGTAAAATTCCCTGCTCCCAATAATGTTGGTAGTGATAAGCTGTTTGATAAAAGAAAAAATATTACATGCTTTAACTATGGAAAGCCAGACCACAGAGCTGTTGACTGTAGGCTGACTGGCAATAAAAAGATAAATTTTCATGCTAAGAATAGAAACAACCATGTTCATTCACACCAATTTCATGTTCATGCTAACTCATATAAGAAGAACATGGAATCTGTTAGTTCTTGCCATTATTGTGGACAGTTTGGTCATTTCATGCCTAATTGTCATTTGATGAAGTCTGATGACTCACTAGCTCAAAAATGTTTGAGAGCACCATTCAGAGGTGCCACTGTCATTTCAGGACCCAAGACTTCTTAGGTACCTGCTTGTGCATAATAATCCAGCTGTTGCAGGTGTGCCTTGGAAAGGAATAAAGTGTAAGGTTTCGCACAGCACCTACGGGCGACGCAGCGGATAACAAAAATTTCATTTGCCCGATCCCGGTGTTATAGAAAGCTTAATGTGTGCTCTAATCGGTGTTTCTAAGACCCTAATTACGGGTTGTGTGTTTCACCTTGTGCGGAACGACGCTATCTGAGATGCCCGATGCAGAATATCGAGCCGCACAGCTGTACAGCCTCTAGAGCAGATCCACACGGACCCTTGCGTAGTGACGGTACCTCCCCCGCACAACTTTCCCCGACTCTATCACCTTCTGGAGAGAGAGAGAGCAAGGGGGAGAAAGGGGGGAGGCTAAACCTCTCCCTTAAGCCTAATGCTTGATTAGCTTAAGGGGTGGGAAGAAGAGTTCGAATGAACTCACGTAGGATTCTATATATAGAGATTTAGTCATTTCTGAAAGGGCTCCAAAAGACCAAAATTATATATATATCCTATCCACTATTATACATGTGTATTAAGCTCCATTTACACTCCTTTCCAAAAGGAATTAAAAGGAATTAATACATACACATGTATAATAATAATCCGTTACCCAAGAATCCATTGTGTGTGATCCTCTAGGCCCATAGTCACTCTAGTTTAAGGCCCATTAACTTCTAATTCCCAATTAGAAGTAAATTAAACGTATTCTTCGCTTCTACCAGAGCCGAAGAATAGTTTAATTTATTCCGAACCTTTGATCACGTTGGGTCAAGCAAATCCGCGTGATCCTAGAGGACGCCGAGTTTAAACCAGCCTGTCTGGTACCTGTAAATCCACAGTTACCGCATCGATATAATCCCTCGCTCCTTCTATGAGTCTGGTACGATCGAGGGTATGATTTCTGTCAAACCCCATGATCATGCCATTTGACTATGACCTCCTTAAAGTGTACGACGTCCGTTCTAAACGAACTCACACGACCCTGGCCAGGGATTTAACGGAGCGTCAATGTCATGACCCATTAACTGTCTGATATATACTCGACAGTGAGCGATCCGCTCTTGACCATTGATGATCTTCACACGTATCCTGGAGTGATTAATGACTCGGCAACTCATGACTTATGGTTAAAGTCACCTAGCCAAGCAATTAAACCAATCCAGTTCTCGTGTAAGATCCGATCAATGTCTCAGGTCAAAGAACCAATGATTCTACTGAGACTGTTGGATCTTCAGTTGACATTAGGTATAATCAACCATCTGAAGATCCAATAGCGGATCAGTTCAGTGTACATCCTCCAAGGACATACACCTACATATATGTGTTGGTGCCCCGCACCAATGACCATGAGAGTGGTCACTGACACATCATATGTACGGGTTTAATAGGTAATCAAAGTCCCCGAGTGATTACCCTCCAACCAGGAATAGTTTAAGGTATGTGTTCATGTAAAGTCAGTCTCATAATCGAGATCTCATCTAGAGTTGACTTTACAACCACATATCCTAGGGACAACGTAAAGTAACACAATCGCATATTTACGCTCAAACACCACTTTATTAATAATGAACAAGATCGTACAACTATTGGGCCTACCCGACCTGAAATCGGCCTGTAGCACACCAACACTAATAATCTCCCACTTGAACTACAGCCAATTACCCACAACTTTGAGGCCCATCTTATCCCGATGAGGCTCAAATACAGTCTGTGTCAAAGACTTAGTCAGTGGATCTGCTATGTTGTCTTCTGACGGTACACGCTCTACCGTCACATCTCCACGATCAACAATCTCCCGAATAAGGTGAAAGCGCCTGAGAATATGCTTTGACCTTTGGTGAGATCTCGGTTCCTTCGCCTGGGCGATGGCCCCATTATTATCACAAAATAATGGGATGTGAGCTGTTATCTCGGGAACTACGCCAAGTTCCAAGATGAATTTCTTCATCCAGATGGCTTCTCCAACTGACTGCCCCTCCATTCAACATGAATACAAATTCAGACATGGATTTGCAGTTATCTGTATCAGACTGGAAACTAGAATCTGTGTAAGCTCTAAGCTATAGGTCCTCTCCTCCATAAAGCAGAAAAAGATCCTTAGCCCTTCGTAGGTACTTAAGGATGCCCTTTACTGCCTTCCAGTGCTCTTCGCCTGGATTTGCCTGATATCTACTGACAATTCTTAAAGCATTGGCAACATCAGGCCGTGTACATAGCATTGCATACATGATTGACCCTATCGCCGAAGCATAGGGTACCTTATTCATGTGTGCCGCCTCCTCAGAAGTTTTAGGACTCATCCCCTTGGATAGACAAATTTCATGTCTCATGGGAATGAGACCTCTCTTGGAATTTTCCATCCTAAACCTTTTGATAATAGTGTCTATGTACATGGATTGGGATAATCCTAGCATCATTTTAGATATATCTCGATAGATCCTTATGCCCAGCACATAGGATGCTTCTCCCAAATCTTTCATAGAGAAGGTCTTGGACAACCAAGACTTGGTTGATGTCAACATCTCTACATCATTCCCAATGAGTAAGATGTCATCAACATAAAGGACCAAGAAGGTCACTGAGCTCCCACTGACCTTCTTGTAAACACAGGGTTCATCTTCATTCCGAATGAAGTTGAAAGATTTGACAGCCTTGTCAAATCTTAAGTTCCAGCTTCTAGATGCATGCTTTAATCCATAAATGGACCTTTAAAGTTTACATACCTTATTAGGATGTAGCTTGGAGGTGAATCCTTCAGGCTGTACCATGTACACCTCTTCTGACAGATTTCCATTAAGAAAAGCTGTCTTCACATCCATTTGCCAGATCTCATAATCCAGGTATGCAGCAATGGCAAGGAGGATTCTGATTGACTTAACCATGGCTACCGGCAAAAACGTCTCGTCATAGTCAATGCCTTGCCTTTGACGATATCCTTTCGCCACTAGTCTAGCCTTGTATGTGTCAATCTGTCCATCTGCACCGATTTTCCTTTTGAAAATCCATTTATAGCCGATAGGGACCTTCCCTTCGGGTACATCAACTAAGTTCCAAACTTTGTTGGTGTATATGGACTGGATCTCTGAATCCATTGCCTCTTGTCATTTCTCGGAGTCTACACTACGGATCGCCTCCTGGTATGACTGAGGATCATCATCCTCATCGATACATACCTTAGAGGACCCCTCTGAGACATGTCCAACATATCTCTCAGGTTCTCTCGGTAGTCTACCAGATCTCTGTAGTGTCAGTGTTTCACTCTGAATAGGATCAACCGATACAGTCTCATCTAATGAGTTTGTGTCTATGGGTTGTGGTTCTTGGACCTCGTCCAATTCTATCTGGCTCCCACTATTTTTCTGGAGTAGATATTCTCTTTCCAGAAATACAGCTCTCTTAGCCACTAAGACCCTTTGCTCAGAAGGGTGATTGAAATAATATCCAAACGTCTCCTTTAGATATCCCACAAACCTACACTTATCGGTTCTCGACTCAAGCTTATCACTATCGTTCTTCTTTACATGGGCAGGACACCCCCAAATTTTAATGTGATTAAAATTTAGTTTCCTGCCCTTCCATATCTCATATGGTATAGAAGGAACTGATTTACTTGATATCCTATTCAATAAATAAGCCGCAGTCTCTAACGCATAGCCCTAGAGAGACAAGGGTAGTCCTGACATAGACATCATGGATTGGACCATGTCTAACAAGGTCATGTTTCTCCTTTCGGATACACCATTGTGCTGTGGTGTATACGGTGGAGTCCACTGA
Source organism: Amorphophallus konjac (assembly GCA_022559845.1). Lineage (NCBI taxonomy): Eukaryota > Viridiplantae > Streptophyta > Magnoliopsida > Alismatales > Araceae > Amorphophallus > Amorphophallus konjac. The sequence continues at coordinate 189,089,652 of CM040118.1, read as the reverse complement.
GAAACTATTCCATTATCTTTAAGATAAGAAGTGAATTCATGGCTTAAGTATTCACCTCCTCGATCCGATCGAAGAGCCTTAATACTTTTGCCTGTCTGTTTCTCTACTTCATTCTTGTATTCCTTAAACTTCTCAAAGGCTTGTGACTTATGTCTCATTAAATACACATAGCCATATCTAGAGAAGTCATCAATAAAAGAAATGAAATAGAGATAACCTCCTTTTGCTTCTATGGACATGGGTCCACACACATCCGAGTGTATGAGCTCGAGAAGGTCAACATCCCTCTCACCATGTCCACCAAAGGGAGCCTTGGTCATTTTTCCCATGAGACACGACTCACAGGTATCAAATGACTTGTATTCGAACGAATTCAAATACCCATTTGAGTGTAAGTGAGAGACTCTTTTCTCACCTACATGACCAAGTCTGTAATGTCATAGATATGCAGAATTCACTTCATCAGCATTAGAAATTTGCATAACATTAGAACGTGTATCTAATACATAAAGACCATTGACTAATAAACCATTGGCTATAATTAAACCATTATTCATTATAGAGCACCTAGTGCTATTAAAAGCCAATGTATATCCAATGTTATACAAACCAGAGATTGAAATAATGTTCTTAATAATATTAGGAACATAATAACAGTCATTCAGTTCCAGAATGACTCCTGAAGGTAAACTGAGGCGTGCAGTCCCGACAGCTTTGGCAGAAACTAAAGCTCCATTGCCCATCCTCAGTTTAATCTCCTTTTTGCCCAATCGCCTTCTATTTGCCAGCACATGCACAGAATTGCAGATATGAGATGCACATCCAGTATCTAATACCCATGATGTGGATTCCATATATGGAAAATTAAGGTCTATGACAAAAATACCTTCATTTAGAATTGCCTTGCAATTCCTTTTCCAATGCCCAGTTTCCCCGCATCGAATACATTTGTCTTCCTTTTCATTCTTCTTGCCCTTCCCTTTGTCAACTTTGGCGATTTACTTACCCATGGTCTTTTTCTTTCCCTTCCCTTTGTTACTTGTGGTGGATATTTGAGAGGCCTTCCTTTTCTTGTTGGCCCAGCCAACAATTATTACAGACGAAGATGGTTTTTCTTTCTGCATGGTTCCTTCAACACTCTTTAACATATTGAGCAGCTCTGGGAGAGTTGCTTCAATCCTGTTCATGTTAATGTTCATGATGAAAGAAGAAAAGGAATCGGGCAATGACTGGAGTATAAGATCAATGCATAGTTCAAGATCCAACTTGAACCCCAATGCATTGAGTCTTTCAATCCACTCCATCATTTTCAGTACATGGGCCTGTACTGATGAACCCTCAGACATCCGTGTCCTGAAAAGCCTTTTGGAGATGTCAGACCTCTCAATCCTACCCTGCTCCCCGAAGAGTTGGCGTAGATTGAGAAGTATACTTCTATAATCAGTCTTTTCAAATTGCCTCTGCAGCTCGGGAGCCATAGAGGCCAACATGTAACATTGGGCTAGGGATGAGTCCTCAGACCACTTGGCATAAGCGAGTAACTCGCCCTCGTCAGCATCAGGAGCTGGCTCAGAATGAACCATGTCCAACACGTACGTAATCTTTTCGGCGGTAAGGACTATGCGTAGATTACGCAGCCAATCCGAGTAATTCGGTCCAGTTAATCTATTTGCATCCAAGATGCCGCGGAGGGGGTTGGACGACGACATTGTAATCTGGATAAGAAATAAAAGATAACTTAGCATGTGTTCAAATTCTAACTTAGATGTAGTTTTCTATCTTCATTAGTCCCACTATTTTTTGATCGAACTATATAACCCTCAGTATATAGAACGGGAGATCAGCGAGATCAACCTAGTGGGTCAAAATCCTAACGAGACTGATGTACGACCTTGTGGAAAGCACAACAAGCCATACACCATCTCAAGGGCAGTCAACAGGCACTTGCATCTAATGCAATATCCGATATTCGGCCCCCGACAAATCATCCCCTTGTGGAAAGCACAACAAAGGATATTCTCGGTTAGATCTAACCATCATTACTTCATAGCAATGAGTTCATGACCTGACCCTTGTGGAAAGCACAACAAAGCCGAGTTCAATTCCTCGTCCCATTGAGGCCGAGCCTTGGAGTTTAATCCCGCCCCCAAACTCATGGACCTTGTGGAAAGCACAACAAATCTATGAAATGAAGACGTTCATTCACTCCATAATGATGGAGGGCCACGACGACTCCTAGAGCCACGCTTACCAGATCTAAAATTTAAGCGCGAGGGAATTTAATTTTATCTTGATCTCACCCTAGGTGGTAATATAAATATATCCAATATATTTACCGTACCTAGTAGTTTGCACAAAATAAATGCATCCAATGTAAAATTAAACGCAAGTGATCATGGACTTTAACCCTAATGTAACTAAGATATCCGGCCCGCTTCCGAAGCAGCTAGATCATCCTCGTCGGGTGTGCTCCGCGCTTTCAAACTCCGACGCCGCATCAATTACAACTTTTACACGGCACGCAGGCCGGAAAAATTAAATTACATGTGACTCAAATTCCAGCAGCCCTTAGGGTGAGTACAACAACGGAGGAAGATAGAAGCACATTGGAATTTTAACAGAGAGAGAAAGGAGGTTCGCAGACCCCAATTAATTACATTAATCCAAGTCCATGATCACTTGCCAACCCATTCAAATAAAATCAATCAAGGGTTATTTTCTGAAAATAATCCTTACTTTTGAATTTAAAAATGTGATGTGCAAACAAAAACATGCCAGCTTTGTTTAATTTTAAAAATCGAAGCATGATTAAGTAAAATTAAACAGACAAGCAGGCTAAAACAAGGCAAATAAAGTAAAGCACGTAAAGAACCATCATTTTCTACAGGGGCATGTAATTGAGATAATTAATTAAATTTAAATTTAAATTTAATTATCCAATAATCAAATTTAAATTCAAAATTTAAACATGCCAATAATTTAAATTTAAATTCAAACTAATTATCCAATAATTTTCTTTGAAAGTACATTTAAAATAATGCAATTATCCTCAATTGGAAATTTTCTAAAATTCAAAATTTGAATTTAACAATTATCTAATAATTAAACATTCAAATAATTGAAATTTTCACATTTAACTTCAATAAAATTTAAAATTTAAAAATTTTTAATTATCTAATAATTAAAAATTCAAAAACTTAAATTTTACTGAAGTAACTTCAATTATTACTATTTTCTCTCAAGGTAAATATGAATTATCTCACCTCGGTAAATTCAAATCGGTTAAATAAAATTTACCATTCGACATTTACTTTTGAGATAATACAATTAATCTACGAGATAAAAATTATACTTAATTTACTGTGCATTTACATATATATATCCCATATATACATGTCTATATACATGCACATAATAAATTAAAACAAAAACAATTTTTTTTTATTGAAAAAAAATTGGCGCGCCATCGCGGGGGGGGGGGGCGGCCGCCCACGCGGAAGGCGTGGGCGGGCGCGGCCACATGCGGGCGCCCGCGTGGCGGGCCCCGCCGGTCAGCGCCCACGGGCGCTGACCGCGGGTGCCGCGTGCGCCGCGTGCGCCGCCCACGCGGCGCACGCGGCGGGCGCAGTTCGCCCAAACGGGCCTTAAAAATTGTTATTATTATTTTTTTAAAAAAAATTTGCTGCTTGGATGCCCAGCATCCAGGAAGAACAGAAACGCCTAGATCTCTTTCAACAAATAATAATTGAAGATTTAATCCCCTTTCAAATACGGTTCTATACGGCGATAAAAACACCGACCAGAGCGCGAACCTGGCTCTGATACCACTGTAAGGTTTCGCACAGCACCTACGGGCGACGCAACGGATAACAAAAATTTCATTTTCCCGATCCCGGTGTTATGGAAAGCTTAATGTGTGCTCTAATCGGTGTTTCTAAGACCCTAATTACGGGTTGCGTGTTTCACCTTGCGCGGAACGACGCTGTCCGTGATGCCCGATGCAGAATATCGAGCCGCACAGCTGTACGGCCTCTAGAGCAGATCCACACAGACCCTTGCGCAGCGACGGTACCTCCCCGGCACAACTTTCCCTGACTCTATCACCTTCTGGAGAGAGAGAGCAAGGGGGAGAAAGGGGGGAGGCTAAACCTCTCCCTTAAGCCTAATGCTTGATTAGCTTAAGGGGTGGGAAGGAGAGTTCGAATGAACTCATGTAGGATTCTATATATAGAGATTTAGTCATTTCTGAAAGGGCTCCAAAAGACCAAAATTATATATATATCCTATCCACTATTATACATATGTATTAAGCTCCATTTACACTCCTTTCCAAAAAGAATTAAAAGGAATTAATACATACACTTGTATAATAATAATCCGTCACCCAAGAATCCATTGTGTGTGATCCTCTAGGCCCATAGTCACTCTAGTTTAAGGCCCATTAACTTCTAATTCCCAATTAGAAGTAAATTAAACGTATTCTTCGCTTCTACCAGAGCCGAAGAATAGTTTAATTTATTCCGAACCTTTGATCACGTTGGGTCAAGCAAATCCGCGTGATCCTAGAGGACGCCGGGTTTAAACCAGCCTGTCTGGTACCTATAAATCCACAGTTACCGCATCGATATAATCTCTCGCTCCTTCTATGAGTCTTGTACGATCGAGGGTATGGTTTCTGTCAAACCCCATGATCGTGCCATTTGACTATGACCTCCTTAAAGTGTATGACGTCCGTTCTAAACGAACTCACACGACCCTGGCCAGGGATTTAACGGAGCGTCAATGTCATGACCCATTAACTGTCTGATATATACCCGACAGTGAGCGATCCCCTCTTGACCATTGATGATCTTCACACGTATCCTGGAATGGTTAATGACTCGGCAACTCATGACTTATGGTTAAAGTCACCTAGCCAAGCAATTAAACCAATCCAGTTCTCGTGTAAGATCCGATCAATGTCTCAGGTCAAAGAACCAATGATTCTACTGAGACTGTTGGATCTTCAGTTGACATTAGGTATAATCAACCATCTGATGATCCAATAGCGGATCAGTTCAGTGTACATCCTCCAAGGACATACACCTACATATATGTGTTGGTGTCCCGCACCAATGACCATGAGACTGGTCACTGACACATCATATGTACTGGTTTAATAGGTAATCAAAGTCCCCGAGTGATTACCCTCCAACCAGGAACAGTTTAAGGTATGTGTTCATGTAAAGTCAGTCTCATAATCGAGATCTCATCTCGAGTTGACTTTACAACCACATATCCTAGGGACAACGTAAAGTAACACAATCGCATATTTACGCTCAAACACCACTTTATTAATAATGAACAAGATCGTACAACTATTGGGCCTACCTGACCCGAAATTGGCCTGTAGCACACCAACACTAACATAAAGTGGGTCAATAAATCAAGGCACTCAAGAATTAAAACCCCATGATTGCGCGGTACAGGTTAGTTCTGAAAACTTTGCTTAAATTTTGTCTTCTGAATTTGTCTGCTCTAAATGCATGCGCATCATGTTAATTCTTTTATGCATTATCTAACTGAATCTCTTTGATAGTTTGAAATGCACAGGGAAATAATTGTAGTTTAACTCTGAATGCATTGCATATCTATGGCATAATGAATTGTTGTCAAACTCCCTGCATGTTGAAATTTCATATGTTACTTTGAAAAACCTCATTCATTGCATAGAGTCAGGGGGAGTTCAGCTGCCTCTGCATGATGGTCATGACTCTCATGTTTGTGTTTAGGAAATACTCTTAGAAGAGTCATTGCACATGCATACATGTAGTGATTGCATTGCACATCACTTATTTCGAAAACTCCAAAAAGAATGTTTAAATTCATGCATTCAGGGGAAGCTCTCGTGTACTCTTCACTCATATATGTCAGTCTTCTGATTATGACATATACTCTCTTGACATCTCATTGGATGTAGACAGGGGGAGCATTTTAGACTCATTAGTCTTGTTCAATCTGAACCCTTCCTGTCTAGTCATTCAATTTACTCTCCTATTCTTGTGTGTTGATGATTGAATTTTAATCAGCTGAAATCTCAACTATTTTGAAGTTGAAATATGTGTCTACTACTCCTTAAATTGCTGAAGGAGAGCTTTGCTTGAATATTTTTTTTGTCAAACTTGTCAAGCTGATCCGTCTGTATTCCAGACTCAGCCATTGGTTTCTTGTAAATCTATCTGATGCATATTGATCATACATGTTGCAAGCATGAGTTCCATTTGTCTTACTCTCTATGCATGCTTGTCAAATGTCTCTTGTTGCTGAATGCTTTGTCTATGTTAAATGTACAGAGAAGTGAAGTAATATCAGTTTGTGTACCCTTTCACAAATCTGAAATCACCTTTAATGAAGAATCTTCTATTATACAAGTTTAAGAATGTTTGTTGATTTGAATTGGTTTAAGTCTTATGTATTCCTAAGTTTGAATTTGAAGGACCTGAAAATGTCTGAATCAGTTTTTTAATAAACCTTAACTAATTGTCTCATGTAAGTTCATGCAAGATCTTCCGACATCTGAAAATTGAAACCTTGATTTACTTTGGTTGAAATGCATGAAATCAATATTGTTTTTAAACAAATCACTTTGAAAATTAAAAGGGCAGCAACAGTAAAATCATTGTAAAAGAAATGTATATAGTGGCAGAGCAATGACTGAATTACATTGAGAAACTGAACCCTCCATCAAAGAAATGGAGAGGATTTTATGTCATGAAGTGCTTCATGTTACCTCTGTTCATATGGTCAAATCTATAGGGCTGGTTTCACTTAGTACCCGGGGATACCAGCGTCTGAAAAATGTGTACCATTAATGTCAAAGGTGTAAATCATCTGTGTAGTTTTTGATCAGAGACAGATATGGTAGTTTATGCTTAGTAACTGGGGGTATTGGCGTCTAACTCACGTGTACCCTTAATGTCAAAGGTATAAATGACACTTGTCTGTTCACTAAGCTCAATGTTAAAAGCAAAAGTGAAAAAGATTTACTATAACCCTTGCAATTCAAAATTCACCAAGTGTCATCTTGTTTAACCTCAATACTCTTGACTGTTTTTCCTAAAGAAGTTATTGGAATTAATTGTGTAAGATGAAAGGAGATTGAACTCGAATGTTATATGAGAAATTGGTCCATTTTTATTAAAAAGTTGCTACAGATATGAGTATTGTATTTCATTGACAAACCTTATATACATCATTCTTAAACCATGCTTGTCAATTAAAGCTATTTCATAAGCCTTTATAATAGAAGATTCTGAAACTTTAAACATGGATATATGAATTGGGTACCCCACTGAAAATCTTTTCTTCTCATATACTTCGGCTTGGAGATCACACCTGCTCAGATTCTGCTCACTCTATTTGTTGCACTGTCCTTGAAAGATCTTGTATCCTGCATGCTGTCTTGACATCCTTCCTGAACTTGCTCTTGACATACCCCTCAACTTACACTCTTGAGAGCCTTACTTCATTTTGAACAGGGAGCATTGGTTCATTTTAAAGGAGAGGATAGGTCGTGTCTAGACTGCACTTATTGCTTTTTCAAGGAGGAGGTTTGTGTGTGATCCTGTCTAGATAAGTCAAAGGGGGAGCATAGCTTGATTGGTGCTTGATTGTTTTACTGCCCCTGTGTTTGCAGATTTCATTCCTTTATTAAGGGGGAGATTTTAATTCAATCATCTCATACATGCTTGTATTTCTTATATCAAACTATTTTCTTTTTGATGAAGTCAAAGGGGGAGAATAGTTTCACATGACTCATAGTATTGCCATCATCAAAAAGGGGGAGATTGTTGTGTCCCTGTGGTTTTGATGATAGCAAACACTATAAGTCATCATGTGTTTGCATGAAAGATTGAATGATGATAACATAAGACATTGCTTATGAATCTGGTTTTTATATGTTATGTTGCATAGAACTTCATCAGAGTGCATGCACGCTTTGCATTTCATCATACAGGTTGCAGGCACACACATATCTTCCTTTGCATATGTAGAGGGTCCATGCATGTCACTGATCATGTGCATCTAGGTCGGTGCAAGGTATGCTTTGCGTGCACCAAGTCGGTGCATTCCCTTGGCCACTCATACACAAGGTCGGTGCATATAGTTTGCTGCGAGCATAAGATCGGTGCATGTTTTCTTGAGTATCTATGAAGTCGGTGCAAGGTTTGCCTTGGTTCAGTTTTGCCTCGGTGCAGATTCTGTCATTAGACATATTGTAGTCGGTGCAGGTTTTTGTCTACTGTCCATATAGTCGATGCAGACTCTGCTTTATGCTACATATGTAGTCTGTGCATCTTTCTGCTCTACAACCATAGTAGGTCTGTGCATACTTGGCTCTGGCAGATTGAGGTCTGTGCAAGACTCGCATGTGCATAACTAACTCAGTGCAAGTCCTATTTTGAGCTAACCAAGTCGGTGCATTCATTGCTTATGCACACACGTAGTCTGCACATCACTTAGCTCTACAATCATATTATGTCTGTGCAATGACTATATAAAGTCTGTGCATGGTTGTTTTGTTGGCACTTAGAGTCTATGCAGATCTATTCATATGCTATCTAGTCTGTGCATACTAATCACTATAAGGTCTGAGCATGCTACGCTCATTGTATATAAGTCAATGCAATCTTTGGTCCTTGCACATACAAGGTCTGTGCATGATATGTTTATGACACTTTGGGTTTGTGCATCCTTGGTATCCTACACTTACAAAGTCTGTACACATTTTTCATATACCTGATTACCCGTTATATATTCTAACATATTAACAGGACAACTGTTCGTGACCTTTAAGGAGGGCACGTGATCCAAGGCTAATTGTCCCTGAAAAGAGCTGCCACGTGGAAAGCTACAATGCTCAAAATCTGACACGTGGCTAAGAGCTTCCAGAAATCTCTTGGCGGGAGTGTTTCCTCCATACACCCAATGCGTGAGCTCATGGGTCCCAGGCTGAAGCCGTATAAAATCTCTCTCCTGCGATCAAAGAAAGGGGTGAACCTGGATCGAAGCAGAAAGATCTAGAGCTAGCACGATCCAGAGAGGAAGAGGAAGAAGGAGAGAGAGAGCTTTTGAGAGCAAAGATCGAGAGAAGAAAAGAGAGAATAGCAGAGAGGGAAAAGAAGCAGAAGAAGAGGAACAAAGAAAGAGAGTGAAGAAAGAGCTCGAGGAGAAGAAGATAGAAGAATTCCCTGAAAGATTAGTTCCATAGGACCTTGGATCAAATCCAGGCCAATTAGCTCCTGCGAGAGAAACTTTGGTTTGTAGAGTTTTGCAGCTTTCCGGTGCTGTTACTTCAGTCATTGTTTTTCTTTTATCTTTGCTTCAAGCTGTTTGTCAGCGGTAGCAGAGGTGGACTCCTCTGGACTGGTTAAGCTGTAAGCCCCAGCGGTTGCAGAGGTGTGGTATCCTCTGGTCGGCGAAGCTATAACGCCCAGCAGTCAAGCTGTGAGTCAGCGGATGGCTAAGCTGTATTGCCCAGCGGAAGCAAGCTGTGATGCTCAGCTAATGTTGGCAAGCTGTGAGGCCCAGCCGTTAAGCTGTGTATCAGCGGAAGCCACACTCTAGTTGGAGTGTGGGGTGGACGTAGGTCTGCGGGTTGCAGACTGAACCACCTTAAAATTGCCTTGTGCACCTTGGTTTGATTTCTTATCTGATTGTCAATAGACGAATGGCTAGGAGCGTTTCATTTGAGTATTCTATCCGAATGCTTTAAGGCACACGCTATTCGTACTTGACTCTGTATACGGATCAGACTTGGCTAGGTGTCCATTGTTCAGTAGCCCAACTGATTGATCAAGTGCTTCTGCGAATCTCTTAGTTGGAAGATCTCAATTGATTTCTATTCGTTAACTCTGATTGCTTTAAGTGTAAATTGAGCGAAGTTTTTAAGAGGAAATCATTCACTCCCCCTCTGAATCCATCGCACCAGCTCTAACACAATGCCCCTATCGCCTTTATGCGATTGATGACTCAGGTCTTACAACCTCTCATTGGAGTCTTTGTGGTTGTCTATTTTGATGGCATGCTTATTTACAGCCGCTCTAGGGAAGACCACTTGGACCATTTGCGGCAGGTCTGTTTGATCTTGAGGAGAGAGAGTTTGTATGCCAACCTCAAGAAGTGCACTTTTGTGACTAGTCAGGTCACTTTCTTGGGGTTCATTGTGTCGAGTGAGGGAGTCTCTGCTGATCCGGAGAAGATCCGGGCCATTGTGGATTGGCCGGAGCCCCGCATTCTTCATGAGGTACGCAGCTTTCATGGCCTCGCAACGTTCTACCGCTGTTTCATCTGTGGATTTTGGTCCATCACTGCTTCGATCACTAATTGCATCAGGAAGGACACTTTTGTATGGACGAAGGCCGCTGCGTTTGCATTTAGGGACATCAAGCAGCGCATGACCCAGGCACCTATCCTTTGGTTACCTGATTTCACGAAGGTGTTCGAGGTCTCGTGCGATGCATCTGGAGTTGGTATAGGCAGAGTCTTAAGTCAGGAGTCACACCCTGTCACCTATTTTAGTGAGAAGCTGAGTGACGCGAAATTGAGATACTCCACTTATGACAAGGGGTTCTATATTGTTGTCCAGGCTTTGCGGCATTGGAGGCATTATCTGTTGCATCAGGAGTTTATCCTCCACTCTGATCATGAGGCACTGTGGACACTAAAAAATACTCACCCTATGTTTACGTGCAGGGGAATAAAAAATAGAAGAAAAGAGAAGAGAAGATGAAAAGAAGAAAAAAAGAAGAAAATGAATCACCTTCAAGTGCCTTCCAGCGGCACACTCCAAGTGCCCCTCCAGCGGCACACTTCCAAGTGCCCTTCCAACGGCACACTCTTGGTGCCTCTCCAACGGCACACTAGTGGCGCCCTTCCAACGGCACACTCTTGGTGCCTCTCCAACGGCACACTAGTGGTGCCCTTCCAACGGCACACTCTTCGTGCCCCCCCTTCAACGGCACAGTCCTGGTGCCTCTCCCAACGGCACACTCCAGGTGGCCTTTTAACGGCACACCCAGGGGACCTCTCCAACGGCACACTGCCGAATGCCCCCCAGCGGCACGCTACTTGCCAAGCATCCCATCCTCATTACGATGCCCTGTTTCACTCGAACACAGAGCATTGAATGATCATGTCACTAGCTCGTGCTCTGGTCAACAGCGCAGCGGTACCAGGCCGTCGACGTCAACCTCGACCAACCCTGTGAAGACACACTGGCTACCTCTGTCATCCCTACACATAGGCCATTCACTGGCTCCAGACGTGTGAAGAAGAGAAGAGAAGAAGAAGAAGGCTAGGCCTTGGAATGCTCCAACCTCCACCCTATATAAGAGGAGGTCTCTCTCTCTCTCGCGGGCTGGTTCTCAGGAAGGGTAGAACGAAGAAGAGAAGAAGAAAAAAGAAGAGAGGAAGAGAGGAAGAGGCTGGGGGCTCTCCCTGGTGCTCCACCCACGGCTGCCTGTGCGAAGAGAAAGAGAAGAAGAGAAGAAAAGAGATTGGCCTGCTGCCCCATCCACCATCGTTTGAGTGAAGAGAAAGAAGATAGACGAGAAGAAGAGTGAGTGAAGAAAGGGAGTGAGGTCTAGGAGGGGAGGAGGTCATGCTCCGTCCCCTCCCCTCTTCCATTATTGTGGTCCCCTGCTATTTCTTTGTTTTCCCCATTCTTTCTTTTTGGGACCTTTTCATTTTTCCCCCTCGCATTGTACAAGCCTTCGGGCGCATCCCTTTTGCAAGGAATAAAAAAAATGGTTTGGAAGTGCTTCTTTGCTTGAATGTTTGATCTCTTGCATCTTTTAGAGGATTAGCAGGTGGGTCTACTCAACAGAATGAGCTAGGCTTGAAGCTGATACCTTGGAGAACACCTCTTGTCAGGTTTGCCTTCGCGTATCTCACCCTCGTCTAGCCCGGCACACCCCCAGGGTGCTCCACCCGGCAAACTTGCCAGCGCCCTTTACCCGGCACACCCTTGGCTCACCTATGCCCAATACACCCTCATTTTTCTCTGCCCGGCGCACTCCTGGCCCTCTCGCCCGGCACACTTCTTGGCCCCTACCTTGGCCGGTACACACCCCTTCCTTTTGGCCTTCGATCGGCGCACTCGGCTGTGCCTTCAACCTGTACACCTCAACCATGCCCTTCCCGACACACCCTTGCCTGGCCCGTTTACCCGACACAACCCTTGGCCTACGCCTTGGCCGGCACACCTCCCAGCCTATCGTGGCCGGGAAACCCTTTGGCCTGTGCCTTGGTCGACACATCTCCCAGCCTGCCTTGGCCGACACACTCTTGGCCTATCTTTGCCCAGCGCACCTGGGCCCCTTCTAGTCAGTGCATCCTTAGCCCGTTTCAACCCCGTGTTTCTCATTTGTTGTTTTCCCCGGGTTTTCTGAAGCTTTCTTAAAGGTCTTCCTACCTTGGCACGCACCTCGAATTGTTGGGTCATGCCACTCCTTGTGGGCATGTTCTCCTTACACCCCCCTTACCATCCGGGTCAAGGGGAGATGCTGCCGAATTTTTGTCAGAATTAACCTAATAACAACAACAATAAAAGAAAAGTAATAACACAAAAGGAAACAACAAATAAACAGAATAAAACACCAATGAAACGGCTTCGTTGAAATAACAAATGAATCTCGGAGATCCCGAATAACTGAGCACTTGCATCTTTATGACGGACTATCGAACATAACCACAAACATGGTCTACATGAATAAAAGAAAACCAAATCAAAACTCACGCTTCCATTCCATGAATAAGAAGGTGAACCGCTTTATGCATTTCATGAATAAAAGAAAATCCCAACGCATGCATTTCATGAATAAAGAAAAAGGAAAACTCCTCACATGAGCCTCATGAACAAGGGGACCTCCTCTCTGACCCTACTCCACCAACATGGACTTTGCCCCAGCTGCATTGACCCTTCAACCCACTCTTGCCTTGATTGGCACACTCTTGGCTTGCCTTGACCGGCACACTCCTGGCTTGCCCCGACCGGCATACCTCCAGCTCAGTCCTAGCCCGGCACACCCTACCTGTGCCTTACCCGGCACACCCCGCCCATGCCTGGCCTGGCACACTTCGAACCCTTGCCTGCCCAGTACACCCCCAATCAGGCCTCCCACCGGCACACTTCAGCTGCACTGACTTGTATTCTACCTTGGCTCGCATATGCTCAGACCTTAGCCTTCACATACATGAAACCCCCTTGGTAAGGCCACCCTCATCCTTGTCATGGCCTGCACTAGCGTCGACCCTAGCTACCTTTCGGTCTTCGTTAGCATCAACCTTAACTCCCAACCTGCACACATTCATAGACCTTACCTCCAACTTGCACCGACCTCCAGCCTATAGCTGCGTGGACATCGTTCAATGTGCACCGACCTTAGGGCAAACCTGCACAGACCTTCCCTTAGTCTGGCCAAACCTGCACCGACCTTGGGGCAAACTTGCACCGACCTGCCCTCGACCCTAGCCTTCAGCTGCAGTGACCTACCTCTGTGCATGGCCTGCAACTGCACCGACCTTCCTTCACGCATGAACCTCAGCTGCACCGACCTACCTCCGTGCATGGCCTGCAACTGCACCGACCTTCCTTCACGCATGAACCTCAGCTGCACCGACCTCATCCCAAGGCTACACCGACCATGCCCAGCTGCATCGACCGCCAGCCCTAGTATGCATTGACCTCACCCCAACTAGCATAGACCTTCACCCGGTGCACCCGTCAACGCCCTAGCCCAGCACACTTCAGCTGCCTCGCCCGGTGCACTTGCACCTTCCCTCAGTGGCACACCCTCCCGTTTACACCGCCACCCGGTACACTCTCCAGCCTTCGCCCGGTACACTCCTACCCTCCCCCAGCGGTACACTGTCAACCTCCCTACCCGGTACACTCCTCCAGCGGTACACCCCTCCATTGTCCAGCCCTCACCCGGTGCATTCCTAGCCCCTCCAGCCCGGCACGCTTTGGCTTCGCTTCCAGTGGCACACTCTCCAGCCTTCACCCGATACACCTAAAATATAATAGTATAATAAAAAAAGATAGCATAATAATAATAATAATAATAATAATAATAATAATAAAGAATGATAATAAAAAATATATAAAAGAAAAGGATATAATGCACATGTAATAAAAGAAGAATCAATGAGCAACATAGAAAATAAATAAATAGACAAATAATAATAATAATAAATAATAATAATAACAATGAACAGAACGATACGGCTCTCATCATCACCGGATCCTTTGCATGGGAATATTGATAAGGCCTCCATGGGTAACGCTTGGACCTCGGGTTCGTCTCAATCATGGTCATTGTCTAACCCATATCCTAGGCCTATAGCTTGCTATCTTTGAACACGTCTTTGTTTTGGGATCTAATCTCGAGACATTTTTCCGCTGCCCTTTGGCACCTAAAATATTGATGATGCCCACGCAAGCCTTGCATCGACCGCGGGGGCCTCCCCCAGTGCGGTCGTGGCTTGATCTTGCATCGGGCCAATAAACTCACTGATCTCCAGCCACTCTAACCGAGATTCAACCGAATGTTTCCCGTTCCTCTGAACAACAAATTTGTCGTACCCCGGCATACATGCGCTCCAATTTTCCCGTGACGATCACGACATTCTTAAGTTGAAAACTCATCCGAGTATTAAATGGTCCCCTGAGTGACTGACATGTTTTGAATGCTTACTTCCTTAGACATAGGGCTTTCCAGCTGATTCAAGATCGTTATCGTCTTGTTTCTCTCGATATAGTCTTCTGGCCATGAGGCCCTTATTCTTGGCGATTAATTAAGGGTGTTCCCCTCTCCGAGGGGATGTAAATGACAACGTGACCTTTATGGCGCGGCGGGTTTTGATCCCGACACGAACCACACAATTGTCTGATTAGTCAGATCGCGCGCACCAAGGGCCTCCACGAAGCCCGAATAAATTGTCACTTTGTGACTGGCACGCCCACACACTTAATAAATCAATAAACAAACCCAACAAACAAATGAAACTATTATTTAACAAAAAGTGCGTCCACAAGTCTGGCACGTCCGGTGGGACCGAGCCACCCTTCATCTCTTCACTGGGATTCAGGGCCTCATGGCCTCCTAATAAATGATGTTTGCCAGCTTTGATGAATTGCATGTGTTGTCTTCACCAACCCTATGGGGAGAAAAGCCGGACTAGGCGCAATTGTCTTTGTGACCTCGAGGACGCTACTCCGTGGCACGTGTAGCTTCCAGGAATCATGGAGGCCTCTAAAAAAAGAAGAGAAAGAGAGAAGAAGGGAGGATAAGTCAAACCCCCTTCTCCCTAAAAAGTAAAAGAAGAAAAGAAGAAATGAAAGGAGCAAAAAAAGAGAAGAGAGATAATTGGCGAGAGAGGGTCGTACGACCATATCCGTCAAGGCTCGTGCTAAATAAAGATCACCACTGTGGGATTGATGCGGTGGAGCGAACCACTCATCCCCTCTCTGAGGGGGTGAGCGCTCTCCTGCGCACCCACCTTCATCTATTACACAAAAGAAAAGAGAAGACAAGAAAAGAGAAGACAAGAAGAAAAGTTGGCAAGCATTGCCGACTAAGAGAACAAGAAGAAGGCCGGCATCCTGCCCGGCTCTAGGAGGGTCCAAGTCCATGGTGCAATGCCCTGGTCCGTTCCACCTTCCTACCACCCCTATCCGACGTAAGACAGCCCCTCGAGTGACTGCTCGAAGATCCAACAAGTCGCAACTCTAGCTTGACGAATTCCTCCCCGCTGTAGGGAATGCTTTATAGCAATGAGGCCGAGCACGGCCGCGACTCTAGAAGAGAGCACTCATCCACCCCGCCATAGGGGTGTAAGAAACAAAAGAATACACCCCGACTCGGGGGCACGTGAGAAAAATCAGCCTCGACCTGGGGGCATAGGAAGAAATAGAGTTGCTCCCTGGCTTAGGGGCATTCGAAGAGAAACATACCCTGCTCCGGGGCATAAGAAGCAGAAGTCACATCCCGCCTTGGGGCATAGAAGCCATAAAAGAATACACCCCGACTCGGGGGCACATAAAGTAAAAGTTACACCCTGGCTTAGGGGCATATAAAGAGAGGTATACCCCCACCATGGGAGACATAAGGAGCAACAGAGTTTCACCCCGATCTAAGGGAATAAAGAGCAGAAGAATACACCCCGGCTTAGGGGCATATGAAGAGAAGGATACCCCGGCCTAGGGGCATATGAAGAGAAGTATACCCCACTCCGGGGCATAAGAAGCAGAAAACTCACCCCTACTTTAGGGGCATATGAGACAAAGCTGCACCCCAGGTTAGGGGCATTTGAAGAAGAACTATACCTCGCCATAGGGGCATGAGAAGCAAAGACTATACCCCAGCCTGGGGGCACGCAAAGAAAGGAACTCACCCCGGCCTAGGGGCACACAAAGGAAGAAACTCACTCCTGCTCTAGGGGCATATGAGACAAAGCTGCACCCCGATTTAACGGCATTTGAAAAAGAACTATACCTCGCCATGGGGGCATGAGAAGCAAAGACTATACCCCGGCCTAGGGGGGCATGCAAAGAAAGGAACTCACCCCGGCCTGGGGGCACACAAAGGAAGAAACTCACCCCTGCTCTAGGGGCATATGAGACAAAGCTACACCCCAGTTTAGGGGCCTTTGAAGAAGAACTAGACCCCTCCATGGGGGCACGAGAAGCAAAGACCATACCTCGCTTGGGGGCACACAAATAATGAGACACACCCCATCCTAGGGGTGTACAAAGAAAGAAACACACTCCGCCCGGGGTGCACGAGAAGCAAAACACACCCCGACTCGGGGGACATTTGAGATAAAAAATGCACCCCGACTTAGGGGAATACGAAGAGAAATATACCCCACTCTGGGGCAGAAGAAGCAGAAGAATCTACCCCGACCTGGGGGCATAACTAGCAACAGAGTTACACCCTGATCTAGGGGCACTTGAAGATAAATATACCCCGCCATAGGGGCATATAAAAGAAAAGAGAGCAAGAATACACCCCGGTCTGAGGGCACATAATAAAAGAGACATACATCCCGACCGGGGAGCATATGAAGAAGGTATACCCCGCCCAAGGGGCATTTGAAGAAGCAACATACCCCGCCATGGGGGTATGGAAGCCATGAAAAATTCACCCTAGCTTAGGGGTATTCAAAAAATCTCACCCTGGCTTAGGGGCATTTGAAGAAGAAATGTACCCCGCCATGGGGGGCACATGAGCCAACGTACACCTCGTCCCTGGGAGGCATAAGAAGCAAAAGAACAAGCCCCGACTTAGGGGCATTTTTCGAAGGAACACGCCCCGCCTGGGGGCATAGAAGCAAAAGATACACCCCGCTTAGGGGCACGTGAAGAAAAGACACATCCTGCCTTGGGTGCACAAGAAGCAAAACACTCCCCTCCTGGGGGGCACGTAAAATAAAGCTACCCCGCCCTCAGGGGCATAAGAAGCAAAGATACGCCCCGTGCCCAAGGCATATGAAGAGAAAGATACCTCCCTCTGGAGGCATAGGAAGCAGAAGATACACCCCGACTTAGGGGCATTTGAAGAAGAAACATACACCCCGCCTGGGGGCATAGAGGCCGTAAAGAAGATACCCTGCCATGGGGGCATCAGAAGCAAAGACTCTACCCGGCCATGGGGGCATAAGAAGCAAGGACTACACCCCGCCTGGGGGCACAGAAGCAAAGAGGCATACCCTCCTGACCTAGGGGGGCAGATGAAGAAAAGCCATACCCCGCCTGGGGGCATATTAAGAGAAATACACCCCAGTACGGAGGCAGTAATGAGAAAAGAAGAGCAGAATAAAAAGAAAGGAGACATGAGACAGACGTGGTCTTTGAACCCACCTCTTCACACAAAAGAAGAAGAGAAGAAAAGAAGGTGAGTCCTGAGGTAGACATGGGCTTTCACCCTCTACCTTCCGCTGTCCAACAAATAAACTTCTCATGTGGTCGACGTCACAACCTCTCGTCTAAGCCGACGGATATTCAACCGTCGGGGCTTCAAGCCGACAAGCACTCCGCCAACGGGGCGTTAAACCGACAAGATGTTCAGCCATCGGGGCTTCAAGCTGACAGATATTTAGCCGTCGGGGCTTCAAGCCGAAAAACATTTCACCATCGGGGCGTCAAGCCGACATCTATTCAATCATCGGCCCCTGAGCCGACAGCTATTCAATCATCAACTTTTAAGCCAATAGCTATCCAATCATCGGCCCCTGAGCCGACAGCTATTCAATCATCGGCTTTTAAGCTGACAGCTATCCAATCATCGGCCCCTGAGCCGACAGCTATCTAATCATCGGCCCCTGAGTAGATAGCTATTCAACTATCGGCCCCTGAGCCGACAGCTTTTCAATTATCGATTTCCTAGCCGACAGCTATTCAATCATCGGCGTCCCAGCCGACAGCTTTGCAATCATCGGCCTCCGAGTCGACAGCTATTCAATTATTGGCTTCCAAGCCGACAGCTATCCACTCATCGGCCCCTGAGCTGACAACTATCCAATTATTGGATTCCACGCCAACAGCTATTCAATCATCGGTCCCTGAGTCGACAGCTATTCAATCATCAGCTTTTAAGCCGATAGCTTCCCAATTATCAGCTTCCAGGCCGACAACTATCCAATCATCGGCCTCTGAGCCGACAGCATCTCATCCATTGGCTTCTGAGCCAACAGCTTCTCAACCATCGGCATTCGAGCTGACAGATGTCGAGCCAACAAGCAACTCCACCTGCGGCCTTTGGCCACCCAACAAAATCAAGAGACCCTTTCACTTTGGTTCGGATCCTTTCCCCGGCCAGAGAATTAAAATTAAAGAATCAACTCTTCACTTTGGTTCGGATCCTTTCCCGACCAGAGAATTAAAGAATCAACTTTTCACTTTGGTTCGGATCCTTTCTCGGCCAGATAATCATAGAATAAACCTTTCACTTTGATTCGGATCCTTTCTCGACCAGAGAATTAAAGAATCAACCTTTCACTTTGGTTCGGATCCTTTCCCGGCCAGAGAATTAAAGAATCAACCTTTCACTTTGGTTCGGATCCTTTCCCGACCAGAGAATTAAAGAATCAACCCTTCACTTTGGTTCGGATCCTTTCTCGGCCAGAGAATTAGAAAATCGACCTTTCACTTTGGTTCAGATCCTTTCCCGGCCGGAGAATTAAAGAATCAACTTTTCACTTTGGTTCGGATCCTTTCCCGGCTAGAGAATCATAGAATAAACCTTTCACTTTGGTTCAGATCCTTTCTCGACCAGAGAATTAAAGAATCAACCCTTCACTTTGGTTCGGATCCTTTCCCGACCAGAGAATTAAAGAATCAACCTTTCACTTTGGTTCGGATCCTTTACCGACCAGAGAATTAAAGAATCAACCCTTCACTTTGGTTCGGATCCTCTCCCGTCCAGAGAATTAAAGAATCGACCTTTCACTTTGGTTCGGATCCTTTCCCGACCAGAGAATTAAAGAATCAACCCTTCACTTTGGTTCGGATTCTTCCCCAGCCATAGAATTAAAAAGAGACCCTCCACTTTGGTTCGGATCCTTCCCCGGCCAGAGAATAAAAGAATAGACCTCTCATTTTGGTTCAGACCCTTCCCCCGGCCAGAGAACAAAAAGGGACCCTTCTCTTTGGCCCTCATATCCCGCTACCCGACGCCCTTCGGCTCAACCATTTCGGCCAAGGCATTAATCCATCCGTCCCACTGTGCTCTCTGATATCTTTCGGCTTTGTAGCCTGCTTCCCCAATTCCGGCTCTCATAGCCCGCTTTCCCAATTTTGGCTCTTGTAGCCCGCTTCACCAACCTTTGGCCTTTGTAGCCTGCTTCTCGGCTCTCGTAGCCCGTTTTCTCGATTTTGGCTTTTGTAGCCTGCTTTCCCAATTTCGGCTCTCGGAGCCCGCTTTCCCGATTTCGACTCTTGCAGCTCGCTCCCCAATTTTGGCTCTTGCAGTCTGCTTCCCAACTTTGACCCTTGTAGCCTGCTTCTCCAATTTCGGCTCTCGTAGCCCGCTTTCCCAATTTTGGCTCTTGTAGCCCGCTTCCCCAACCTTTGGCCTTTGTAGCCCGCTTCCCAGCATCTCTCGGCTTGTAGCCCGCTTCCCTAATATCATTTCGGCCCTTCTCGGTGTGCTTCCCTAATACCTTTACTACCACTATGCTTATACGTAACAACAGTATGTTCTTACGCAAAAAAAAGGAGACAAAAAAATTGCGTGGCTGCCCTGCTTGCATGCTTGCTCATAATATAGAATAACACACCTCTTTGGAATTTTTTAGGACCTTGTTTCCTTGCTAAATAATGCTGCCCCGATTCCGGATGCACGTGCATCACGGCATATGCTCGAAAGAAACCCAATTATGGCGGTTGCACACATCAAGGGGAAGAGTCATGGCTAAATTGTTAAGCCCAACTCACAAAATAAACCTGAGGCAACACTCCCACACTCCGCACTCAATGTGTTCAATGGTCTTCGACCATAGGGATTGCCCAAATTTCTTCTTAGCACTCTACGGATGCTTGAACTCCTGCACTCACGTGAAAGGTAATCGTGAGGAAAAAGCTACCTACCCCCACTTAAAAAAAAAGAAAAAAAAGAAGAAGAAGGAAAAGAAAAAAATGATGCAAAAAAAAGAGAGAAGCGTGAATCCAAGTAGCCGGGAATTCCCACTGAAACAAATGAGGAGACTCGTGCGAAATGGTGAAGCGAATTACAATAAGGATAAAACCTAGTAGTCGGGAATCCCCATTGAGACACATGCGGAGACTCACGTTGAATGGTGAAATCCGGCATAGAATTAAAATAAGGATGAATCCTAGTAGCCGGGAATCCCCACTGAAATAAATGAGGAAACTCGCCCCGAACGGTGAAATCCGCTACTAAAATAAACAGATGGGGGCTGTGCAAAGCTACCGAAATTGAGAGCCTGAAACCCATGTGTAGGTGCTAGAGTAATCCTTGAGTGTTGCTTAGAAAACCTGCATATTCCTATGTTTAGGGCCTTTTGTTCACAAGTTCGCTCCTCCACTCCACAGAGAGTTGTCTCGGGTGAAATGCGTGAATTTAAGCTATGCATGCAAGACATGCGATATCCTCTTGACGGGTGCACCACCCCTTAGTTGTGCCTTCTTGCCCACACCATGTCTGTGAATTATGGCCAATGTCCCTATCCCATCCCCTATTGAGGGAGCTACCTTATTTATACTTATGTTATGCCTGCTGACAAATGCCTGCATGCTTGAATAAGGAAATAATAAAAAAAACTCAATTTTGGCCATCGCAGCCTACCTTCCCTCAATTTTGGCTCGTGCAGCCCAATCTTTGCCCCCATGGCCTACTTCCCACCATCGCGGCTTGTTAATCTCCCAACTTCGACTCTTTGCAGCCCGCTTCTCAACTTTGGCTTTTATCGCCCGCTTCCCAATTCCGCCTCTCGCAGCCTGCTTCCCAATCTTTCGACTTTGTAGTCTACTCCCCAACTTCGACTCTTTGCAGCCCGCTTCTCAACTTCGGCTTGCAGCCCGCTTCCCTAATATTTTGGCTCTTGTAGCCCACTTCCCTTTGGCCTTCGCAAACTGCTTCCCAATTTTGGCTCTTGTAGCCTGCTTCCCAACTCCGGCTCTTTGCAGCCCGCTTCCCAATTTTGGCTCTTGTAGCCTGCTTCCCAACTTCGGCTCTTCGTAGCATGCTCCCCAATTTCAGCTTTTGTAGCCAGCTTCCCGATTGTGACTCTTGTAGTCCGCTGTCTCAATTTGGGCTCCCACAGCCTGCTCCCCAACTTTGGGCATTCACCGCCTGCTCCCCGATTTTGGCTTTTGTAGCCTGCTTCCCCGATTTCAGCCTTCGCGGCCTACTTCCGCAACACCGATTCTGGCCCTTGCGGCCCAATTTCCCGAGTTCGGATTTCATATAGCAAGTACCCCCGACACATTAAAGAACGAAACACCCTTTCACCCTGGCCCGAGCCTACCATCCGGGTAAAGAATCAACCCTTTTTTTACGCTGACACTAGTCCGTGTCAACGACTTGACCACCCCTCCGTCCCTTCGGGTGACGAACCATCCACTTTTGACCAAAACCTTCCATCTAGATCATTACACGAACAAACTCTTCTCTCTATCTCTTCGGGTGACGAATACCCTTTCGAATCAACGAACTCTTCTCTCCGTCCCTTCGGGCGACGAGTATCCCTTTTGAATCAACAAACTCTTCTCTCCGTCCCTTCGGGCGACAAATATCCCCTTTTGAATCAACAAACTCTTCTCTTTGTCCCTTCGGGCGACGAACATTTTTTTCGAATCAACAAGCTCTCCTCTCTGTCCCTTCGGGCGATGAATATCCCTTTACGAATCAACAAACTCTTCTCCCCGTCCCTTCGGGTGACGAACACCCCTTTTTGGTTAGGACCTTTCATCTGGATCATTAAATCAATAAACTCTTCTCTCCATCCTTTCAGGTGACGAATATCCCTTTTGAATCAGCAAACTCTTCTCTTTGTCCCTTCGGGTGACGAATCCCGCTTTTTATTTGGACCCGCCATCCAGATCAGTAAAGGAATGAATCCTTCTCTCCGCCCTCCCGGCTCGCTCTACCGACTTCGACTCCTGCAGCCTGCTTTCCCGACTTTAACTATGGCCCGTGTGGCCTGCCTTTCCAAAATTAACTTGGGCTCTTACAGCTCGCCCGCTTTCACAAGAAGCAATGACTTCGACTTTTCTAGCCTGCCTCCTGGGTTCCGGCCCACATGGCCCGATTTCTCAACCTCAATCATCGGCGCCTGAGTCGACAGCTCTCAATCATCGGCCTCCGGATCGATAGCTATTCAATTATCAGTCCCTGAGCCGACAGCTTCCCAATTATTGGCTCCCGAGCTGACATCTTTCAAACCATCGGCTCCGAAGTCGACAGCTTTCTAATCATCGGCCCTTGAGCTGACAGCTATTCAATCATCGGCCTCCGGGTCGATAGCTATTCAATTATCGGCCCCTGAGCCGACAGCTATCCAATTGTTGGCTTTCGAGCCGACAACTTTCCAACCATCGGCTCCTAAGTCGACAGCTTTCTAATCATCGACGTCCCAGCTGACAGCTATCCAATTATCAGCTTCCATGCCGACAGCTGTCCAGAGTTGTTATAAAAAGAGAACAAAGAAAAAAAAAGAAGGAAGAAGAAGAAAATAAAAAAAAGGAAGAAGAAAAGAAAAAAAAAGAAAAGAGAGAAGAAAAGAATAAAAAGAGAGAAGAAAAGAAGAAAAGAAAGAAAAGGAGAATAGAAGAAGAGGAGGAAAGAAAGAGAGAAGGGAAAGAGAAACAAAAGAAGAAAGGGAACACCCTATGAGGGCAAGTGCACCCACATGCACCACTTGTCTCACCCTTCGCCCGCGTTGCCCGTGGGTGGGGGACATTTGTGGACACTAAAAAATTCTCACCCTATGTTTACGTGCAGGGGAATAAAGAATAGAAGAAAAGAGAAGAGAAGATGAAAAGAAGAAAAAAGAAGAAAAGGAAACACCTTCAAGTGCCTTCCAGCGGCACACTCCAAGTGCCCCTCCAGCGGCACACTTCCAAGTGCCCTTCCAATGGCACACTCTTGGTGCCTCTCCAATAGCACACTAGTGGCACCCTTCCAATGGCACACTCTTGGTGCCTCTCCAACGGCACACTAGTGGTGCCCTTCCAACGGCACACTCTTCGTGCCCCCCCTTCAACGGTACAGTCTTGGTGCCTCTCCCAACGGCACACCCTAGGGACCACTCCAACAGCACACTGCCGAATGCCCCCCAGCGGCACACTACTTGCCAAGCGTCCCATCCTCATTACGATGCCCTATTTTACTCGAACACAAAGCATTGAATGCTCTTGTCGCTGGCTCGCGCTCCGGTCGACAGCGCATCGATACCCGGCCATCGACGTCAACCTCGGCCAACCCTGTGAAGACATACTGGCTACCTCTGTCGTCCCTACACATAGGCCATTTAATGGCTCCAGACGTGTGAATAAGAGAAGAGAAGAAGAAGAAGGCTAGGCCTTCAAATGCTCCAACCTCCACCCTATATAAGAGGAGGTCTCTCTCTCTCTCTCTCTCTCTCGCAGGCTGGTTCTCAGGAAGGGCAGAACAAAGAAGATAAGAAGAAAAAAGAAGAGAGGAAGAGGCTGGGGGCTCTCCCTAGTGCTCCACCCACGGCCGCCTGTGTGAAGAGAAAGAGAAGAAGAGAAGAAAAGAGATTGGCCTGCAGCCCCATCCACCATCGCCTGAGTGAAGAGAAAGAAGATAGAAGAGAAGAAGAGTGAGTGAAGAAAGGGAGTGAGGTCTGGGAGGGGGGGAGCTCATGCTCCGTCCCCTACCCTCTTCCATTGTTTTGGTCCCCTGCTATTTCATTGTTTTCCCCATTCTTTCTTTTTGGGCCCTTTTCTTTTTTCCCCCCGCATTGTACAAGCCTCCGGGCGCATCCCTTTTGCAAGGAATAAAAAAAATGGTTTGTAAGTGCTTCTTTGCTTGAATGTTTGATCTCTTGCATCTTTTAGAGGATTAGCAGGTGGGTCTACTCAATAGAATGAGCTAGGCTTGAAGCTGATACCTTGGAGAACACCTCTTGTCAGGTTTGCCTTCGCGTATCTCACCCTCGTCTAGCCCGGCACACCCCCAGGGTGCTCCACCCAGCACACTTGCCAGCGCCCTTTACCCGGCACACCCTTGGCTCACCTCCGCCCGATACACCCTCATTTTTCTCTGCCCGACGCACTCCTGGCCCTCTCGCCCGGCACACTTCTTGGCCCCTGCCTTGGCCGGTACACACCCCTTCCTTTTGGCCTTCGACCGGCGCACTCTGATGTGCCTTCAACCGGTACACCTCAACCATGCCCTTCCCGACACACCCTTGCCTGGCCCGTTTACCCGACACACCCCTTGGCCTACACCTTGGCCGGCACACCTCCCAGCCTATCGTGGCCGGCAAACCCTTTGGCCTATGCCTTGGCCGACACATCTCC
Organism: Amorphophallus konjac; assembly: GCA_022559845.1. Lineage (NCBI taxonomy): Eukaryota > Viridiplantae > Streptophyta > Magnoliopsida > Alismatales > Araceae > Amorphophallus > Amorphophallus konjac. Next base: position 189,064,601 of record CM040118.1, on the reverse strand, counting down.
CAGCCTTCCTTGGCCGGCACACTCTTGGCCTGTCTTTGCCCAGCGCACCTGGGCCCCTTCTAGTCAATGCATCCTTAGCCCATTTCAACCCCGTGTTTCTCATTTGTTGTTTTCCCCGGGTTTTCTGAAGCTTTCTTAAAGGTGTTGCTGCCTTGGCACGCACCTCGAATTGTTGGGTCATGTCACTCCTTGTCGGCGTGTTCCCCTTACACTCCCCTTACCATCCGGGTCAAGGGTAGATGCTGTCGAATTTTTGTCAGAATTAACCTAATAACAACAACAATAAAAGAAAAGTAATAACACAAAAGGAAACAACAAATAAACATAATAAAACATCAATGAAATGGCTTCGCCGAAATAATAAAGAAATAGCGGAGATCCCGAATAACTGAGCACTTGCATCTTTATGACGAACTACCGAACATAACCATGAACATGGTCTATATGAATAAAAGAAAACTAAATCAAAACTCACGCTTCCATTCCATGAATAAGAAGGAGAACCCCTTTATGCATTTCATGAATAAAAGAAAATCCTTACGCATGCATTTCATGAATAAAAAAAAGGAAAACTCCTCACATGAGCCTCATGAACAAGGGGACCTCCTCTAAGACCCTACTCCACCTACATGGACTTTGCCCCAGCTATATTGACCCTTCAACCCACTCTTGCCTTCACCGGCACACTCTTGGCTTGCCTTGACCGGCACACTCCTGGCTTGCCCTGACCGACACACCTCCAGCTCAGTCCTAGCCCGACACACCCTGCCTGTGCCTTACCCGGCACAGCCCGCCCGTGCCTTGCCCGGCACACTTCAAACCCTTGCCTGCCCGGTACACCCCCAATCAGGCCTCCCACTGGCACACTTCAGCTGCACTGACTTGTATTCTACCTTGGCCTGCATATTCTCAGACCTTGGCCTTCACATACATGAAACCCCCTTGGTAAGGCCACCCTCATCCTTGTCATGGCCTACACTGGCGTCGACCCTAGCTACCTTCCGGTCTTCGTTAGCATCAACCTTAGCTCCCAGCCTGCACACATGCATAGACTTTACCTCCAACTTGCACCGACCTCCAGCCTCCAGCTACATGGACCTCGTTCAATGTGCACCGACCTTAGGGTAAACCTGCACAGACCTTCCCATAGTCTCGCCAAACCTGCATCGACCTTGGCGCAAACTCGCACCGACCTGCCCTCGAGACTGGTGATAACGCAAAAGTTCGTCGTTTAAAACATGCGTATCAATCTTAAAATTTCTAACTCGCACTAGATGAAAGTAAGATGCAATATGGTGGCGAGAAGGGTCGAATCCACAGAGAAGAAGAGATTTTTAGACTTAAAAACTTTGGAGTCCTTTAGAAAACACTTGTGATTTTGCTTTGCTTAAAGAAAATAGTGCATGGAAATAAATCTATCTAAAGAATATGAGAGGGATTGAGAAGAGAAATTTGGAAAAGGGAGGGTTAAAAGGGAACACACTTTGCCAAAATAAATTTTATTGCTAAAGGCATAAAAATTACAATCTATAAAAATTGAGATTACAATCAATATAAACTACGAGATAAGTGAAGAAACTAGAGCCATGAGAGGATGATGAATGCCGTCGTCTCCTCCTCGCCGAGTCTTGGAGAGGATCACTCTGTCTTGAAGGAGATTGCCGTGCAAAGAGGTGGATGAAGAAGCCGTCGTCGTCCACGTCATGAGCCTTGGAACGTCGCTCGGCTTTATGTGCATGCCGCCATGAAAGGAGAGTTGTGGAGGACAAACTTTGGAGAGAAATATAGAGAGGAATGTGAAAGGGTTTGTGTGGAGATGAAGAAGAAAGAAGATGAGAGAGTAAAATAGTGGGAAAATAAATATAACTCATAAACGGAGAAGAATTGGAGGAAGTAATAGAATAAGAAAATCTATATCTACAAGAGAGGAAAAACTTTAATGAAAAACTCAGAGAGAAAAGAAAAATAAAAGAGCTTCAAAACTGAGGAAGAACAGAGTATAGTGCCTCGGATGAACAGTACAAATACAGGACAGCACCTTGAAAAAGAGGTTATAACTTAAAACAAATATAGAATTGGAAGATGATTTAGAAGAATAAGTTGAAGATCTTTTAAAAACAAAGAACGTTTATGAAGAAAGTAAGATGAGAAAATGACTAGAAGGATGAGAAAAAAGGAGAAGAACAGAGAGAAATATTGGTTCACAGATGAACATGATAGTATAGTAAAGAATACGAAATATCTTGAAAACCAGAGGAATTGGAAGATAATACAAAATAAGAAGTTGTAGAGGACGTAAAAATAAAGAACTTTCATGAAGAACAAGAGGATAAAATGATCTTACGTGAGAGAAATCGATGACCTAAATGTGAGAGAGAGAGAGGGTGAAAATTACCAAAAGAAGAACTCCCTTTCTCCTCCTTGTCATGGGCTATTTATAGGAAAAGTTGGGTCAATGGAGGGTGGAGATTATATCAAAAGGAGATGGATGGCTGGGATTTAGGTAGAAGATGATGTATGGGAAAAAGGAAAAGGAGGTGGGCAGCCCCTTTCTTGGACTTTGGGCACCCCATTTCCCAAGGCTCATCATGTCTCTCCTTTATTTCAAACTTTGAATGTCATTTTCCTCCTTTTCAAACTTAAACTTTGACTTCCTCCTTTTCGAACTTTGAATTCAAAATTTTGAACTTTCTTTTCCCTCCAACCAAAATATTTTAAATTCTTTATTTGACTTGGTCAAAGTGGTGATGACAGTTTTACCCCCGGCTTCTTTTACAATTACCTTCGGTGTCTTGTACACACATAATTGCAATCTAGTCTATAAAAATTACCATAACGTGCACATAAATCTCAAATGCTCATAGTTATGTAATGGAGAATTGATGCCCATGACCCTCAACTTCAATTTATCAAATAATATCACCAAATAAATCAATTTACGTGAAAGCTCTAATTTAAATGTGGAGTTGAGGTTAACTATGAAATATGCATAATTGCCTAATTATATGCGCATAAAATGGTGTACATACAATAAATTACTATAGAAAATGGACACTTATTACACCCCCCAACTTGAACATTGCTAGTCCCTTAGTAATGTAAATAATTATAAATTAGGACTAGCAAACACTCATGTGTCACAGATCATGGCAAGAACATTATGCATAATGATTTAGACTTTAGAGTATTACAAGTTCAAGTAGAATGTATTTGGTATAAATTTTATCAGTCCATGTGTTTAGACCTTTCCTCAGGATACACCCAAACTTAAATATCTCTTTGTGTATGAGAGATATAACTTGACTAGTGACTACCAAACAGTCTAGATGAATGAGTCTTCTACCTTTCCCTTAAAGATGATTTTCAATTCTGCCCACCTCTTGAATTAAGCTTCTTGAATTACAGGTAGCTTCACTGTGCCAGTTTATACTTTTTTTTTCTCTCTTTTTTTTTTGACACACGGTGCTGCGCATCCCTTCACCGTTTGACGCGAACCTCAACTCTTGCTATAGGAGAAGTAGGCCCGGTTACTAAGTTCAGGGGCATTTTCCATATATTTTTTTTGGCAGGTAGCTTTTTCCTCTCGATTACTTTCAACGAATGGGCATAATATCCATCATCACCTAAGTGTCAAGTAAAATTCCCATCATCCTAATGTTTGTCATCCACCGATCTTGTTATTGTGCAATTGTATGCAAGTTCAATAGAATTTTTAGGTGTATTCTGAGGAAAAGGCTAAAGACATAACCAATTAATTCATCCCTTTAACTTGCAACTTTCACGAGTAAGACTCTAAGTCCTATCATTCTAAGAAAAGTTTCTCATCATGAAATATGAACATGAAACACTTGTTAGAGATGTGATGAAAGGTTGCAATTATTTTGAGAAAATTAAAGCTCAAGCTACCCCCCAACTTGGGTGACATTGTCCCTAATGGCATGAATAAGATATAGAAATGAAATAAAGCCATAAAAAGTAGAGGGAAGGATAGATACGACCTGAGAGAGAGATGCTGTCATCAAAGAAATATTGCTCCATGCTCCTTAGACAAAAGAAGAAAATCAATCACAATTTTTTTTTGAAAAGAGACAGGATAATTGGGTTGCCTCCCAAGAAGTGCTAAGTTTAACGTCTTCAGCCAGACGCAATATAGCTCACAATGGGTCACTCAGCCTAAGAGAGTCCTCCTGTAGCATTGGAAGATTTTCAATGTAAGGTTTCAAACGTTGACCATTGACAGTGAAAGTTTGACCAGTTTTAGGATCAAGAATTGTTACTGCACCATGGTCAAATATTTTAATTACCACATATGGTCCATCCCATCGAGATTTCAATTTGTCGGGGAATAATCGCAGCCTAGAGTTAAAAAAACCAGACCTTTTGGTTGATTTGAAAAGTTTTTCGTGAAATGTATTTATCATGGAATGCTTTAGTCTGGGCTTTATAAATCTTGGCATTTTCATAGACTTCATTCCTCAACTCCTCCAACTCATTTAGTTGTGGGCCAAGTCAAAATTGAACTGCTTAATAGCCCAATAGGCCCTATGCTCAAGCTCAACGGGTAGGTGACAAGCTTTCCCTAAAGATTAACCTATATGGAGACATGCCAATGGGAGTTTTGTATGCTGTCCTATAGGCCCAAAGAGCGTCATCCAATCTTTCAGACCAATCCTTCCTATCGGGCCTAACAGATTTCTGCAGGATATTTTTGATCTCCATATTGGATGTCTCTACTTGGCCACTTGTTTGGGGATGGTAGGGGGTGGCAATCTTATGAGTGATCCCATATTTGATCACTTGTTTGGGAGAAGAGCTCGAAATTGGGCATGAGTGAAATGAGAACCTCCATCACTAATGATCACCCTCGGACACCCGAACCTTGAAAATATATTCTTTCGGACAAACTTCATGACAACTTTGTGATCATTGGTCCGGGTGGCAATGGCTTCAATCCACTTAGACACATAGTCGACCGCTACAAGAATGTACTCATGTCCGAATGATGGCGGAAAGGGCCCCAAAAAATCAATTCCCCAAACATCAAAGATTTCAACCACTAGAATGAAGTTAAGTGGTATCATATCTCGTTTGCTTATGTTCCCAATAGCTTGACACCTAAGACAAATCTTGCTAAATTCATAGGCATCTTTGAAGAGAGTGGGCCAGAAAAATTCACTTTGCAACACTTTGGTAACTGTTTTCTTTCCCGAGAAATGTCCCCCACAAGCTAGAGTGTGACAAAAGTTCAGAACACTTTGGTGTTCCTCCTCGAGGACACACCTCCTAATTATTTGATCCGGACCAACATGGAATAATTCGGGGTCCTCCCAAAAGTAGTGCTTAACCTTTGAAAAGAATCGATCCTTCTCCTGCCTAGACTACCCTCCTGGAATCCGTCTTACCGCCAGGTAATTGACTATATGAGCATACCAGGGGGTTGAGTTGTGAGAGATGGAAAGAATTTTCTCATCAGGGAAGGAATCAGACATAGGAGCACTTTCAGGAATCACAATCCAAGACAAGTGATCAGCTACAACATTCTCTAACCCCTTCTTGTCCTTGATCTCAAGATCAAATTCTTGTAGCAAGAGAATCCATCTAATCAAACGGGATTTAGCATCCTTCTTGGTGAGCAGGTATTTCAATGCAACGTGATCCGAATAAGCAATGACTTTGGCCCCCAAAAGATATGAGCGAAATTTTTCTAGGGCAAATACAACAGCCAGAAGTTCTTTCTCTGTGGTGGTATAATTCAATTGAGCATCGGCGAGGATGCGACTCGCATAATAAATTATCACAGGTTTCTTATCAATTCTCTGGTCTAAGACAGCTCCTATGGCATAGTCAGATGCATCGCACATGATTTTAAATGGGAGCGACCAATCAGGAGATTGTAGGATTAGGGCTTGAGTGAGGGCCGCTTTAAGAGCGTGAAAAGTCTCAAGACAAGACTCATCTAGCTAGAATGGAGTGTGCTTGGCGAGGAGCTTAGTGAGCGGACGAGTAATGGTAGAGAAGTTCTGAATGAATCTTCTATAAAAACCCGCATGGCCAAGAAAAGAGCGGATTTACTTGACAGACGAAGGGGGAGGAAGATTAGAAATCAGATCAACCTTAGCCTTGTATACCTCTATTCCCCTTTCAGAAATAACATGGCCCAACACAATACCTTCTCTTACCATAAAGTGACTTTTCTCCCAGCTTAACACAAGGTTAGATTTAATGCATCATGCCAGCACCTTCTGCAAATTCTCCAAACAGCAATCAAATGAGTCACCGAAAATTGAGAAGTCATCCATAAAAATTTTAAAAAAAACCCCACCATTTCAGAAAAGATTGCCATCATACATCGCTGAAAGGTGGCAGGGGCATTACAAAGCCCAAACGGCATTCTTCTAAATGTAAACGTGCCATACGGACACGTGAATGTAGTCTTTTCTGATCTTCCGGGTAGATAGCGACCTGATTATACTCGGAGTATCCATCTAAAAAGCAAAAATATCTTTGCCCAGCCAATTTTTCCAAAATCCGATCTACAAACGGGAGAGAAAATGATCTTTCTTTGTCATTGAGTTCAATTTTCTGTAATCAATACAGACTCTCCACCCCGTTTATAGTCTTATCGGCACCTCTTCACCCTTCTCATTTTGAATCACGGTCAGCCCGAATTTCTTTGGAACAACTTGTGTAGGACTGACCCACTTGCTGTCAGAGATGGGATATATAATTCCGGCATCTAACCACTTCACCACCTCTTGCTTAACCACCTCTTTCATGTTCGGATTCAACTGGCGTTGCATCTCCCTGCTCGGTTTGGCATTATCCTCTAAATATATATGGTGCATAGAAACATCCGGCTGATCCCCTTGAGATCGCCACCGACCAACCTATTGCCCCCCTATGCTCCTTAAGAACAGTTAAGAGTTGGGATTCCTGAGCAGAAGTGAGATTGGAGGCAATGATGACATGTAGAGTGTGGTTAGGTCCCAAATATGCATATTTAAGGGAGTCTGGCTGAGGTTTCAATTCAAGAGTAGGTAGATGATCTAGAGATGGAAGAGTAGGTTCGGATTGTAATGGAGGAAGTGACTCTACCCTAGACCAGGGTGCAGAAGAGAGAGGAGAATCCGAAGCATGCTACCCACTTCTAGGGTGTCCTCAATATTATCTGGAATCACATCCTCAAAGATATCAATGACATTGCATTCATCTCCTTGATCCAGATACTGAGAAGCCTTAAAAACATTTAGAGAAACTTTTTCGCCTCCAAATGATATATCCATCATTCCCGTGGCATAGTTGATGTTGGCCTTAGCAGTTGCTAGAAAATGACGTCCCAAAATAATAGGTGTGTGCTTTAAATCCTGGGACGAGGCCATATCAAGAATGAGAAAATCCACCGGGAAATAACATTCATGCACTTTAACAATGACATCCTCCAACATACCCCTTGGTGTTTTAACCGACCTATCTGTCAATTGGAGGATGATTGAAGTGGGTTTTAACTCCCCTAGATCAAACTGCTCATAGATAAAGGTGGGTACAAGATTCACGCTAGCACCTAAGTCTAGCAATGCTCGATCAAAAGTGACTCCACCTATATCACATGAGATTAAAGGGGCTCCGGGGTCCTTCAATTTTTTTAGCAAATGATTCATCAAAATAGCACTCACATCCTCAGACAAGCGGATCTTTTGAGTCACCGCCCTTGGCTCCCTCTTTGGAGTACAAAGCCCTTTCAAAAATTTTACATATGCCGGCACATGCTTGATTGCATCCAAGAGTGGAATATTGATATTCGCCTATTTAAACAATTCCACTAATTCTTCTTGTTGTACCGGTAGTTTCTTGTGAGCTTTCGGCTTTAGAGCATCGGGAAAAGGGACCTTAGGCACATATTCTTGGGGTCCTTCATCAACTTTCGACTTCCCTTTATCCAGCTTCTTCTCTCCACCCTCTGGCTTTTTCTTCTCTTGCACAATCACATGCTCCTCATCCTCACTATTACTCTTGGCCCGAACTACTACCTACATCCTTAGCCTGATAAGATCATTAGGAATTTTCCCGCTCCTAAGGGTAGAGATGGCTTTGGCATTCTCAAACTGAGGACCTACAGGAGGGGACAGCTGAGGTTGATTGGGCTGATTGGGTTGAGGAAAAATGGGAGCTCTTAGAGGGAAGCCTAGAGGTTGTTGATTGCGGGGGTTGGCAATGGGCTGACTTGGTAATTGGCCCATTTCCCTTCTCATGGTGGCTTCAGCCAATTGGCCCAATTGGGTTTCCAACTTAGAAATAGTTTGTTGCTGGGCATGAAAGGTCTGTTGGAAAGATTGACTTTGGGCTTGCATGGTTTGTTGGAAGGATTGATTTTGGGCCAGAATTAATTATTCTAATTGGTGGAATCTATCATCAGTTTGGGAGTCCTGGTAGTGTTGTAGATGAGGTTGATAGATTTGTTGGGAATTGGAAGATTACCCGTAATTGGGCTGAGGAGGTTGGTATGGGACCTGACCCTGGTTAAATCTGGGGAAGTGGCTGTTGGGCTTGCGGTCCCTGACCATAAGCATTTCCTTGAAATGGTGGCTGTGCTTGAAATTGGTGTTGGATCGGTGGTTTGTGAGTTTGAGACGTAGAGGGGATGGTGGGCTATTAGGAGATTGTTGATTTCTCCAATTGAAATTAGGGTGATTCCTCCAGCCCAGATTATAGGTGTTAGAAAATGGGTCATAGTTGGGCTTAGAGAACCCCTGGGCTGCTTGGACTTGCTCCTGTATAAAAGGTGGTAACTGGGCTGCTGTTGGACAATCTGACACATGATGGTCCAGGCTAGCACACAAAGCACACACCTCATGGTGTGTTGGGTCTAGGTATGGGTTGGACATAGATGAGATGGTGGTTTCTTGTTTGTTTTGGGCCAGGAGCTGGTCTAACTTGTGGGCCAGCATATCAACCTGTTCTAGCTTTTGGGCCATGATATCCACCTTGTCTAATTTTTGATGGATGAAATTCACATCCACTCTAGCTTCAGGTTCCACACGATACATCCCAGCCCGTTTAGAGGGTCCAATGGTTCTCTCATATGAGGATAAGGAAGCATGGTTGATTGAATTCTCACTCAACATTTCAAATAAGGCATAGGCCTCATCCTCACTCTTACTCATAAAGGCCCCGCCACATGATGCATCTACAATCTGCCTAACTTGATCATCTAAGCCCTCATAGAAAGCTTGCACTATTTGCCATTTGGAAAGTCCATGATATGGGCATTTTCTGAGGAGTTCTTTAATCTCTCCCATGATTCATGTATTTGTTCATTTGGAGTTGCGCGAATCCTGTGATTGCACGTCTCATGGTGTTGGTTCTACCGATGGGGTAGAATTTCTTAAGGAACTCATGCTGCATATCTGCCCATGTGCCAATAGGTTTCCCTAAGGTCCCTAGCCAGTATTTGGCTTTGTCCTTAAGTGAGAAAGGGAATAAGGTCAGGCGGAGGGCATCATCTGTGAAATTTTGAATTTTCACAGTGGAACAAATTTCTAGAAATTCATCCAGATGTTTATAGGGATCTTCATTGGTCTTCCATAAAAGGATGGGAGCATCTGAATGGTGCTAGATTTGATCTCATAATGCAAAGTAGGGACATTAGGCAGTTGGATACAAGTGGATGGCTGATAATTTGAAGGAATAAAATATTCCTTCATCTGTTTGGGCACCCCTAGTTGGTGTTGTTCAGCCATGGGTTGGATTTGATTTTGGGCCTGATTAAAAATGAATCGCTCAATCTCACTAATGGGCTCAACTAAGTCAAGATGTTGAGATCTTCTCCCTTGCATAAACCAAGGTTAAAGATGAGAGATGTGAGAAAAAAAATTTATATTTTTTTTTTGTTTTGACTCAAATTAGGACGAAGAGAGAGAAGATGTTATTTTTTTTTATTTTTGTTTTTATTTTTTTTATGCAAACACAAACAAGTTGTCACACAAATTACTTAATGCCCTAGATGTGACCTAGACCTACAAATTGGTTTCACAAAATGGCTAAAGTGAAACTTAAGTTCACCCTCAATATTTCCACCGGCAAGGTAAGGGGTGGGGTAGTGGGAGGTTCCCCTACTTTCGTAGGGACCTAATTATGCCAAACCACTAGTCCGCTTAAGGCGTTTGCCGTCCGACCGTCTTGCCTTAGGCACCGGTTTTCATAAGAGGGTAAGCCCAAATAACACAAGAACCACAGTGTGAACCTAGGGCCAATGTCTACTGGATTTTATTTAAGGTGTAGGTGATGCAAAGATGCATGGGAATTGTGGTTTGTGGGCTAAGGAAGGGTGATGAAATCTCACCTTATCTTGCTTATGGGTGTTGCCCTTAGAATATTTTAGAAATGATACGCAACAAACCAAGTTCAAACAAGGGGTTCTATGCAAGCATAGAAATGCATGAGCATACTTTTGAAAAAATTAGAGTACTCACCTTGCCTCCCGCAATCTTCAATAATGTAATTAACAATAATTAAACAACAAGAAAAAATAAATTCTATCCTAAATGATGCATGACCTAAAACATGGAAGTGTGGGTTCTACTCTTGCAATGAAGATTTTTATTGAAGTTCAAGTGATGATTTTTTTTTTTATTTAGTGAACCTATCTAACCACAAGATATGAAATGTAGAGGAATGAAATTAAAATGAAGGAAGAAAAGTTAGGATACTTACTTGAAAAGCGTTCCCTCGTTCTTTTTTTTTAATGAATGACTAAATCACAAAGATGAAAGAAAGAAAGGTAAACTTACCTCTGATTTCTTTTTTGAGTTTTCAAGTTGCTTTTTCTCCCTTTTTTTTCTATAAAAAGAAAAGAGAACTTTATTAGTACACTATAAACACAAGAAAATAAAGTTCTTAAGTCAAAAATCATCATTCTTCCCCGGCAACGGCGCCAAAAATTGATAACGCGAAAGTTCATCGTTTAAAACATGCGTATCAATCTTAAAATTTCCAACTCGCACTAGATGAAAGTAAGACGTAATATGGTGGCGAGAAGGGTCGAATCCACAGAGAAGAAGAGATTTTTAGACTTAAAAACTTTGGAGTCCTTTAGAAAACACTTGTGATTTTACTTTGCTTAAAGAAAATAGTGCATGGAAATAAATCTATCTAAAGAATATGAGAGGGATTGAGAAGAGAAATTTGGAAAAGGGAGAGAGAAAAGGGAACACAATTTGCCAAAATAAATTTTATTGCTAAAGACATGAAAATTACAATCTATGAAAATTGAGATTACAACCAATATAAACTACGAGATAAGTGAAGAAACTAGAGCCATGAGAGGATGATGAACGCCGTCGTCTCCTCCTCGTCGAGTCTTGGAGAGGATCGCTTCGCCTTGAAGGAGATCGCCGTGGAAAGAGGTGGATGAAGAAGCCGTCGTCGTCCACGTCATGAGCCTTGGAACGTCGCCCACCTTGATGTGCACGCCACCATGAAAGGAGAGTTGTGGAGGATAAACTTTGGAGAGAAATATAGAGAGGAATGTGGAAGGGTTTGTGTGGAGATGAAGAAGGAAGAAGATGAGAGAGTAAAATAGTGGGAAAATAAATATAACTCGTAAACGAGAAGAATTGGAGGAAGTAATAGAAGAAGAAAATCTAGATCTACAAGATAGAAAAAACTTTAATGAAGAACTCAGAGAGAAAGAAGAGTAGAAGAGCTTCAAAACGGAGGAAGAACAGAGTGTAGTGCCTCGTATGAACAGTAAAAATACAGGACATCACCTTGAAAAAGAGGTTATAACTTAAAAAGATATAGAATTGGAAGATGATTTAGAAGAAGAAGTTGAAGATCTTTTAAAAACAAAGAACTTTTATGAAGAAAGTAAGAGGAGAAAATGACTAGAAGGGTGAGAAAAAGGGAAGAACAGAGAGAAATACTGGTTCACAGATGAACATGATAGTACAGTAAAAATACAAAATAGCTTGAAAAACAGAAGGAATTGGAAGATGATGCAGAATAAGAAGTTGTAGAAGACTTAAAAAAAAGAACATTTATGAAGAACACAAGAGGAGAAAATGACCTTACGTGAGAGAAATTGATGACCTAAGATGTGAGAGAGAGAGGGTGAAAATTACCAAAAGAAGAACTCCATTTCTCCTCCTTGTCATGGACTATTTATAGGAAAAGTTGGGTCAATGGAGGGTGCAGATTGTATCAAAATGAGATGGATGACTGGGATTTAGGTAGAATATGATGTATGGGGAAAAGGAAAAGGAGGTGGTTAGCCCCTTTTTTGGACTTTGGGCACCCCATTTCCCAAGGCTTATCATGTCTCTCCTTTATTTCAAATTTTGAATATCCTTTTCCTCCTTTTCAAACTTAAACTTTGAATTCCTCCTTTTCAAACTTTGAATTCAAAATTTTGAACTTTCTTTTCCCTCCAACTAAAATATTTTGAATTCTTTATTTGACTTGGTCAAAGTGGTGATGACAGTTTTGCCCCCGGCTTCTTTTGTAATTACATTCGGTGTCCTGTACACACATAATTACAATCTAGTCCATAAAAATTATCATAATGTGCACATAAATCTCAAATGCTCATAGTTATGCAATGGAGAATTGATGCCCATGACCCTCAACTTTCATTTATCAAATAATATCACCAAATAAATCAATTTACGTGAAAGCTCGAATTTAAATGTAGAGTTGAGGTTAACTATGAAATATGCATAATTACCTAATTATATGCACATAAAATGGTGTACATATAATGAATTACTATAGAAAATGGACACTTATCACCTGGCCTTCAGTTGTGTCGACCTACCTCCGTGCATGGCCTGCAACTTCACCGACTTTCCTTCACGCATGAACCTCAGCTGCACCGACCTACCTCCGTGCATGGCCAGCAACTGGACCGACCTTCCTTCACGCATGAACCTCAGCAGCACACTCTCCAGCCTTCACCCGGTACACCTAAAATACAATAGTATAATAAAAAAGGATAGCATAATAATAATAAAAATAAAAATAAAAGAATGATAAAAAATAAATAAATAAAAGAAAAGGATATAACGCACAGGTAATAAAAGAAGAATCAATGAGCAACATAGAAAATAAATAAATAGATAAATAATAATAACAATAAGTAATAATAATAACAATGAACAGAACGATACGGCTCCCATCATTCCTAGATCCTTTGCATGGGAATATTGATAAGACCTCCATGGGTCACGCTTGGATAGGGCTGTCAATGAGCCGGGCCCGGGCCGGGCTTAGGTCGGCCCGGCCCGGGCCCGACTTATCAAGAGTAAGGCCCGAGCCCGGCCCGAGCCCGGCCCGGGCCCGACCTATGTCGGGCCGGGTCGGGCCCGACATTATGTAAAAAATTCAAAGCCCGACTAAGGCCCGGCCCGGCCCGACTACTTAAATAAAATAATAAAAATAATAAAAATTAATAGATTTAATATTATAAAACTTATAATCTCATTAAATAAATTAAAAATTTGATATTAATTACATAATTTGTGTGAAAAGAGAATTTTAAAATTTCTAATTAAGTAAAATAACAAAAGTTTGACTAAATAGTTTTTAAATTTGAAGTGAGAATAAAAAAAGGGATCGGGCCGGGCCGGGCCGGGCCGGGCCGGCCCGCGGGCCGAACTCAAAGCCCGAGCCCGGCCCGCGAGTCTAGTCGGGCCGGGCTTTTAGGCCCGACTAAAAACCCGCGGGCCGAAAAAGACCTTGCGGCCCGGCCCGAAATCAGGCCAAGCCTGCGGGCCTGTCGGGCCGGCCCGGCCCATTGACAGCCCTACTCTTGGACCTCGGGTTCGTCCCAATCATGGTCATTGTTTAACCCATATCCTAGGCCTATAGCATGCTATCTTCGAACACGTCTTTATTTTGGGATCTAATCTCGAGACATTTTCCCGCTGCCCTTTGGCACCGAAAATATTGATGATGCCCACGCAAGCCTTGCATCGACCGCGGGGGCCTCCCCCAGTGCGGTCGTGGCTTGATCTTGCATCGGGCCAATAAACTCACTGATCTCTTGCCACTCTAACCGGGATTCAATCGAATGTTTCTCGTTCCTCTGAACAACAAATTTACCATACCCCGGCATACATGCGCTCCGATTTTCCTATGACGATCATGATATTCTTAAGTTGGACACTCGTCCGAGTATTAAATGGTCCCCTGAGTGACCGACATGTTTCGAATGCTTGCTTCCTTAGACATAGGGCTTTCCAGCTGATTCAAGATCGTTATCGTCTTGTTTCTCTCGATATAGTCTTCTGGCCATGAGGCCCTTATTACTGGCGATTAATCAAGGGTGTTCCCCTCTCTAAGGGGATGTAAATGACACAATGACTTTTATGGCGCGGCGGGTTTTGGTCTCGACACGAACCACACAATTGTCTGATTAGTCAGATCGCGCGCACCAAGGGCTTCCACGAAGCCCGAATAAATTGTCACTTTGTGACTGGCACGCCCACACACTTAATAAACCAATAAACAAACCCAACAAACAAATGAAACTATTATTTAACAAAAAGTGCGTCCATAGGCACTCAAGTTCATCCATGCCCAAAAGAAGCTCAATGGACGTCATAGTCGTTGGGTCGAGTATCTTCAGAAGTATACCTTTGTGCTGACGCACAAGGCGGGTGTGGAGACTCTAGTGGCCGATGCCCTGAGTCGGCGAGCATGCCTGCTGTCAACCATGAGTGTTGAGGTTGTTGGGCTTGATAAGTTGAGGGATACATACACTGATTGTTCGGACTTTGGTCCGATCTTCACCACTCTTCAGGCCGGACCTTCCCGGGAGTATGTTGACTACGTGTTACAGGAGGGTTATCTCTTTCGGAGAGATAGGTTGTGTGTCCCCCAGACTTTGGTCCATGATTTTATTATTTAGGAGTTACATGCGGGAGGTCTAGCTAGCCATTTTGGTCAGAATAAGACCATTGAGGCGGTAGAGCATAGGTTTTATTGGCCTAGTCTGAAGTGTGATGTTGCTCGCATCGTGGCCCAGTGCCGTACGTGCGCTACGAGCAAGCACAGGAAGCAGAGTCCTAGCCTTTATACTCCCCTCCATGTTCCCGTCCGCCCGTGGCATGACATTAGCATGGACTTCGTGTTGGGATTACCACGGACCCTCCATAGGCATGACTCTATTTTTGTAGTGGTGGACAGGTTCTCCAAGATGGCCCTCTTTATTCATTGCTATAAGACCTCTAATGTGTCTAGAGTGGCCCACCTATTCTTCACCCATGTTGTGTGTAAGTTTGGATTGCCTTGGACTATTGTGTTAGATAAGGATGTCTGATTCACTAGCTATTTTTGGAAGCCCCTTTGGGACATGATAGGCACACACCTCAAGTTTTTTGCTGCTTATCACCCCCAAACAGATGGCCAAACTGAGGTGGTAAATAGGAGCTTGGGGGATCTATTGAGGTGTCTAGTTAGGGACTGTGTTGGGAATTGGGACTTGATCCTGCCTCTTGCAGAGTTTGCATATAATGACTTAGTTAATAGGTCTACCGGCATGAGTCCATTTGAGATCGTCACTGGTCGTAGGCCATGGAAGCCGATAGATTTAGTTCCCTTACTGACGCGGAGTGAGATTCAAGAAGGACACAGAAGGGCTCGTGATGGCACGATGGCACTATTTTATGTGGATAGAGATCGATGAGTAATTTTATTTTTCATATGTAATTTTAAATTTTTTTATTTGAGTCTAATTTAGGAGTAGTGAGTTGGTAGGATCAAAATTTAAATTTTCAAGGATTAATGGGCTCACTTGGAGCTTATATTGTATCTTTCAAATTTTCTGTTATTTTTTGGTGCGCTTTTTGAAATATTTTAGGTCTTAGGGTATTTTGGTCCTTGGGTTTGAGAGGAGGTCCATTAGGGTTTCACCCTTTATAAATGTTCTTGTAATCATGGTTAGAGACAATGAAGATGAGATTTCAGCTTTGAGCAGCCAAAAAAGGGGCGCAGCCCTCTTTCTCCTCCTCCTTGGAGGCCGCCAGGGTGAGATGCCCTTGTAGCACCGCCGTGGGTGAGACTATCACGTCCCGAACCGATAGTAGTGGAAACATGCTCGGAACGTGGCAGCAATACAGTCATGATAATTAGAGCAAATCACAAAGGCACAATGTAACTAGACAAGACATAATTTCATTGAAATTCCAAATATAAGTTTATTACAGATTGACTCGGACTAACCGACTCAATAAAAGAAAATTACAAGAGACTCTCAAACTAACTAAACTCGACATAAGACTGCGAGGTTCATCTAAATAGCCGGGATTCTATTCACTCTTGCACTTGCCCATCTTGATTGCATTCATCTTCATTATTACTTGAAAAATATTGAAAAATACTAGGTGAACGAATGCTAAGTAGGAATTATATCTCTATGATCCAGGCTTGCTTAAAGTAATTAACATTTCATACAATTGCACTATGATCATGCATGAATGAATGCGAGACAATGCAAGGCATGAAATAACTAGCAAGAAAAGTTGAACCAAGTTGCGAGATATATCAAGTGTGTAGTTTCCACATCCTGTCACGAGATATTGGCTATTTGATTGTCAAGTAAATACCCTTTCTTGGGCAGGGATTCATGATTATCAAGCACTCGAGTGAGTTTAGCAATTACCTAATGAGTTAGTGATCTTTTCTCATTGGTTTATCAATGATACATTTCACCTCATGAACCAGTCGTCTTCCCTCATGGGTTTATCAATATATTTTTTACCTCATGAGCCAGTGGTCTTTCCTCATGGGTTTATTTATAATTCATTTCAGTGTACTTCATGAGCCAGTGGCCTTTCCTCATGGGCTTATAATGATGGCCGAAGGCCCAATAATCACTAGAAATTATTTAGTGGCCAAGTTTAGACTTTTCTGGGAGTTCAGGAGAGAATAATCAAAACTTTCAGAAGTAGACAAATTTATGATAGTAATTATCATGCTAATGTACACGGCAGAATGCAGCGTAACAGGTAATTGTAATTCATGAGAAATTGGCATCAATATAGTTGCTACAAATTTACATAATACGCGTCACCTATCTGGATGTGAATTCTTGCGAACAGTAAGCACGAAGGAAATATCGTCACCTGTCTGGACGTTAATTCCAATTAGCGTCAATTGTCTGGTCACCAATTCCACATAGTGACTGGACTCTGACAGAACACCCATCGTGGCGCTCTATGATGGGTAGGGCGTCCTGTTTCTTCAGAGTGTCATGATGATTAAAATGATTTCCAGGGTTTTTAGGGTACAACCTGCTCGATGTCCTTGAGGGAATCCAAAGCTTGCGGAGACTTATGGAGGCCTTGATGAGGAGAGTTCCAATCCGGCGGAGAGTTCTAACCTCACCAAGAGTTAGGGTATGTCGAAGAGAACCAAGAAACAGGAACTATGTCTCAGCTATGAAACAATAGTGCCGAAAGATCCGCGGTACTGGATCAAAACCACAATATAACTGTGAGAAGTAAATCCATGTCAAGACAGTAGCCGTTAATTAAACTCCACATCCACTATCATGGACGTTAATTTCATTAAATTTTTAGAATAATAACAATTACACTATATTTATTAAATTTACATCTGTGTGAAAGGGCGCAAATTCAAGAAGGGCACGAATTCAAGAATACGCGTCCATGAATTGGACGTCAATTCCATATATTATGCAGAATAATGATACTTATTATAAGATGATTTAGAAATGATGTATAAATTTAATATACGTCTTGAGGAAGGATGTTAATTCAAGAAATTTTAAATAATTTAAATATATAATTAACAAAATGACGTCAAAGCGTTAGAAGCATATTAATCTACGACTTTCCAAAAAGATATATATTCTTAATATGCGTCAAAGTAAAAGACGCTAAGTAAATCAACTCGTGTGGTCACGATTCAATCTGGATGACTTATTACTGTTCATTTAAGATGATGAACAGTAGCACTTATGAAATTAATAATAATTTTAAAGATTTAAAAATATGAAAATTAAGAATATTTTTCAGAGATCATGAAAATATGTAGATTGAAATTTTTACTCACTTGGATCCTAAGATATAAAATTTCCAAGATTTAGATACAATTTATTAAAAAAAGAGTTTGCGACTGATGCAGCCGGTGTTAAATAAAAAAATGAAATGTGTGTCTAAATGAACGGGCGCATATTCTTCATAGCGTCCACTTCGTGGACCTTAATTAACGAATATGCAGTGAGGTAGCGATTTAAAAGAAAAAGGGAAATCGTGATGTAAAAAAGAGAATAAGGGCACAAACGCTATTAGCATGTTTAAGATGGCTCGAGATTTATTTTAACAAGAACTTGCTACTGAGCCGATGGACGCAAATTCAAATGTTTATGTTATTAAATGAACAGTGCAAAGTCTATTTAAAACTCCAAATCCTTGGTGTAAACAAATCGGAATCATGCAAGCTATATATCAAATCGAAGAGCATGAAAAACTCTACCTAACATGATGCTTTATTAAATTTTTGCTTGAGGGAATGCCTATCTTAGGATGGGAAAAAAGAGACATCACTCGCACAACCACGCTCACTGCCCCAGGAATAACCTCGCAAAATTTCACAGTCAAACTCCCCTCCAGCGCCCACGAAAAAGCCGTCAAAGCGATAGGATTTAACTACGCGCTACAAGGTCTATTTATAGATTCGCTTGCCATATAATGTATAATAAGTAATCCTAATAAAAATCTATTTAGTTAATTAGAGTCTGAAATACCATCTTTACCGGCCACAGATCAAGCCCAATTAAAAAAAATTATAATCCAACGTATTTTATTTTGCTGGGTTTCATGGATATCAAATTTTAAAGTTTGCATGGGATTAACATCCTACGGTTCTAACTTGGATCATGCATCACGGTTACTATTCATTTGGGAAGAATAGTGCCACTTTTAATCTAGTAGGAGTTTAATGAAACAAGGGACATGTAAATTATCAGAAAAATCTAAGGAATCTATCCATATGCATATCATAATTTTATTCTGCATGATTTCATGGATATAGAATTTTAAAGGTGCATGTAATTATAAAGTTAACAGAAGAACTTGCGTCAGGCTAGCATGCTAGTTTAATTAGGTTATGCCTGGGAGAGAAAACCTACCTGACAGTAGAAGAAAAAAGAAGAAGATGAAGACGATGACGACCAACAAGAGGAAGACCTCACGAACTCACGAACAGGAAGGAGCTTCCCCTTCGAATGCCGCCGCAGCAATAACCGTTACTGCGTAAGAACGAGTGTTATTTATAATGGATGAGTAGGAGAAGAGTCCTCCTATGTTCATGGAATCCTAGTTTGGTTAAAATTTCCAAGATGGATCTTATCCTTTCCAAAACCTCATCCGCCATCCTCCTTTGGTACACAAAACCCTAAAGCACATAGGTCGACCTGCCCTGTTCGAACTCTTCTTCGATCAAAGCCCATTGACCGTGTTAGTTAAAAAAAGGCCCTTTAACTAAGCTAATACTAATGGCCTTTAATATAGGTTAATAGGAAACCCAAGCCCGCTGGTTAGTGTTTAAGTCCATTAATGTTAACGGCTTCTGCATATATTAATATGGAATCCCACGGCCCATTTGTTATTTGAGGGTTTACGTTATTAAGGGCTTTAATGGGTTTTTGTTTAAGGCTTCTTTGTAGTGGATTTAAGGTTTCATTGGTGATACTAATTGGGTTGGGCTTATTAAGGATTTATTATCCCAAAATATTTTTTTTTCATCTTATAATTCACTGGGATGCTACACCCTCCCCCACTTAAAAGAATTTGATTCCCCAAATTCACATAACATTTCTCTTCCAAAACAGCCAACAATATGCTAGAAAGGTAATGGATGGAATTTACTCTTCTAATGGAATGGAATAGGACTAACTCAAGGTTAAGGGGTACCTCTCACTACCCCATCGGTAGGTTCTGTAACGACCCAAAATCCTCGATATCGGAGACCCGATACCACTAGGACCCTGAGACGCCACCCAAGAGTTGATGAGGCTCCGAAAGGGTTGGAAAAGAGGTTGTGGGGGTGCATAAAGGTCTACAATCACACGCTCATTTTAATGGAATAACAACATTAAGAAGAAGAGAAATTTACATTACCAAAGTGTTATAATTACACATTAGTTGAGAAGCACTAAGAACATGTCCAAAACTATACAAGAACTCAAAAAGAACAACTACACGGGACATACCTCGGAGTGGACCACGCTGGCTGCTAAGACTGTCTGCCAAAACAACGCGGGAAACCTGCGGACTGCTGCGCCTCACCTAAAAAATAAAATGTGAGTCTCATTTCATTGACTCAGCAGGGGTCCCGCAGATCCCAACCTCGCAGCTAAAATCACAATGAATAACGCAATGGCAAACAACTATATCAATTTATATGAGCTGTGCAGAATATCTTTAAATGAATATAGCTAACTATGAATGTCACATAAACTCATGCTAATTAACAGCATAATTAAACCCGAGAATCTTTCATTCGCCATTAGAGTAAAAATTCTACAAACAAAGTGACAGAAGAAGTAAAACCACTTGAAGAAAGACTAGACGCGTCCACTGACAACTTACACTGCGCCTCGGGTGTCTACCACTCTCCTGGAACGCGGCAACTGAGACACCGTAATAGTAACCAAAGACAAGGACTAGTCAGGGTCACGCTCGTCAGCGCAAATCCACACCCTTGACCACGTGTGCACACACAAACTCAATGCCTTGAGCCAGTCCTCTAGCTAGTTTTCCCCCCCAGTCGGACGCTACTGCAAAGCAAGGGGGCCCACGGAAGTTAGCCTAAAAATCATACACTGGGACTGCCCCGTCACCTCTCCTAGGTGGGCCGACTCTAGAGGTCGTCGTGATACGACTAGTGGGTCCATCACATAGGAGAGAGAAGTCAGCTCAAATGGAACATAAAAGCATGTCACAAATCATTACGACATGTAAACATAGCAAAGGTACGACCCCAAACACACGGCCAAACGATCGCGGCAAAAACTAGGCTGGAGGGAAGTGGCGGTCATGCACTGGGCCGCCATTGTCAAGTGGCGGTCACGAACTAGGCCACCACTGTCAAGTGACGGTCATGGGGATGGCCGCTAATTTGACAGTAGCGGACAGACCCTTGGCCGCTAATTGACAGTAGCGGTCAGACCCCTGGCTGCTACTTGCCCACCGCCTCAACTCACGTGAAACGGTCTCAGTTAGATCGCTACTCCTTAATAACGGTCTAATGATGACTGCTATCATTATGGACGATCCGAAACATGCCCTAACTATTTTGAAGCCCTCCCAAATCGTTCAAAACGACGGGATTACATGAGATACACATGTTCTGTATTGTCATACATCATTTCCACGTGATATAGGCTTCAAAAACATAAAGAACAATACCCAATAGATCAATTCACAAGGGTTTGACCGAAATACAACCCACATGCAATTTTTGATCAAACTAGCCGTATAAACTAGCATGTATCTATTCAAAACAATAGGAAAGCATGCTAAAGCCAAGTAGAAATCCATTCCCCTACTTGGAATCACGAATTCACGCCGTTCCACCCGTCAAAACCTTCCCCACGCCGGAGGGAAGACGATCTCGACATGAACCACCAATCTTCCCGACTTTACGTGCACTCCACCTCCGCCCCAAGCTCGCCGAGGTCTCCTCCTCCAAGCCATCCGCGGCCGAGTGGAGCAGAATGCCGTGAGAACGAGGGAGAGAATGAGAGATGCGTGAGGGGAACTGTGGGGTTCCTCTCGTTGGTGAAAAATGGGTTTAGTTTAGTTTTTTTTTTTGTTATAAAACCTTTGATTGCAAAAATGCATTAAAGAAACAAAAATTGTGTTGATGCCCCATAATTCCTAGAAATCATTATATAATGGGTTATTTCAATGCATAACTCATCTAAAAAGCCCCCAAAATCAACCAAATTCATGGGAATTTCTCGATTTATAAATCTGATTAGAATCCAAACTTCACGGGTCTTACAGTCCCTCCCTCCTAATAAAAATTTCATCCTCAAAATTTAAAAGGAATACGAGGAAGGAACAGAAAGAATATACCTATTCAAATAGATAAGGGAACTGATGGCGCATGTCTTCCTCATGCTCCCATGTAGCCTCATGACCGGAGTGGCGCTGCCACTAGGGCTGTCAATGGGCCTGGCCGACCCGACAGGCCTGCGGGCTTGGCCCGATTTCGGGCCGGGCCGCAAGGTCTTTTTCGACCCGCGGGTTTTTAGTCGGGCCTAAAAGCCCGGCCCGACTAGACTCGCGGGCCGGGCTCGGGCTTTGAGTTCGGCCCGCGGGCCGACCCGGCCCGATCCCTTTTTTTATTCTCACTTCAAATTTTAAAAACTATTTAGTCAAACTTATGTTATTTTACTTAATAGAAATTTTAAAATTCTCTTTTCACACAAATTATGTAATTAATATCAAAATTTTAATTTATTTAATGAGATTATAAGTTTTATAATATTAAATATATTAATTTTTATTATTTTATTTAAGTAGTCGGGCCGGGCCGGGCCTTAGTCGGGCTTTGAATTTTTTACATAATATCGGGCCCGACCCGGCCCGGCCCGACATAGGTCGGGCCCGGGCCGGGCTCGGGCCTTACTCTTGATAAGTCGGGCCCGGGCCGGGCCGACCTAAGCCCTGCTCGGGCCCGGCCCATTGACAACCCTAGCTGCCACACTACCTTCACCAGAGGGATGACCTTATTCCTCAACCGCTGTACACGATAATCCTCAATTTGAATTGGATACTCTGGCGTAGAAAGATCCGCCGCCACTTCAGGCCATACAGAATCATCGAGAATGTGTGACTCATCAGGCACATACTTTCTCAACATGGAAACATGAAACACATCGTGGATTGCTCCCATCGTCGGTGGCAACTGAAGACGATAAGCCACTTGGCCCACACGCTCCAAAATAGGAAACAGACCAATATATCGAGGACTGAGCTTTCCACGCTTGCCAAACCTCAATACGCCCTTCATTGGAGATATTCTCACAAATACAAAGTCTCCAGGCTCAAACTGTAAAGGCCTTCTACGCCGATCAGCATAGCTTTTCTGTCGACTTTGGGTTGTCAACAATCTCTGCCTGATCAGACAAACTACCTCTACACAATGCTGGACCAAATCCGGTTATGTCAAAAGCCACTCACCAACCTCAAACCAGTCTAATGGCGTATGACAAGGCTGACCATACAAGGCTTCATACGGTGCCATACTAATACTGGAATGATAACTATTATTATAAGCAAATTCTACCAGTGGCAAATGCTCACTCCATAAACCCTGCCAATCTAGACAACACGATCTCAACATGTCTTCTAATGTCTGAATGGTCCTTTCAGACTAGCCATCAGACTGAGGATGGTATGCCGAACTGAATGCCAATTCTGTGCCCAACGCCTTTTAAAAATTCTATCGAAAGCCAGATGTAAAGCGCGGGTCACGATCTGATACAATAGACATTGGAATTCCATGCAATGGCACAATTCTTTCAACATAAAGCCTGGCCAATCTCTGAACTTTCCAATTTACCTTGATCGGTAACATTCTAGCTGTCTTAGTCAAACGATCAACCAACAGCCATATGCCATCATAGCCTTGTGGGGTTTGAGGCAAACCCACAACAAAATCAATAGTCACATGATCTCATTTCCACATCGGAATTTCTAAAGGTTGAAGCATACCTCAGGGTCTCTGATGCTCAGCCTTGACTTGCTGACATGTCAAGCATTTAGCCACGAAGTCTGCCACATCCCTTTTCATGCCTGGCCACCAGAATTGCCTCTTCACATTGTTATACATCTTCGTGGTTCCAGGGTGAATGGTATAGCGGGATCCATGTGCTTCATGTAATATAGCCTTTCTTTAAAGAATCTTCAACTGGGACATATATTCGGCCTTTGAATCTTACCACTGCATCATCACCTAATTCCACTTCTGGCATTGTCACAATATGAGACAACTCAAAATCTGCCTGTTGTGCCTCCCTGATCTGCCGATAAATAGCTAGAGTCATCACCAGACTAGCAAGAACAGCTGTCATCGGATCACGGGGAATTTTCAATCTGAAAGTCTCAGTTGGAATTTGCACCCATAGCTTCCATTCTTGCATCATCAAGTGACTGATCTGCACCTTTCTGCTTAGTGCATCGGCCACTACATTCATCTTGCCAGGTTGATAAGAAAGAGTAAAATCATAATCTTTCATATACTCCATCCACCTGCGCTGACGAAGATTCAAGTCCTTCTGAGAAAACAGATATTTCAAACTTGGATGATCAGTGAAAATTTCAAATTTCTCACCATATAAATAATGCCTCCAGATTTTCAATCTAAAAATCACTACCGCCAGCTCCAAATCATGAGTGGGATAATTTTCTTCATGCTACTTCAACTGCCGGGATGCGTATGTGATGGGAATCGATGCCGAGCACTGATTTTTTATTTACATTTGTGTCCTTTAGTTTATTTTTATATCCTTGTGAAAGTATGTTCACAATTGTAAGGCTTTATAAGCCAATGTGTCATTCCCTAGGATTCTTTGGGTTTTTGGGCAAAAATCCAATAGGACCAGTAAGGGCCCCCATCTCCTTTCCTATTGGTCCACCTAAGTCTTAGGGCCCATGTGGGGTCAGTCAAAGGTCCAAGGTGGACTTCTAGATGGCTTGACCATTCAAGGGGATAATTGGATTAAAAAGTCTAATATTCCAACCCTTAAAGTCCAAGATGCTTCCCCCTTATAATATAATTTATCCCATGTTATATTTTTTATTTTTTTTGGTCATTTGACCACATGGGAAAGAAAATCTCCTCTCTCCCACGAAATTCTCATCCCCCCACCCCTTGCCATTCTCTATAGAAGCCTATGTATAGTGTCATTAGAGAAATTAATGAAGAATTAAGTATTTTTGCCAAGAGCAAGCCCAAGGGCACCCCTTGTGTCTCTCCTCCCCTCTTGCATATGGATTTATGCCATTCTAGGGTGTGAAGCCCTCCTCTTGGTGTGACTCCAAGATCTCCACCTCCGCTGGATGAGACTTCCGGCCACCGCCTTTCGTTCGTGCCGCCACCGCCGCTACATCGGAGTTCTATCTCCATCAAGACAGAACCTCACCTCCGAATTTTTATCTTTTTTTCTTGTTGTCTGATCGAGCCCTAATTTTGAAGGTTTGTTATGTCCATCTCCCTTAACCTCCAATTCAAATTTCGTGTCATTTGAAAGTCATTAGGTATTTTTTCCATATTTTTGTTTGCCCTCTCAGTAATCTGCCTTTTTACAGATCTACGGGACAGAGTCACCTTGTCGCATTTTCCCCACCCCCTTAAAAATTTTCAACAAATCCCACAAAATTACTCAGTGTTTCACACATACATCCCCTTCCACCATAATTTTCGTGGAGTCTATAAAATTCATTTGGCCCTAGGTCAAAGGTCCGTTTCAGGCAGATCCCTTGCTGCCTTGTGTGTCTGTCAGTCCGAGTCAGAAACAAAAATAGTCTTACAGTCATCCTCATTTTCAATCCGTCCACTGGATGGACCTGTGAAAAATATATGTTATAGTTCTATGAGTCCTCTTTCTAACGGTATCAGCCACGTCTCGATCGGCCTCCGGATCTGAGCGTCGTAATTCTTGCAGCCGAGGCATGCAGATGTGTTCCCTGTGCAGGTCTGAAATTGCGGCCCAGGAGAAATTCAGAAATAAATATCAAAAATCAACTTCAAGAGCCGCCACTTCAGGAAGTCGTTCAGGGACATCCTGCCATCGTCCTAGCCAAGCGGTGCCTCCAAAAGATCTTAGGAAGGCGACATTCCTTTGGAAATCGTTGCTTACTGTCCAGTGAGTCAGCCACCGAGTTGGCGCAGCACCGAGTTGGAATAGTGCCGAGTCGGACCAGCAGGCCGAGTTCGTGCCGTACGCACCTCCAGATTGCTGCCCGTCAACCTAGGGTTGGTCCTCCCAGGCCCCACTTGTAGCCCTTTACCTCCCTGCGTGGAGTCGGCAATAAAATTCCCTGTTGTAATTAACTTTTACCGTTGTTACCGGGAGTTACCGTACTTGGCCGGGAACGTCTTCCCCACGCCCGGAGCGTGGAGGTACACTCGCCACCCTCCTCGTAGACATTGCTTTACTCGTATATTTTTGTATATGCCGCTGCATGAGTGATAGATTATCTAGCTTGTTATCATTTTATCACCGCTGCGAGAGCGAGAGTGAGTGACCCGTCCCGTGACTCGATCCGAGTACACGCAGAAAAGCCGATACCCGAGACTCACGACCGGTTTCTCAATCGTGCCCGGTCCCACATTTCCCTCGCTTAAGGGCGATCGCTGTTGGGTCCCGCGAGGTGTAAACGGATCTAGAAGGGGGGGTTGAATAGATCCTCTCAAAAGCTTTGGCCTATTTAAAAACTCTTAGCTATCAAAAGCATGAACCACTCCTATAAAGTGAATGAATCACTTAGGCACAATGCACAGCGGAATTAAGTAGAGTGGCTCAAATGAAAAGACTTGGATTACAAGCGATGAAGCGTCAACTCTTCTTTAAGCACATTTGTGATCTTTGAGAGATACAAGCCTTGTAGTGCAGGGATCATAAAGCATGAAATAGCTTGCAACAACCGTACGTGTGTGTGTGCTATGTTGATCACTCAAAGTGCATGCGAGTCTAAGCAAGGGAAACACTTAGCAATACTTTCACATTGGTGCCTATGTGCAAGGGTGCAGCAAGCCGCCCAAGGGATGCAGTCAAAGTGCTAAGCTCAATTAAACCACAGATAAAACCGAAAGTGCAAATTTGAGTGCTTGAGTGTGTAAACAAGATAACCAAGTATGGAAGCACACGAACCTGTGAATGGGGGTAGAAGATATAGAGCAATCGCACACGATGAACAACCCACAACACAGGGATTTTTAAGGTGGTTCGGTTGCAACCCCGCAACCTACGTCCACCCCTCACCAAAACCTGGTGAGGCTTCCCTGCTGACTCATAGCTTGACCGGGGACACGCCCCAAACCACAGAACAGAGAAAACCCTCTTTCTGTCTTCCTACACACAAAGCCGGCAGGGACGGCTACACCGCAAATCAGAGAACTCCCGATTGCCTTCCTACTAACCACCGGTAGGGATGATCTTCAGTTTCAATAGATTGAATGAAATGAAAATAGAACAAGATGAAAAAGCTCAAACAAGATATGAAGATATGCTAGAATGAATTAGATCTTGTCTGAGATTGTTGGATCTTGAATCTGTTGCTTTGATCTTCCTTTGATCCTTTTGAGTTGATGGAGAAGATATAGGATGTAGCTTGATCTTTCCTTTGAATCTCCTTGAGTTGATGAAGAAGAATGTTGGATGTAGTTTTGATCTTCCCTTGAGTTGATGAAGAGGTTTGGATGTAGCTTTGATCTTCCTTTTGATCTCCTTTGTAAGCTTGCTTGCTTCTCTTCTTCCTGGGCGATTGAGGGCTTCAGATGTAGGCTTGAATCCCTTGGATTGGATGTAGAACTTCTGCACGGAGTACTGTTCACGGCTACAGAACCTCTTCTTCCTTGGAGCTCCTCTAGCCTCTCTTCATCTCTCTTTTCTCCAAATGATCAACTAGGGTTTCTAACCCTCTTGCATGTGTTTTATAACCTTTGAATGGTCCTTAGACATCCCCCAGACCAGATCCATAATCTATGGAAGATTGGGTGACTTTGAGGTTAAACAAATATAAGGAAGGGGCTCTTCTCGAAGTGGAAAATAAAGTCAACATTGAAGGCTCGGGGCTGGCGGTCGACCTGCAGCTTCTGGCGGTCGACCGCTACTAAGAAACCTGCAAATGGGCGGTTCCTGGAAATTCCGGTCGACCGCTACTAGGCTGGCGGTTGACCGCTACTGAAAGAGTTGCAATCTGGGGGTTGCAGGTCGGGGCGGTCGATCGCCCCTGTGCTGGCGGTTGACCGCCAGCTGGGCAGACCTCGGGCTTTCCCGGGTCGGTCCGTTAACTGCTTTAGCTCCATCGCTTGACTCCTTTAGCAGCCCGTTCATGTCTGTGGCATAAACCCTTGACAGTCTTGAAGATTTCTGTTGATTATATCGCTCCTATAATCAAAATTTTGTTCCGGGGGCTCCGCCCCCGAAAACCCCCGCAAGGGGCGCTGCCCCCTTGACCCCCGCGACCTGACCGTGCAGGTCGATCCGCGTGTGATGGTGCAACATTGAGCTTTCACATTTGCCATCTCCACTTCATTCCTTGGCAATTCATTGGCATATCTGTTATGAACAAAACATCATGCATGTCAGTCATATGAGAGTTAAAACAATAATGACTTATAGTGTTTAGCTATTATCAAAACAAAGAATATCCAATAACTCAAATGACCACAAGACGATGTCGAATGACCCAAACCGCAGGAAGACTCAAATGATCACAGGGACACAATAATCGCGAGCTAGAGTCCCAGGTCGCGTGTCCGTCCTGCATCAGTATGCCACAACTCTACCATGCTGCATAAGCACTACACCCAAACCCACTCGAGAAGCATCCGTACATACAACGAATCCACCAGAGCTAGAAGGCAATACAAGCACTGGGGAAGTCGTGAGTGTAGATTTGAAAAATATATATGTGTATAAGCGTGCCGACCCCACAAATCACATGAATAAGCATGAAGGCATATGTCCACCAATCAAGTGAATAGCATGAATATGTGACTATGTAAACATGGTAGCATGATCATATAGCAATGAAAAGGTGACAAAAGATATAAAAGAGATACCGTGATCGCCACCAAGGAATGACAATGCCAAAGAATGTGAAAGGGGAAACTAAGTGCGCGTTGTGTACCTTGGAAAAGAGGATGACCGCGCTAAATATAAGGATGCGAGAACCAATGTAGATTACCTCTCCTCACCTTCCAGCCGGCTAGAAGGTAAGGGCCTCACTTTTCATGCTTTCCTACGAAACAAACACAAAACAAAAGGAAAAACCCATTAGAAAATGCTAAGTGTAGAAATCTGCCCAAGTGCATAAAGTAGCATGAAAAATTGAGGGCAAACTTACCGGGGGAGGGTTTTTAACCCCTATGGAAGGGTGCAAATAATAGGTGTGTATATTGTGATGAGATTAACATGAAGAGATTGATTTAATATGCCATGATGAACATAGATAAAGAAGGTGCAAAAGTGCAAGTCACAAGAAAAATTGTGCAAACAGTGTAAATTGGGTGCAAAGACTGATGCAAACAGTAGGGCAAACGATGTCCAAATAGGGTGAAAATTGGTATCACAGAAGACTTGAGTGTTGTGAAGAAGTAGGAATAAGAATCACTCAAAAAGAAGGTCGGGACAGAAAGATATGATGCCGGCGATTTGGGGAAAAACATAGACTGTGCAGAAAATGTAGAACAGTGCACAAAATGGACTCAAAGAATGATGAATATCTCACAAGATAGAACACCAAAAGAGGAAAGAGAGGATGCTATGGAAAGGGGGGAATATTATGGTGAAACTAGGGCAAAAAAGAGGGTTTAAAACGGGGAAGACAATAGTGAAAGACGGGGTGAAAAATATAAGAAAATAATGGGGTGAAGAACATGACAGAAAAATGACTGTGTAAAAATAGAATGAAAGTGCAAAACTCATGGAACAAAATATGCATGAAGATGACAAGATAATGAGCCCAAAATCAAGGAAAATAAAGATTATACTTCCCTCTAGAGCCTGGAGTTGAAAAGACAGATCAGAAGTGCGCCATGGCCTCGCTCCGACGACGCAAACATGCCCCCGTTGAAAAGCTTAAAAAAACTGCAGAACAGAGTGGTGAAACATCAAAAGTTGTGACTTGGAAGAAGGGAAAAAGATAAGAGAAATAAGGCACACATATAATCAAAACGAAGCTAATACTCCCCTCTTCAAGATGGACTCAAAGGAGGACAAAGAGAATGAAGCATGACTCCGCCCCGGCTTGATGAACAGGCCCCCGTTACGGACTTCTAGCAGAAAAATAGCAAACTGTGATGATTTATCAAAAGTAGGGGTGAAGTTGAGTGGGCAAACATTGATGAAATTGAGCAAATAAGGAACCAAAACGAAGTTAATACTTCCTTCTTCAGGCTATGGTCGAAGGAAGATGAAGACAGTGCGGCATGGCTTCGCTGTCGCCTTGGAAACGCGCCCCCGTCGCGAGGTTGGCACAGGGCCCTTTATATAGAAAATTGCATAAGTCCCCAACTTTTCTCTACGAGTTTAAGAGATATAGTCCACCAAATCTCAAGATCCATGGATCAATCTCGAGATAATAGTCAAGATAAGATGTAGGAGAAAACGGGACTCCATTTGGATGAAGGATCTAGAAGATATGGCTTCTGGAAGGGAGCCCCGGAGCTTAATCTGTAGACTTTGTGTTGAACTAGGACGCATAAACCCCCAACTTTTATCGACGTTTCTGAGCAAGATAGCCAATGAAAATCTGAGATCTATAGATCAAATTCAAGATAATATAAAGGAGAAGCCATAGGAAAAAACGGCGCTCAATTCGGAGTAGAATTCAAGAAGTTATGGGCTTTGCAAGGGGGCCACGGCGCACAGAAACAGAGCAGAGTCCAGCGCAAGTTGGACTCTCGGTTTGCTTAGCGGTCTATCGTAAGACCGCTAAGGAACCGTTTGCAATAAGAAATGGTTGTTTACACGACCGTTTGGGTAGACTTCGTGTGACTTCAAAAATCGGATCATATCTCGAAAATAGTGCAGAATTGGCGAAAGTGGTAGAAGAAGAAACTGTAGATAATTGAAAGATGAACAACTTTTATAAAGAAAGCAAGATGAAAAGACGATCATAAAATAAAGAAAATGGGGCTAGAATAGAGAGAAAGAATTCAGGGACACAGGTGAACAGCACGCCGGAAAAATGTGAATAGATTGAAATCAGTGTTGAACTGGCTAATGACATAGAAGTAGAAATTGTAGAGCTTTGAAAGATGAAAAACTTTGGTGAATGGCACTTTTTGAATAGAGAAAAGGAATAGGATGAAAAATGACCATTTTCAAGACTGCGTAGCGAAAGAGAGCCGAATACTTGATAGAAAGGGGCCTAAATGGGTCGCAAGTCAACTTGGAAGACCGGAAGTTGATAAGATAAGCTCCAGGGCCATAAGAAATCATGATCCCCAAAGTTCAAAGGCTTGGGAATAATGAATTGGGCTCGAAATCCGTCCAAGGAAGGCTCCAAACTAATGGGTAATTCAGGACATCAAAAATGATGAATAAGAGAAATGACGTAACTTGCGGGCTAAAAACGGGTGTCAACAGATGTCCCTCCTTTATGTCCACTTTGCAAGGGAGTGAGCGAAAGCGACGCGGAGGTGGAATGGAAAGGAGATGGAGCGAAAGCGGAAGCGATGTGAAACGGAGATGACACGGAGATGAAGCGGAGAGAACTGAAAAGCGAGCATCAAGGTAAAAGACACCCGTCACAACCAACAAGCGACGGGAATTCTCCCAAAAAATGCTGAACTAACCACTCGGAATGGATGACGCGAATGAGACATGCCTGGAGAATTAAACTAAGAGAAAGGAAACACGACCAGCCTCATAGGGGACACAATCCACGGATAATGAGTGGGTCGGAAGGAAACACAGCATAAGAGCTGGAAAGGAGAATAAGACTGAGATAAAATCTAGTCAGGAATAACGCTGGCCAACCAAATCAAGCAGGCAGATCAGAGAAATCGCTCAAATTCAGACTGGAATGAGAATCTCTTATCCAAGGGAACTGAAGTGCAATCAACCATTGCCAATGAGAAACTCTTGAATGGATCACGAGACGTGAATGCTCAAAATGACATGATGCATGCTGGGCTAAAATAAAGAAATCATTAAAATAAATGTAAAGAAAATATAAAATAGAAAGTACTCAAGGATACTATTACTAGACCAAGCCAAGACGGTCAAGAGTCTTCTTGCAACCATGGCGTGCGAGACAGAGTGCATCGTCCACCACCCGACTCAACCAAACGACCTATCCAACGATTAACCGTATGCTCCTAGATTATCATCATTTTTGTTAAAGGGGAACATCAGATCCCAGAACACACGGGCAACCAACCGGTCCTTGAGAGGCTATAATACTGTTGATACCATATAGTAATGCAACAATATGGAGGGATAGAGAGCCATACCTGACTTACCTGTGTTGGTGAAACGTCATTATTTTTTGGATTTTCTGATTTTTGGATTTTTATGGGATTTCATGTATTAGACAAACATGAACATAACACGCATGAACATAACAAAGATAACATAACGATCAAGTGAACCACTGACAACACCATATAACATAACAATCAAACGAATGGAAAACAATGCAACATAACATAATAAAGACAAACAAGCACATATGCAATGACATGAACAAACAACATGCTTGCACGAACATGGTGGGACAAGACAACAACGCGGTGGGACAACACACGGTTGTGACAAGAATATGAGGGATGACCACACGGTTGGGACAACACACGGGGCATAGATGGACGACTAACAACATATGCAAGATAACTAACAACACGTGGTGAGGGACAAAACAACATGCGTGGGATGACACAGAGGGACATAAACACGTGACAAGGATATGGAGGGACAAAAGACACAATGAATACGCCCTTCAATCAAAACCCGAGATCAGAATGAAGCAGAACCGCCAGGTTCATAATCGTGAGGAAAAGTCCTCTCATAAAGATATGATTAGATAAAGCGAAAGTTGAGAAGGACATGAGCTTCAGAACAGATCGAGAGATAAGATTGAAGAAGAGATAGAATAGATTAGAAGCACGTGAACAAGGGACATAGCAAAAGATATAGCAAAGAAGCTTGAACACTTGCAACCTGCACACTTAACAAACAGATCATATCCGTCTTCAAAATAAATAGATAGATAAGACTAAAAAGACAAATATTTTTAGATTTTTCAATTTTCTTGATTTTTAAATTTTTGAAAATATTTGATTTTTTTGATTTTTGAAGTATTTGATTTCTTTGGATTTTAAAATCTTTCATTTTTCTGGAATATTGAAGTATTTCATTTTTTTTGAAATTTTGAAGTATTTCATTTTTTTTAGATTTTTACAAAGCTATCTGCAGCACCCAGAGACGGGCTTAAACTATTAGCCAGGGATTGTCGTTACCACCCCTCTTATAAAAGGTTTCCCTTAAGCAAGGCGTGCATGTGAGGGTGACTCGCCACAACCAACAGCCTCTAAAGAATGGTGCCCCTACTAAGGCCATGCCCAGGATACAACCCAGCCTAAGAGGGAGAAGCAAAAGAAAAATTAGAGACAGGCTTTATGCAGGATGGGAAACATCAGGACTTGAATTCCTTCTAGGGTACTACCCCTCAAAGATACAGTCTATTGCGCCGGGGCTTTGTGTCCTTGATTTTGAGACCCATATTTACTAGGCATGCATGCAACCGGGCTCATGATGTCCCGCGGGGAACTGTACTTCCACTCTTGCCATGCCTTTGATTTCGATAATTTTGCCTTGATCAGATCATTGATTTATTTTTGACATCCCTTATTGGCTAGTTGTACATGAACGCTCATTTTTATAAGGGTCAATACTGCCCCTATTTGAGACCTCTCTCGTATTGGGGAGCACCTAGGTTGGTTATCTCATCCATCAATCTCTTGTCCCTGCACTTGGCCGAGCAGAGAAAAGAAAAGACTTTTGTACATTCCCAAAGTATGGCCAAAGCAGCAACGGTGTGCCTCAGAAGAAAATCAGCTATGGCTTGCCGTGAAGTGTGTGAAAAACCCATACTCAAAAGGTCACCCTCAACAATCGGGGAAAGAAACTGGACTCCCAGCGCAGAGCTATCACCAGCCTAAGGATGCTGCAGAAGCGAAACTCTTTTTTGACAAAACTAAGCAAACTTTCTAAAGCCACTCAAACCATGTGAGGAACCAACATTTATCTTAACAATGTGCAAGAATAACAGTGATAATAATAGCATGTTCTTTGCACAAAATAAAGATACCTTACAATTCCATGGAATGAAAACTAGCATCCTGAAGCAATCTTGATCATCGAGCTTCGCGCAACACGAGCTTCATATTCCTTGCTTGATAGGATGAATGGGAGAGAATAGCAAGGATTAAAGATTCCTCTACATGGAGGAGCGACAGACACCAAACTGGATGAAGAAGGATAAAAAGGCAGAGAGACGAGGGATAGAACTCCCTCGTTAAGGCGTGGAGACCCTGATAATAGGGAACCATATATAGAATAAGCAAAGGTTAGTTGGGATCAAGGTGGGCTAAAGTCTCGAAAATAGCAAGAAAAAGGGTGATGACCCTGAAAGGGTGAAGAGGAGGGAATAGACAAATCATGAGAAGATTGGGGCAAAGATAAGGGGGAAGAGGAGTGATCATCCGACGTGGTCGAAGAAAAGGAATTAGAATCACCCGATAGGGTCGGGGAAAGAGAAGCATAAACACCCGACAAGGTCGGGGAAGAAGAACGAGAACCCAGAGATACCGGAGGAGAAGGATCAGAAGAATAAATCCCTAGATCAAGATGAAAGGATGACATGGGCTGAGGCCTAAGACAGTAAGAATAAGGAGAATCCAGAGAAATCGGATGAGAAGAGTGCGGGTTTGCGGACCCGGGAAGAGAGGAGAAGATCATGGACGTGGGATTAGAATGAGGAAGGTACACCACCCAAGGGTGGGAGCTGAGTAGAAGGAAAGATGAATGAACAGACGGGGAAGAGGGAGTGGACCCCTGAGTGCACAATCAACGGCCCTTGAACTTGCGTCGCCGTCTCTTTTTAGCTGAAATTGGCTTCAAATGGACTTGCTTGGTGTGGGCTTGGACCTTCAGGCCTCTTATTTTACAGTGTCTCCTTAAATAACGGGCCCATCTGGCAGAGGACCTGACCTGACTATGAATATGCAGCTTCATCGGGGCGATTGCCCCTAGACACCCAGCGCTAACAACAGTAGATGGACATTCTTGAAGAACTAACTCCTCATAATGCTGAATATCATAGAACCATGGACTCTTGTTACTTGACACAAGTAGCATGAGATTTGGCAGCTCCACTCGGCAATCAGACTTGAAGCGTAACTCCCTTGCTAGTAGAGAAGGACGAAACTGAGGGAGAGCAATACACGGCGTTGATGTGGCCGGCGTACTGACAAACTGAGAGAGGTTGCATATAATGTGCAAAATGTCCTTCGAAAGTGTAGAAAATACGGCCAACTGTCCCTTGAACAGGGAATTCACCAATCCTTTGGCAGCCGTATGAGTTAGCAAAATACGGGTGGAGAACCCTTCTTGGCTAGTGAACTGAACAACAATGGAGCGAGAAGTAACAACAACATCAATGGTGAACTTTTCGGCGATCAATGAGATTGCCATCGGTCTCGCTCTTGAAGACATTGGCATCAGTGCAAGGGAACACTTTTTAGCAACCATCTTTGGAAGGGCAGGCTCATCCCCAAAATAGCCAGAGACCAGGTCGCGGATCGGCATGCGGTAGATGAAATCTTAAATCTTGAATGGAACAACCGGCACTGAATCATCCTGACTCGGCTCATTGTCTCCCTGGGGACTAGACCCGAGGGGCACCAAAGAGAGCACACACCCACTCCGTGGGGTGGAAGTAGGTGGAGGAGAAGTAGAGGTAGAAAGTTTGGATGGCATGGAGGCTTTAACGGGGATGGTGTGTTTAGGTGGAGGCAGAGAGGTTGTGGGTGAAGGCGAAGGCAGAGGTGGAGCTCGCTCAGGCTCAGGCGAAGATGATGGTGGAGGTGGTGGAATAGGGGTCTTTGGGAGAGGAGGCGGTGAAGGCGGTGGTGATGGGTTAGGCAATGGGGGTGGTGATAGAGATGGCGACGCGGGTAATGGGGATAGTGGAGATGGAGGTGGAGAGGGTGATTTAGGCAAAAGGAAAGGTCGTGTGCCCACCGTCGGCGTACCGGCACGACGTGTCGAGCGGTGTTGGTAGTGGAAGCGGTGGTGGCAATGGAGGAAGTCGAGGCAGGGGAGGCACTAGCCTGAGCAAGAGCTTGGGTTAGTGGAGGTGACGGAGATGGTGTAGGAGGTGACAAAGATGGGGTAGATAACAGAGCAAGCAACAGAGCGGGTGCATCGCTAGATGAGGGATCACAGGGGTGCCCCTGGCCTTGTAGAGACGGAGATAGCTGCTTGGGTGGTGCCTGCTGCAGCTGCTTGTTGTGAAGATCTAAAATAACTTTATGCATGGCGGCCCAATCGATCCTCTTCTGATCCTCCAAGCCATAAATAAACTCCCAGAATGTGGGGCAATCTTCAACCAAATGCCCCTACTGGCGGTGAAAATCACAAAATTGGAGCAAATTCCCGACCGCGGGTCGGCAGGGCACAACTGGAGGGAGCAACAACACGTGAGTGGCCATCAAAGCCCCAAAAATGCCGTTAAAGCACTCCGGCAACGGAGGACAAGGAGCCCGCTTCGGGCAAGGCAGATGTCGAGGGCTATGAGGTGGTGGAGACGGAAGTGGAGGTTGCGTAGGCAAGAGTGTGTGGCTAGTGGTGGAGGGCTTCGGTGATGGCATATGTGGAGCGGGATGAGGGGGTTATATAGATGGCATCTACTTGCTCGGGGTGTGATGTTCCCTTGACTGGAGGTGGAAACGGAGCCGGGTATGTGGGTGCGGGACGCTGACTCATGGAGGGTTGATATGTGGGAGTATACGGATATGTAGAGGCGGGATGTTGGCTCATGGAAGGATATGCGGCGGAAAGCTGACTCATGGCGGGTTGACTCATGGGAACGTAGAGTTGGTTTATGGGGGGCGAGGTGTAGGTGGATGGGGATGGTGGTGACTCGAGGTCAAGGAAACCTTGAAGTTGTTGGCGAACAAAGCAGGCTCGGCTATAAAGTTGTTGCCAGGAGGTGATGTCGTTGAGGGCTAAGATAAATTGATACTCGGGCGTTGCATTGGATATAAGCATCTTGATTTGTTCTCCCTCCGAAATGTGCCCCGGGACTTGTGCGGCGAGGCGACGCCAGCGATCGGCAAAGGTGTAGAAATCCTCATCGGGCTTCATCTTCTCGTGGGCCAGATCCACAACAAAGAACTTGGGCCCAACCTG
Source organism: Amorphophallus konjac (assembly GCA_022559845.1). Classification (NCBI taxonomy): domain Eukaryota; kingdom Viridiplantae; phylum Streptophyta; class Magnoliopsida; order Alismatales; family Araceae; genus Amorphophallus; species Amorphophallus konjac. The sequence goes on along the minus strand of CM040118.1, from coordinate 189,027,418 downwards.
GTCTTGATACTGCTGAATAAACTTTTCTTGAACAGCTTGAAAACTCACAACTTGCGCTTGCGGAAGAGAGAAGAACCAATCCCGAGCCGGGCCTTCCAATGACAGACCAAATAGATAGGTCATCAAGCATTGGTCATGTCGAAATCGGGCCGACTCATACACGAACTCCTTCAAGTGCACATATGGGTCACCGACTCCACCATAACGACGATATGCGGGAATTTGTGAAGATGGCGGAAGCCGAAAACCTTGAAATGCGAATGAAACATTTAAGGAGGACTTAGGATCAATTCGGCGTTGGAGTTCATCAAGTTGACGTTGGGTTTGAGTAATCATCTCCTGAGTACGGAGAGATCGAGAAGAATATGGGCCAACTTGAGCAAGAGGATGTGAATATGGACCAGGAACATGGTATTGGGCCGGAAAAGAGGATCCAGACTGAGAAGAAGAAGGGCCCATTCTGAGAATGGAAGGATATGCGGGCCTGGAGGAAACATTGGCATATGGACTGAATGGACCAGCAGCAAGAATGAGGCCCCTTAAGAGAATAAGACCCATTAGAAATTGGGCCAGCGACATATGAAGGAGAAGCAAGAGGCCCATGAAGGGTAGAGGGCCCATTATGAGAAGAAGGCCCATTAAGATGAAATGAAATGAGATGTTGGGCCTGGGCCAGGTCCATTTGGCGAACAAGGCTTGATAAGTGGGCCATGAGATTAGCATGTTCCTCGGATGGATCAGAAGGACCACGGGAAAATGGGCCCGCGTGGGAAGAGGATTCCACGTGGGAATATGAGGAATATTGGGAAAAAGAATGATACAAGGGACTGAAATGATGCTCCATGAGGACAAATAGAGACTTAATACAAGAATATCAAGGAGAATATAAGTGGGGAAGCAATGACTTATTGGGCTTGAGGACAAGAGGGGACTGACCCACTAATGCAAAGACAAATGGAGAACGGAACTGGATAATGGACTAGACAATGAACACACGAAATGGGCTAGCTAAATGGGCCTAACAACAAAGAATATGTGAATGCAACATAAAACACCACTAATGGGCTTGGACAAGCCCAAATAACACAATCAATGCAATGTGAGAGTTTTCACCTAAATCAAACAAGTTGAAATGATGGAAAATATTTTAGGGGTTTTAATAGATCTTTTAATGATTTGAGTTAATAACAATTCTCTCAAGATAGGAATCCTATGGGAATAAGGTCCAAACTTTTGGTTGACTAAGGTTAACTCCCTCACACGGATGCAAATGCAAGCCTAAAGGGTGGAAAAGATACAACCGGCCCGGCGTCTGTGTGGGAATCCACGGCTCGCGGGGACTTACGGAGGTCCCGGATAAGATCACCTAGTCGACCCCAAGGAATATGGAGGCGAGAGGATCATTTACCAAGGTAGGAAATGTAACTATGATATGCAATGTATGACCCTATGTGTACCAGAGTGCATGTAATTTCTAGCCTAAATCTAACAAATCAAGATATGATGAACATATGCAAACATAACAATATGGATACAAACAAGGTAAACAATATGAACATGAAATGCTATCTAAACATGGATATACACACCAAAATCGCAGCAAAGCATAAACAAAGTAATGGGCACTAGAGGTCCCACCGTGATCGCCAAAAGAGGGGTGTAGATGTGAAAAATATGTATGTGTATAAGCGTGCCGACCCCACAAATCACATGAATAAGCATGAAGGCATATGTCCACAAATCAAGTGAATAGCATGAATATGTGACTATGTAAATATGGTAGCATGATCATATAGCAATGAAAAGGTGACAAAAGATATAGAAGAAATACTGTGATCGCCACCAAGGAATGACAACGCCAAAGAATGTGAAAGGGGAAACTAAGTGCTCGTTGTGTACCTTGGAAAAGAGGATGACCGCGCTAAATATAAGGATGAGGGAACCAATGTAGATTACCTCTCCTCACCTTCCAGCCGGCTAGAAGGTAGGGGCCTCACTTTCCATGCTTTCCCGCAAAACAAACACAAAACAAGAGGAAAAACCCATTAGAAAATGCTAAGTGTAGAAATCTGCCTAAGTGCATAAAGTAGCATGAAAGATTGAGGGCAAACTTATCGGGAGAGGGTTTTTAACCCCTATGGAAGGGTGCAAATAATAGGTGTGTATATTGTGATGAGATTAACATGAAGAGATTGATTTAATATGCCATGATGAACATAGATAAAGAAGGTGCAAAAGTGCAAGTCACAAGAAAAACTGTGCAAACAATGTAAATTGGGTGCAAAGATTGATGCAAACAGTAGGGCAAACGATGTCCAAATAGGGTGAAAATTGGTATGACAGAAGACTTGAGTGTTGCAAAGAAGTCGGAACAAGAATCACTCACAAAGGAGGTCGGGACATAAAGTTATGATGCCGGAGATTTGGGGAAAAACATAGACTGTGCAGAAAATACAAAACAGTGTACAAAATGGACTCAAAGAATGATGAATATCTCACAAGATGGAACACCACAAAAGGAAAGAGATGATGCTATGGAAAGGTGAGAATATTGTGGTGAAACTAGGGCAAAAAGAGGGTTTAAAATGGGGAAGACAATAGTGAAAAACGGGGTGGAAAATACAAGAAAAAAATGAGGTACAAAACATGACAGAAAAATGACCAAGTGTAAAAATAGAATGAAAGTGTAAAACTCATTGACAAAAATATGCATGAAGATGACAAGATAATGAGCCCAAAATCAAGGAAAATAAAGATTGTACTTCCCTCTAGAGCCTGGAGTTGAAAAGAGAGATCAGAAGTGTCCCATGGCCTCGCTCCGGCGACGCAAACATGCCCCCGTCGCAAGAAATCTGAGCTTCAAAAAAGTACAGAACAGAGTGGTGAAACCTCAAAAGTTGGGGCTTAGAAGAAGGGGAAAAGATAGGAGAAATAAGGCATACATATAATCAAAACGAAGCTAATACTCCCCTCTTCAAGATAGACTCAAAGGAGGATGAAGAGAATGAAGCATGACTCTACCCAGCTTGATGAACAGGCCCCCGTCGCGGACTTCTAGCAGAAAAATAGCAAACTGTGATGATTTGCCAAAAGTAGCGGCAAAGTTGAGTGGGCAAACGTTGATGAAATTGAGAAAATAAGGAACCAAAATGAATTTAATACTTCTCTCTTCAGGGTATGGTCAAAGGAAGATGAATACAGTGCGGCATGGCTTCACCGTCGCCTTGGAAACGCGCCCCCGTCGCGAGGTTCGCACAGGGCCCTTTATATAGAAAACTGCATAAGTCCCCAACTTTCCTCTACGAGTTTAAGAGATATAGTCCACCAAATCTCAAGATTTATTGATCAATCTCGAGATAATAGTCAAGATAAGATGTAGGAGGAAATGGGACTCTATTTGGATGAAGGATCTAGAAGATATGGCTTCTGGAAGGGAGCCCCGGAGCTTAATTTGCAGACTTTGTGTTGAACTAGGACGCATAAACCCCCAACTTTTGTCCACATTTTTTAGCAAGATAGCCAATGAAAATCTGAGATCTACGGATCAAATTCAAGATAATATAAAGGAGAAGCCATAGGAACAAACGACGCTCAATTTGGAGTAGAATTCAAGAAGTAATGGGCTCTGCAAGGGGGCCACGACGCAGAGAAACGGAGTAGAGTCTAGCGCAGGTTGGACTCTCGGTTTGCTTAGTGCTCTATCGTAAGACCGCTAAGAAACCGTTTGCAATAAGAAATGGTCGTTTGCACGACCGTTTGGGTAGACTTCGCGCAACTTCAGAAATCGGATCATATCTCAAAAACGGTGCAGAATTAACAAAAGTGGTAGAAGAAGAAATTGTAGATAACTGAAAGATGAACAACTATTATGAAGAGAGAAAGATGAAAAGATGATCAGAAGATGGAGAAAATGGGGCAAGAATAGAGAGAAAGAATTCTGGGACACATGTGAATAGCACGCCAAAAAAATGTGAATAGATTGAAATAGGTGCAGAACTAGCTAATGGCGTAGAAGAAGAAATTGTAGAGCTTTGAAAGTTAAACAACTTTAATGAAGGGCACTTTTTGAATAGAGAAAAGGAAAGGGATGCAAAACAATCATTTTCAAGACTACGCAGCGAAAGAGAGCCGAATGCTTGATGGAAAGGGGCCTAAATGGCCCGCAAGTCAACTTGGAAGATTGGAAGTTGATAAGATAAACTCCAGGGCTATAAGAAATCATGATCTCCAAATTTCAAAGGCTAGGGAATAATGAAATGGGCTAAAAATCCGTCCAAGAAAGACTCCACAATAATGGGTAATTCGGGACATCAAAAATGATGAATAAGAGAAATGACGTAACTTGCGGGCTAAAAATGGGTGTCAAAAGTGAGTACCCTTTTCAAATCATTGAAGCTCTGGTCACACTCCTCGGACCACACAAAAGGCACATCTTTCCGAGTCAGTTTAGTCATTGGTGCGGTAATTCGTGTAAAATCTTGAATGAACCTTCTGTAATATCCAGCAAGACCCAAGAAGCTTCTAATTTCTGTCACAGACCTTGGCCTCTGCCAATGAAGAACGGCCTCAATTTTTACCAGGTAAACTACAATCCCTTCTCCAGAAATCACAGGGCCCAGAAAATGAATTTCTTGAAGCCAGAACTCACACTTGCTGAATTTTGCATAAAGTCGGTGATCTCGCAGAGTCTGTAATACAATTCTCAAATGCTGCACATGCTCCTCTTCCAAAGCAGAATAGATCAAAATGTCATCCACAAAGACCACCACAAACAGGTCCAAATATGGACGAAGCACCCGATGCATCAAATCCATTAATGCTATAGGTGCATTGGTTAGCCCAAACAGCATAACCAAAAATTCATAATGACCATACCTCGTACTAAAAGCAGTCTTCTCCACGTCAGATTCCCTGACCCATAATTGATAATAGCGAGATCGGAGATCAATATGGGAAAAGACACAAGCTGACTGAAGTTGGTCAAATAAGTCATCGATCTTGGGCAGAGGATACTTATTCTTGATAGTTACCTGATTCAATTGCCTGTAATCAATACAGAGCCTCAGGCTTCCATCTTTCTTCTTTACAAATAACACAGGAGCACCCCATGGGGAAAAGCTAGGACGGATATAGCCCTTTTCCAACAATTCTTGCAACTGTGCCCTCAATTCCTTCAATTCTGCAGGAGCCATACGGTAAGGTGCTTTTGACAAAGACACCGTACCTGGAATTACTTCGATCACAAACTCAATCTCTCGCTGCAGAGGTAAACCTGGCAACTCATCAGGGAAAATATTAGGAAATTCACAAACCACATGAATATCATCTATGTCCTACTGTGGTGCCTCAATAGCAATCACAGAAGTAAGGAATCCCTCGCAACCAGCATCAAGTAGCCTACGGGCTCGAATAGCAAAAATAAGCAGGGGCGAGGAGAACGAGATCAAATACCTTGGAAATAAAATGCTTCTCCCTTAGATGGCTGAAAATAGATCTTCTTGGTTTTGCAATCAACCACTGCACCATAATCTTCTAGCCAATCCATGCCCAGAATGACATCATAATCTACCAATTGCAAAGCATACAGTCTAGCAGGCAACTGCTGATTCCCAGTTACCACTGGGGCCTTATCAAGGTAAAAAGGAGTGAACATGATCTCTCCAGTAGGCAATTCCACAGTCAACTCACAGGACAACTCTGAAGTCGGCTCCTCAATGCAAGCAACAAAATCTTCAGAAATAAATGAATGAGAAGCACCAGATTCGAATAAAACACGTGCGGTATGACCATAAATCATAACAGTACCTTCCACTAGTTGTGATGCAACCGCCTGAGCACAAGTCATATGCATAACCCTTCCTCGAGATTTCATTCCGCCTACCGTAGACTACTGTGATGACGCCTGTGCCTGCGAAAACTGCTGCAACTGCTATTGTGGTGGAGGTCGAAACTGTTGTGGCTGTGAAAACTGAGCAGGCTGCTTAGGCCTCATTGGACAATCACACATGTCCTACCTGATCACACCGAAAACAAACCACTGGCATCGTACACTGTCTACTCGGATGACTCTCACCACATATAGGACATGCTCGAGGCTGATTCCCTACCAATCCCTGCCGCTGAGGAGGTGCAGGTTGTTGTACACTGCTAGCCGAAGTTTGGCTGTCGTACTGCTTCTTAGACTTCCTGAACATCTGCCTAAATTTTGACTTCAAAGAGGAAGAACCACTGGCATAAGGAACAAAAGATGGCACCCCTGGCACACTCGGCTGCTGTTGCTGCTCACCTTGCCACATTGGCCCCGTTTGGGTCCACCCTTGAGTTCTTGCCATATCCAACTCTAATGCTGTCGCTGCCTGATATGTCATGTCCAAATCTATCACTCTAGTCGTAATAAGAAGTTACCTCAATTCTGGCCTCAAACCACGCAGAAAATGTTGAGTCTTTTGCCCTTCATCTGCCATGATATGGGAGCATATCGGCCCAATTCCACAAATTTAGTTCGATACTACAGAACTCTCATCTCACCTTGGACCAACTCCATGAACTAGTACATTTTGTCCATTCTGAGATAAGCTGGACTATATGTACGTTCAAAGGAAGAGACAAACTCACGCCAACTAATCAGTCGGAGAGGATGAGATTGGAATGCGATTTCCCACTCTGTAGTCTGTTGAGTTTCTCCAAGTGTTTTTAATGATAACAAAACTCTGGACTTAGTTTCCGTCTCGTGCCGTGTCGAAGTGATCAAGAGCGAGCTTTGAACGTGATTAAGGTCAATGTGTGGTTTGTCAAATGCTCAAATGTTTAAAAGCCTTCAAAATGCATAAACTAAGCTCAATCAAACCCAAAATGAATGAAACAAATGAGGACATAAAGCTCGTCATATGGATATGTTTTATTGGGCTAACTATCTATTTTTGCAGGTTTTCCAGAGTTCAGTCGACCAATTCATTTGGTTGGGTCGACCAAAATCTCCAGGGATCAGAGCTCTGTAAAAGTTACAGAGTTTGGTCGACCGATGGAAGATTTCGGTCGATCGAAATTGCCAGGGATGAAAATTTACAGGTTTCTCATAGTTCGATCGATCGACTAGAGAATTTGGTGACCGAACCCCTCGAGGCAGCAATTGTTGACTTTTAAATTTCTCAACTTGGGAAACCTTTCCTTTTGGATTTTTTAATCACAAAGCCACCAGACATGCCATGAATTGTGGATCTGTGCTTTGTCATTGCCCTTGACCACCCAAGTTGTATAAAAACATCTCTTTGGGCCAAGAAACCCTACTTACTCAAGGGAGATCAAAGGGGGCTGCCAAAGGAGAAAGAGGGTTGCAGGAAGAACTTTGTGAATAGTGTTTCGTCCAAAAGTTCTCCATCCAAGATCAAGGCTTTCAAGATCAAGCTGAGGCCATTCAAGTGGAAATCAAGCGAAGATTCAAGCTTTGATCAAAATCTGCATCACCTACTCAGGGGGAGCTTAAATCAGAGTTTTTCTTTTGTGTTTCTACTTCTAAATTCTTCAAGCTTCAAGTGTGTGTTATTTGTAATCTCTAAACATTCATGTGTGTGTGGATCTGTGAGTGTCTTGTTTCCTTCAGATTCGTGTGTGCTTCGATGCGTTTGCACTTTCGTGGGAGTTCCTATCTCCTTACGAGTGTGTGTGTGTGTTTTGATCTTGTAACTATTTACAAGATATTATGTGAATCCTCATAGTTTGTGAGGGGTGGACGTAGGTTGCCGTCGTTGCATCCGAACCACCTAAAAATCTCTGTGTCTTGTGTGGTTTGATCCGTCTTTTCTACCCCCATTCTGTACCAGCATACATGCATATTACTTCTCTTGATTCCGTTGTTCAGATCGAGCATATTTTATCATGTTCACACTAAATCCTTGGTATATCAAAAGGTGGGTTCGGATTGACAAGGCAATCCTTGTCAGGAAGATAACAGCTCACGTGAGAGGAATCTTCAGATTTACATCTCCGCCTTAGTACCAAATATCCGCTGAGTGTGATATATTTTGTTAGATCTAATAGTTTTTATAATAGATCTAAACTTCCTTGTTACTATTCATTACATTTGTTTAAATCGGCTAAGGTTTTATAAAAATTTATAATCACCCAATTCACCCCCCCTCTTGGGTGTCATTGATTGGGGGACTTCATAGTCCACCAAGCAAGTGCCACCCCCTGCAACTGAAAAGTAGCCAACATCACCTTTTCCTCTTCGGTGCACTCCATGGAGTGAAAAGCACGCTCAGTAGCATCCAGCCATGCTCTTGCCGCATCTGGATCAGGCTGCCCTTCAAATTGGGGTGGGTGGAATAAGAGAAACTCCTTCAAGACTCGACCACGACCACCTTGGGAAGACAAGCCTTCACCAACAATTGGATCAACACGGCCTTGACCTATTACGTTCACTGGAGGAGGTGATGAACTGCTCCCTTCTTCTTGAACATCCATGGGCACTCTGGCTTGGAAACGAGTCCTTCGCCTTGGCGCCATAAGTTCTAGAACATGAGAGAAAACACGCAAACAAAAGAAACATAAATGATCACGAAAAACAACCTAAACCAGCAATTAGTGGTACATGGACTTGTTTTGGACCATTGTAAGTCTAGGTCTTTATACATCACCACAAGACCACCGCTCTGATACAAACTATAACGACCCAGAATCCAAGATACCGGAGACCCGATACCACTAGGACCCTAAGACGCCACCCAAGAGCTGATGAGGCTCCGAAAGGGTTGGAAAAGAGGTTGTGGGGGTGCATAAAGGTCTACAATCACACGCGCATTTTAATGGAATAACAACATTAAGTAGAAGCAAAATTTACATTACCAGAGTGTTATAATTATACATTAGTGCAGAAGCACTAAGAACAAGTCCAAAACTATATAAGAACCCAAAAAGAACAACTACATGGGGCATACCCCGGAGTGGACCACGCTGTCTGCTAAGATTGTCTGCCAAAACCACGCGGGAAACCTACAGACTGATGTGCCTCACCTGAAAAATAAAGGGTGAGTCTCATTTCATTGACTCGGTAGGCGTCCCGTAGATCCCTACCTCGCAGCTAAAATCACAATGAATAACGTAATGGCAAACAACTATATCAATTTATATGAGTTGTACAAGAATATCAATAAATGAATATAGCTAACTATGAAAGCGATATAAACTCATGCTAATTAAAAAGCATAATTAAACACGAGAATCTTTCATTCACCATTAGAGTTAAAATTCTACAAACCAAGTGACAGGAGAAGTAAAACGACTAGAAGAAAGACCAGACGTGTCCACTGACAACTTACACTGCACCTTGGGTGTCTACCACTCGCCTGGAACGCGGCAACTGAGACACCGTAACAGTAACCAAAGACAAGGACTAGTCAGGGTCACGCTCGTCAGTGCAAGTCCACGCTCCTGACCACGTGTACACACACAAGCTCAATGTCTTGAGCAAGGCCTCTAGCTAGTTCCCCCCCCCCCCCCCCAGTCGGACGCTACTGCAAAGCAAGGGGGCCCACGAAAACTAGCCTAAAAACCGTACACAGGGACTGCCCCGCCACCTCTCCTAGGTGGGCCGACTCTAGATGTAACGACCCGGAGATTCGGATACCGATATACCGATACCAAGAACTGGGGAAGCCAATGATACCAACTGTGACGACCCGGAGATCCGGATACCGATATACCGATGACAAGAACCTGGGGAAGCCACCCAAGAGGCTGATGAGGCCCCTGAAGGGTTAGAAGGGTTTTCTTGAGGAATTGCGTAACGAATTGGAATTGCACGCATGTAACCGTTAATTAGAATGACAATTTAAAATTTAGTGCGGAAGCAAAAGTAAATATATCAGAGTGATAAGCAGTACGTACTAGTCCAGAATTACAAATATACAAGTCCACAACTAAAACACCAGTCCAAAAGTACAACTACACGGGGCATACCCCGGTCAAAAGTACTACAGGACAACCGTACTACTGCTGGCAAGCTAAGACCGGCCTCCAAAAGCTCGAGAACCACCGGCGGATGGCTACGGTTGCCCACCTGAAAGAAGGAAGGGTGAGTCACAGTCAGACTCAGTAGGGGTCACGTGGATCCTACCTCGCACTAGACAAGCAATCATGCAGATATGAAAGTGATTAAAGCATGCATTTAAAGCAATAAACATGCATTGGCATAATATAAATGCAATTATAGCAAGGCTATAAAATCTATCTAAGCAGTTATAACAGCTAACTATATGCCAATTTCGTAAAAACATTAGCGTCAGAAGCTAAATCTACCAATGGAATAAACCTCTACTACCCAAGTGACAGGAAGAAAGAAGAAGAACCCACTAGAAGGTAGAAATCAGACGCGTCCACTAACGACTTACACTGCGTCTCAAGCAACTTGCATGTTAGATCGACACAACATGCAAGAGGCGTAACAGTACCAGACCAAGTAACTAGTCAGAGTAACACTCGTTAGTGTCAGTCCAGGCCTCTGACCACGTGTGCACACACTGACTCTTGCCTGAGCCAGGCTCTCTAGCTAGTTTTCCCCCTCAGTAGGATGCTACTGTTGGCCGAGGGCCCACGGAACTAGCTTAAAAATCGTGTGTTGGGAGTACCCCTCCACCACTTCCAGGTGGGCCGACACTAGAGGTCGTTGGGCTACGACTAGTGGTTTCATCACAAGGAAGTGGAAGTAACTCTACTGGGATCTAAAAGTATGCCATAGTTTATAAAATACTTTACACTTGGTGCTGCGCAACAAAAAAATGGATAAACTAAATAATTAACATCTGTGGGAATTGGGTGGTTTATAACGGGCCGCTCAGTTATTAGGCGGTCAAACGACTGGCCGCTCCATGGCCATACGTGGCTCCTCATCGGCCGCACAATTCCGCTATGAGGACAGCTCCATAAGGATACGCGGCTTGGAGCGAGCCGCTCAAAGAGCTAGGCAGTTAGGGGCTAACCGCTCAAGATAATTGGGCGGTTGAGTTCGAGCCGCTCTAATATACACCTCCCTACAGTTTATGGTATCACGTGGCTTAGAGTTAGCCGCTCAAAGTCTCAAGCGTTCCAATTTGGACCATCCAAAGGGACTAAGGGGTCTAAGGTGGACCGCTCACTTACGGAACGGTCGCGGAGTGACCACACCATTACCGCAGTGATGGGAATGGGTCATCCCGATCGAAAACCCCTCCCGGTCGGTTCAAAACGACGGGATTCACAAAACAAACCATCCTGCCAAGCCCACACAATAGTTCAACAGCTATACATGCCAGTAAAACTTAAAAACAATGCCCATGGGATCAATTTCAGAAATTTAGACTAAATATACTAACATGGGGTTTTGCACAGAAAATGATGGAAACGGTGATGGATGGCGGCGCATGTGACGCCAAAATGTTCCTAGCGAAGTAAGGAGTCCATCCCCCTACCTATTGTGCGATGAGGTTGACGATCCGGCGCCGAATGGACGATGGATGCCATGATGCTCTCATGGCCCCACGAGCCTCCAATCACCGCGGATCGAGACGAGGTTAGTGTCTGCGCGATCCTCGCATCGCGACCTCTCCAACGGTACCCTCGGCACCTCTGTCCGTTGTCGTCTCGGGTGAGTCCGAGAGAGAGAGGGAGAGAGAGTGATCGAGAGTGAGAGAGAGGGGGTAAGAGGGAGAGAGAAGAAGTGAGACGAGAGAGAGAGTTAGATGGGGGGGAGAGAGAGGTTAAATTTTTTTATAAAAATAAATATTTTTTTGATTTTTAACTTTAAATTGCATAATAACCCCCAAGGAACCAAAATTATGTAAATGCCCATTAAATTGTATAAATACTTTAACTAATCAGATTAAATGCCAGAAAATACCCAAAAATCCATAAAAATAGCCGAAATTCACAGAATAAATTCTAGATCCAAACCACTAATGATCCGCTAAGGCACGGGCCTTACAAACCCTCCCTCCTAATAGAAATTTCATCCCCGAAATTTAAAAGGGAAGAATAAGGAGGAAGCTGAGAAGGAAATTATACCTTAATGGAATAAGAAGGGAAAATGCTTACGCATCTCATCCTCACGTTCCCAGGTAGCTTCATTACCAGAGTTACGCTGCCAAACAACCTTTACTAGAGGAATAACCTTGTTTCTCAATCGCTGCTCATGACGGTCTTCAATTCTGATAGGAAATTCTGGAGTGGACAAATCAACAGTCACCTCGGGCCAAACTGAATCATCGAGAACGTGGGACGCATCAGGCACATATTTCCTTAACTGAGAGACGTGGAAGACATCGTGAATAGCTTGCATAGTCGTTGGTAACTGAAGCCGATATGCCACCTGGCCAACACACTCCAAAATAGGAAAAGGGCTAATATATCACGGGCTAAGCTTTCCACGCTTCCCAAACCTGGAAACACCTTTCATCGGAGATATTTTAACAAACACCATATCTCCTGGCTCAAAATGTAGTGGATGTCTGTGCCGATCTGCATAGCTTTTCTGTCGACTCTGAGCTGTCAACAATCTCTATCTGATCAGATGAACCACATCAGCACACTACTGCACCATGTCAGGTCCCGTCAAAAGTCTGTCACCGGCGTCAAACCAGTTCAAGGGAGTACGACAAGGATGACCATACAGTGCTTCATAAGGAGCCATGCCGATGCTGGAGTGATAACTGTTATTATAAGCAAACTCGACTAGTGGCAAATGTTGACGCCATGAACCCCGCCAGTCAAGGCAACACGATCTCAGCATATCTTCTAAAGTCTGAATAGTCCTCTCTGACTGACCATCTGACTGTGGATGATATGCTGAACTGAAAGCTAACTCAGTGGCCAACGCCTTCTAGAAACTGCGCCAGAAGCCAGAGGTAAAACGTGGGTCGCGATCTGACACAAGTGAAACAGGAATACCATGCAGTGGCATGATCTTCTCGATGTACAGCTCGGCCAATTTATGTACACTCCAAGCAACTTTTATCGGCAATAATCTGGCTGTCTTAGTTAATCTGTCAATAAGTAGCCAGATACCATCAAAACCCTGCAAAGTCCGAGGCAAACCCACTACAAAATCTATCATAACGTGATCCCATTTCCACATAGGAATTTCTAACGGCTGAAGCAATCCACCTAGCTTTTGATGTTCAGCTTTAACCTACTAACAAGTCAAGCACCGAGAGACAAAAGCAGCAACATCTCTTTTCATGCCTGGCCACCAGAACTGCCTTTTCAAATTCTGATACATCTTGGTGATGCCTGGGTGAATAGCAAAGCGGGATCCATGGGCCTTACTCAGAATCGCATGTCTTAACATACCATCGGCGGGAACATACAATCTGTCATGGAAACTGACAACTAGCTCATCATCGAATTCAATGTCATACGTCATTATAATACGAGACAAATCAGAATCAACTTGCTGAGCTTCTTTAATCTGCTGATATAGAGCTGGAGTTATAGCCAAACTAACACAAACTGCTTGTAGACACGCCGTTCTTGACATTACCGTGTGTAAATCTCATATTACACTATGATATCCCAAGGCGGCCTTTACATTTTTAATTACTCTGGTAATTTCCTATTTTTATGAATTTTTTTACATTTTTCTGAATTTTTTTCGTGGAAAATCTTTGAGGTGTCCAGGAGCCTAGACGCCTTCATCAGTGAAAAAATAAAAAAAATAATAATGAAGGCGTCCAGTCTCCTGGACGCCTTCATAAAAATATTAAAAATCAAAAAATAAAAAATATTTAATGTGTTGATGGAGGCGTCCAGGGTCCTGGACGCCCCCATCTTGAGGCGTCCAGGTCCCTAGACGCCTCAAGCCACTCCCCCTCTATAAATAGAGGACCCCCTCCCTCGTAGGGAAGGGGCTTCAGATCCGACAGAGGAAGGAGAGACTCTGCCGGATCCCGTTTCTAACCTGTGGGTCTTTTGTAGGGGGAGGTTCTGCCAGCTTCTCGGGTGCCCGCGCTCGCGAGAGGAAGGCTAGTTCCATCGGTTCTGCTTCCACGTCATCCCCACGCTGCCGAAGCTCCGCCAGATCCCGCCATCGGCACATTTAATAAGCCAATTCTCTCCCCTTTTCTCCGTAGTTCTTTTACATTCATCATCTCGCATTCTCCGACTCCCTTTATAAGGGAGTCTTCTTTTATATACGTTTGCATAATCCCATTCATCATCATATTTCTCTCCTACTCGTGTCCGAGAGGGGTTTAAAAATAACACCAACCAGGTGTGTGTCTTGCCACGATTTCATTATCCTTCATCAAGGGACTAATACTACACTGTCATCTTTTCTGATCCACTTGTTATCTGTCTATTTCTTCTTTTACAAGGGTAACCAAGGAAAGCCCTCTCCATCGACCGGCCGAAGGGAGAGGAGGAAGCAACCCGCCATCTCCCGCTTTTGAGGTAGGCGCGATCACTTTCTTTATTTTGGGGTCTCCGGCCCCTGGCGATCACATCATATTCTCGAGGCCGCGGAGAGTCATTTTCCGCAATGGCCGTTTAAATTTCTGTCACATATATTCTGCATTGTTCTTATATCTGTTTCTTATATCTGTTATATTCTCGAGGCCGCGGTAAGTCATTTCCCCCAATGGCCATTTAAATTTCTGTCTCTTATATTCTGTTCCTTATATCTGTTATATTCTCGAGGCCGCGGCGAGTCATTTCCCGCAATGGCCGTTTAAATTTCCGTCATTGATATTCTGTGCTGTGGTGATATCTGCTCATATTCTCGAGGCCGCGGCGAGTCACTTCCCGCAATGGCCGTTTAAATTCCCGTTGCTTGTATTCTGTACTCTTCTCATATCTGCTCATATTCTCGAGGCCGCGGCGAGTCATTTCCCGCAATGGCCGTTTAAATTTCTATCACTTAAATTCTACACTTTTTCCATCCCCCGAGGTCGCGGAGAGTCATTTCCCGCTATGGCCGTTTAATCCCCATATCTTATTATATTTCATCTGTCCCGCATGCCCCGCCGGAGCAATCTCTCGTGGTGGTCTCTCTCCTCTTCTCTCTTCTTTCTGTGTTGCAGCAAAACGACCCCCTCACGCGCTCCGCTTCGCCTCCTACTGTAAATTCCGCGTGACGTCGCTCATGTTGTGACTCCTCTGTGTTGATGGTGTTGACATATTATTTTCATTCATTGGCAACACCTTGTTTTGAGTGATTTGGCAACTATTGATGTTTTGATGTATTTATGTTATCAGATTGTCTGTGATTGATGAATGTGTGTTATCAATTTGCCTGAGTGTTCTTTGCAGTTCACATGTCTATACACTGCATTGTTTAAAGTCTATTGTTCTCAAAGTCTGCACATTCTATTGTTCATGAAGTCTGTACACTGGACTATGTCCTTGTGCATCACATTAAGTCTATACATTGCATTGGCTAAAGTCTGCACAACGTCCGTCTCATTTAGCGTCTAAGGCAAAGTCAATATATTGCTGCAGTAACGCAAGTATATACATCGTCCGTCTCAATGAGCGCCTCATGCAAGTCTATACATTACTGGTTCATGCATCAGTCCTCTAAGTCCATACATTGGACTGTAGCATGCATTTGACGATGGCATCAAGTCTGTACAGTGGACCGTCTTCCTTAGCGTCTTTGCCAAGTCCATACATTGAAGTCGAAGTCTGTACAGCCGTTGGCTTCTTATATGAAGTCTATACATTGCATCGTCTTAACTTGCGTCTCACGTTGCATCCAGCAAGTCTTTCACAAGTCTGTACATCACTGTAGCTGCATCGTCTCATGCAGCGTCTCATTCAAGTCTGTATAGCCGTCTGCATTGGATTTCAAGTCTAGACATTACACTGTTACATCCACCGTCTCATTCAGCGTCTTAGGCCTGCAAAGTCCATACATTGGTTGGTGGAAAGTCTGTACATTGGCTTCAAGACTCTCAAGTCTATACATTCATTTCTAAGGCAAAGTCTGTACATTGCCTTTGGACCTCAGAGTCTATACAGAGTCTGCATCCTCTAAAGTCTGTACATCCGATTGCCTTTGCTTTGGTCAAGTCTGTACAGCCAACGGCTTCATTGATTCCAAGTCTGGACACTGGTCTTCAGGCGTTCCAAGTATGCACATTGATTCAGGTTCTCCAAGTCTATACAATGAAGTCTGAACATTGCATTTGCATTCACAATGTCTTCACACCTGAAGTCTATACAATGCACTGCCTTCGTAAGTCTGTACAGAGTTTACACTTGAACTGATGATCATAATCCGATACTCTGTCTGACAGGTGCTCTGCTCGTGAAGCTTAAGGAGAGCACGTGATCCGAGGCTGGAAGGCCTGATCAGATGATGACACGTGTGCTGAAGCAAGCCTGGATGCTGCCACGTGGTCCAAAAGTTCTGGGCGGGAAATGTGGAAGCCACACGCGCCCAGTGCTGCTCCTGCTGTGACTGCTTATAAAAGGAAGCCTTCGTCCAACAGATGAAGACTGATCGAGTTGGCAAGAGGTGAAGTCCATACAGAGAGCCACGATCCAGACAGAGAGGAGAAAAGAAGAGAAGAGCATAGAGTGAAAGAAGAGCAGAAGAAGAAGAGAAAGAAGAGAAAGAGAGAAATAGAGAGCTCTAGTTAAGAGAGAGAGAGAGAGATTGGGTTCTCTGGCATTGGATCAAATCCAAGCCAGATCTGCTCCATTCGAGAGCTATATTTGTGCTTCATTGTTTCAGCTTTCCGTTGCTATCTTGTTCTATCTTTTGTTTTCCTTTATACATTTCTTCAAGCTGTTTGTCAGCGGAGCAAGCTGTGTTGCTCAGCATTTACAGTGGAGGATTCCACTGGACGGCCAAGCTGTATTGCCCAGCGGTTTGCAGAGGTGTTGCCTCTGGACGGGTAAGCTATAATCCCCAGCGGTTTGCAGTGGTGGATTCCACTGGACAGCAAGCTGTGTTGCTCAGCGGGCGAGGAGGATTCCTCGGACAGCAAGCTGTGTTGCCCAGCGGTTGTATGGCAAGCTGTGATGCCCAGCTGTTCAAGCTGTGAGTCAGCGGAATCCACACTCGGGTTGAGTGTGGGGTGGATGTAGGTCTGCTGGACCGAACCACCTAAAAACCCCTTGTGCATTGTGGTTTGAATGCTTATGGTTTGCTTCCGCTAGATGTTTGCGTAGGGGCGCTCCAAGTGCTTGCTTATAGGTTCAATAAAAGTTTAACTAGTCTTTCAGATTTGGTAAATCTGTCTAGTTAGCATTCTAGATTTTATTTGAGCGAAATTTTAGTTTGGGCGAAGTTTTTAAATGGCATATATTCATTCACCCCCCCCTCTGAATACATAGCACCGAACCCACCAGCTCACAGATTGGCGATCACGATGGGACGACTTTTGCTTTCCCTCGGTTACCCTTGCAAGTTCGGCACCGCCGTGTGCTCCTCCACCTTTGCACCCTCGCGCGCTCCAGTTGTGCTCACAGTAGCACTTTAAGTTCTTATCCCTCGTGCACCTCGTGCACTTCGTCCCTAGTCCCTTGTGATTCATTGGGTGTTGATTATATCTTTGTTATCTCTATTATTTTCTTATGTTCTGTATATCTGTTCAGCACTTCATTGCATACATCCATCCTCCTTTTCTACCTTTTTTAATTTTTTTAAGATCACCCTCTCTCGATGAAGGAAGGACTCTCTGTTTGAGAATTCCTCTCAACGGACTAGGATTTCCTCCACTGGGACCTCCGTAAGTCTCCGACAGCGAAGGATTCCCTCCTCGTTCACTGGGCTGGTTGTACCATTGAAGTTCCCCGGAGCTAGTAACCCATTTGTGGTGAGACGAGTGACCCTAGCTAACACGGCGGTGAAATAAATTGGAATTAGGGTCCTTCCTATTTTGTGTGAACTTCAGATTTGGTTTAAAAAAACAAAAAAAATCAAAAAGGAAAAGCAAAAAAATTGGACGTAAGGCATTCACTTGTGTGTTAATCTCTGCTAATCGTTTGCTGGTGTATGCTATTATGCTCTCGAAAAACATGATGGATGGCTGAATATAATTATAATTGTTTCGAGGCCGACGCCTTCCGTTATGGGTCTCAAATGCGTGACCCAGGTCACGACTCTTATGGGGTCTATAACTCAGACTGGGGCTATCAGCCTGACCCACGGGCCCATCCCATGGATGTTGGCCCGTCCTATAAGTCCTCATATGGAATACAGGCCACTGTTAGTGGAGCTTCCCCCTCTACTAGTGTTCCCTATGCCTGGGATTTCATGGCTTCTCATATTGACTCTCTCAGCTCTCAACTTGGAGCCTTACAGGCTATTATTGAGAGGAAATTTCTTCCTCCTTCCCCTCCTCAAGCCAACCCCCTTTACGCTTTCATGAATAATATTACCAAAATGGAGAAGGATTGGAAGGAGAGAAGAGATGAGTATGGCATCTGGGATATGAGTGAGCAAGATATTCTTCCAAGTCATTACAATCAAGTGGACGCCGTCTGCCCACCATCCATTCATCACACTAATCCATACGGCTCTCCGCCTCCACATCCACATCTATATACGTAAATTCCTCCATGCCAATATAAGTCACCTCATCTCATCAACACACCTCCACCACAACATCCATTTGAACCTAATGATTTTGAAGAATTACAAATGGCACATGATCACATCTGTGAATATTTTGAATATGCACCTACTCCGAGTTTTCTTCGTTCCTTCCCTCTTCCACCACCACCAGAATATCCCCCTACTCAGGATGAAGTCACTGTCCCTACCCATGCCAATGAAATCACATGGTGTTATGGTGGTGGGTCCACACTCCAACAACCCACGTCAACGCACCATGAATCACCCCCACCGTAAACTCCTCACGTACCACAAAAATCTGACGTTTCCTATGTACCAAGTCTCCTGCCGTCGCCCCTCTAACTACGCAAGTAACCCCCATACTGTCGGCTTCTATCGAACCTCCCATCAGCCCTTGTCCCCAACCTAGTAACCCTCCATTGCCCCCACTTAAGGCCTCCACCATCCCTATAACCCTGAATCCAACTAAGCATATTCCTTCACTCCACCCCTTACCCAGACCCGTGACTAACTATGAGCAGGGCCCATCGATTCTTGCACTCGAGCCAACCTCGTTTGCTCCCCAGCAAGAGGAGAAGCTCGTCGTGTTTCAACCCTCACTTACCCTTCCTACAACCCCTTTCATTGAACCTCCATTACCCATTGAGTCTGTCGCCTCCATATCACCTCCTTTTAATTCCTCTCGGAGTGGGTGTATTCTGACAAACACATGTGCCGATGGTGATGCTCAAGAACCGGACAAGAAGGAGTCGATTACGGCTATGCCTTTCACAATCCAAGATTTCATCTGTCGAATGTCGATTCGAGTTCTTGTGCCGGGCACTTTTGAGAAGCCTGAATCTCCATCCCTATCAATGTCCATCACGAAGGACTCTCAAGAATTGATGCCGAGCCAATCGGGGGCCAAAATAATAGCAGTCATGTTACTCGTGGGCAAACATGCTTTCAAGGCTCTTATTACCCCTTGTTCGGTCATAGTCCAAATGGCCAATCAAATGATGACACATTCTACTGTAGAGGAGATCATGAACTCTACGCTCAAGGGTGAGTCAGGGCAATCCTTGTTGGAAGCCTTTGACACCTCATCCACACCCTACCAACCTCCATGTAAGAGGGGAACACCTACGCTACCAAGCATATTCATGAAGCATATTCCAACACCCTTGAGCACTGCCCCAAATAAGAAGCTCCTTATGCCGAACATCAAATTCCCAATGATATATACCATTTATTTATCAAGGGAGTTATTTCCAAAGGAGCCATTCCATGTCAAGATCCCTACTGCACAAGCGAAACTCTCAAATCTTTGCTATGATCACTATTTGCCAAGAGAGTTACCGTTTGCTTTTGAACGTCATTGGGGTCTTGTTAAAAATTCACCAAATGAGAGCCCATGGGCCCTGACCGCACTGATTGGACTGGTTGGTCAGAGAAAGACTAGGCCGTCTCTTCATTGGAGAGAGCATGCAAGGCCAAGAGGCCAAGAAGCCATGTTGAAGGTTGAGAGGCAGCACTATGAGAGAGTATCTACCAAGAAGAGGGAAAAGCATAAAGTGAAGCTTAAGGACAATAAATCCCTTGTTGAAGGAGCCCACATCAATTCATCCACTTCCTATCCCAGTCCATCACTGCTCATGCTGCTATTCAGCTTCTTTTTATGGGCAGTCCATTGGTTAAGGAGACGCCTTCCGCCATCTAAATCTAAGCCATCAAGCATCTCTGCTCTAGGGTCCATGAACCCATACATTCCTTGTTGTCCGGAGCTTCCGGACCCCTACATTCATCCCTTTTCGAAACCTCCGGACCCCTCCCTATTTAATTCCATGTCTTTATCCATCTCTCACCCCTATCTGAAACCTCCAGATTTCTTATCTTATTCTCCATCTCTCTCAGGGCATCGCGCCCTTCCTTCCCATATCCATCCGGAACCTCCGGGCCTCTCCTTCTTTCGATTTATCCTTTTGTTCTTCCAAGTCATCGTGTCCTTCGTTCTTTTCACCCCTTTGAATTGGCTTTTTACATACTTCCCAGGGCATCGTGTCCCTCATGATCTTCTTCCTCCGAAACCTCCGAATTCATGTCCCCATGATTCTCCTCCTTTACGCCCAGACCCTTTGAATCTGCCTCTCTCGATTCATCAATTTCTAATTCCTCCCGATCCCGCTCCCGGGTTCGACCCGGTTCCTTCCACATTAACTTCCTCGGGCACCTGCCCATTCTCACACTATTTTCGAGGCTTTAGTCCTCACTGATTTCTTTGATTTCTTCTCATCCTGTAAATTCTTCTAGGTATCTTTCACCTAAATCTGGTTTTATCCCCACTTATTTAATATAAATCGCCCTAGTTGGAGGATTGTTGCAGAGAGGCCTCACTGGTGTTCTCTTAAGATGTCTTGATGACAATGAGGTCTGGAAGTGCGTAGAGGAAGCACACTCAGGTGTGTGCGGTGGCCATGTAAATAGCCAAATGCTCGCTAACAAGATCATCCGGCAAGGCTTTTACTGGCACACTATGGAAGAGGATTGTGCCATCTATGTCCGTAGGTGTGTCAAGTGTCAGTTTACGCCGATAAAATTCATTCACCATCTTCCTCACTTCATCCAATATCCTCCCCATGGCCTTTCTCCATGTGGGCATTCGACATCATTGGTCCCCTAGGTGATCCCAATTTCCTCATCAAGTAGAAATCTTTCATCCTCACTGCGACAGAGTACTTCACCAAATGGGCAGAAGCCGAAGCTTACGCAGAAATCAAGGCATCAACAGTCTGCAAGTTCATCATGAAGAACATCCTCTCCAGGTTCGGCCTCCCAAGCACAATCATCACCGACAATGGGCCACAGTTCATTTCTCATGATCTTCAAGACCTCTGCAAAAGGTACGCAATCGCATTGCATCATTCATCACCTTATCACCCACAAGGTAATGGCCAAGCAGAGGCCACCAACAAGACATTGATCAAGATCATAAAGAAAACATGCGAGTCTAGTAAGTTTTCAGACTGGCCGGAAAAGCTTATCGAAGCTCTATAAGCCTATCGCACCTCAATCCGTACCCCCACCGGGTAGACTCCGTTTGCCCTTACTTATGGGATGGAAGTGGTAGTCCCGTACGAGACTCTGATCCCTTCTCTCAGGGTACAATTGGATGATAAATTTCCCCTCGACGAACGTCGTAATTCACTCCTTGCCCAATTGGAACTCTTAGACGAGAAGTGGCTGGCCGCTGCCGAGCATGCACGTGTTTATCAAAATAGACTCGCTCGCTTTTACCAAAAGAAGGTCATTGAGAGAAAATTCAAAATTGGCGAGATGGTCGTAAAAAGAAATTTTATCAAACCTGGAGGGCCGCATTCTAAACTTCAACCCACTTGGGAAGGACCATATGTGATTCAAGCCGTGTACCCTGGCAACGCCTATAAGCTAGTCAATGCCGAAGGGACCGAGTTATCCCACCCTTGGAACGGACTTTATCTTAAGAAATACTACCCTTAGATAAGTGGAACAACTGACTTGGTACGAGGACCATCGGGGTTGGAAAGCCACTCTTCGGTCTTTGTAGTCTAACTCAGGGTCAAACTGCGCACACTCTCACACACCATTTTTTGGATCAAACGAAGCGAAACTTGAGGGAATTTTCAAAAAAAAAACAAAAAAAAAAGAAAAAGAGAAAGAGTGCCTAGTTTTCATCATGCAGTCAAGTCTTTGCATCTGTCCTTCATGTAGGTTAGGACCCATTAAGGCTCCGTAGGTCTCGGGTCTTGGCTCGCCAGAACTGCGGAGATTCCTGTCCGGTCATGTCGGCTTACGCCCATTAAAAGAAGGCAACGCACACACGCGACTGTTTTAGCCGAAAAAATTGGTCGTATTACTTATTGTGGCGCCATACTCGAAGGTCTCTAGGAAAGCCGTAATCTTTGTTCTCTCCTTTCTCGGCCCAATGAGACAGCCGGTGCCCTTAAAACGCTGAGCATAAGGGAACCAAAATACCATACCCTGAAGACGAGAGTAGGATTCATCTCCTCGAACCCGAGTCAGAGCACGAGAAGAGGGCAGTGTCCCCATAGGCATACAAGAGGGATTCCCACATATCAAATCATCGTGTCTCCCTCAAAAAAAAATAGAGAAAAATCAAAGTCAAAAGCCTGGTCGTGACCGTGCCTGATTTCGACAAATGAAACCCCCAAACAAAGGAAATTCTACAAAGGGGCAACGTAAGTTTGTTCGAGGATTGGTCCGAAGTCGCCTAAAGGGGAAAGGTCGAGTAAGTCCCGGTTAGCTCATCGGATTAACGGTTTTGTCGGTCCTCTCGGAAGGTTTCCCCCATCGTACTCTTCTTTCTCCCCTCAAAGATGAAAGCTCAATGGAAATCCTGAAAGGCGCGCTCCGCTAAGGCAGACGACCCCATTTTTTTGCAAAACACACATATTTGTCTACTTCAAAAAGTGAAAGCCATCGCCACGAAGGAGTCTCGGTGTTTCTGGCTGGTCAAGACCTCTATCTACCACCTCGGTGGTTTCTTACTTCAACCTTGGGCTTAGGTCAATGCAAGCGCGTCACCAATAGGTGCGACGGCGTCTGATTCTGGGTCAGCGTCGCGCGGTTGACCGTTAGGGTTCCAAGGTGTTCCATCATATACCATCTAGAGTTGTGAGGAAATAGACCCAGGTCGGGCAAATCCTTTATCTCAAACACTTCTTCGGTGTATCCTTGCGGTCGGAAGCAACTGGGAGCCTAAGCATGGCATGACTGTTTTGTCATCAGGTTAAGTCTTAATCGGCAGGATTATCATTTGAGGAGTCTAGGGGCCCAAATCAATCTAGATGTGCACACAGGATACCTGGGGGGTTAGTGAGAAACCCTGTCTTCATAAGAGTCAGGTGCCACAAGATTGGTCGCTAGGCATTAATCCCAATAAAAAATAAAAAAACAAGAAAAAAATTGTGAAGTGGCCCTCGGAAGACGCCGTCGGGTGAGTCCCAAAGCGAGAATTCTTTTGGAGCATGTTAACCCCGCATTACGCTACTTAAGAACGATTCAAACACCCCTGATCCAAAAAAACCATGCCAGTTGTAATAACAAATGTCTTTCAAAGAAACAAAAAATTTCAAAAAAAATTCAAAAAATAGGCATAAACAAACAACACAAAAAAAATGCATCCGTGTGATCTCATTTGTGTGCTACATTTATACATTCTGTTCCCATTTGTGTGCCCGTATGTTGCATTCATCATCTTTACTCTTGCCTTAATTAATAAAGGCTTGGCCCCTTAACTCGTTATCAAGGGTAGTCTCAAAACAATAAACCACTCTTGAGCAAGGGGCCAAGTCAGAACGGAAAAACTGACTTGTTTCATTGAGCAATGTGTACAGGATTGAAAAATAGGAATGAAGGCAGAAGACATGAAACTGAACATTCCTTACTTTATTTTCTTCTAGAAATTGTACATTAAGTCCCGTCCTCTCTCTCAGTGTTACCCCTTTCTCCACTCTCCAGGCGAAGAACCCTGGAGGGTGTTGCTAAACCACGCGAGGTGGTGCCTCTACTTATCTGTACCCCTCTTCTCGTCTCTGCTCCCCGTCGATCGACAGGAGCAGCAAAGAAGCTACTAACACGAAAGTCACGCTCTCTTGCTCTACGGTAGCACTCTTCACCATCTCTCAGCCATTGTTCAGCAAGACCGAGGCTGATTCGGAGTTCAATTAATTGGGCCTCCATGGCCCTACGCTCCTCCCTCTCAGCCAATCTGTCGGCTCTCCGTCTTTCGGTGTCTCTTTCCCTTTCCGCGCATTCTCTCTCTCTGTCCTCACTCTCCAGCTGAAGGGTGATCCTCAGCTCCACGGCATCCCGAGAAGAGCCATCGTCCGGACGATGCCGTAACTCTTCCTCCAGTTCCGCTATTCTGGCTTCCCCCTGCGCGGTGCAGGCAAGTGCATCTTGCACCTCTTTCGTCTGCCATAACCATCATCTCAGGTATGTGGAGGCACGAATAAGTGAAATTCAATGACCGGACTCTCACCTGTGTGGAGAGCATTCCTTCTACCTCCGCAGCTCACTACGTAGTATGAGCAAGCTGCTCATGAAGCAAATCAAGTTCGGAAGTGGGGATCCACAAACTGGAAGAGACACCATCCGCCCCCATTGCTGAGGAAGCCGCATCAAGCTGGGCGCGCTGCAACACACATAAGGTGACACTGAGGACCTAACGCTAGAAATCTTGGTCTATGATCATGTGTTTGTAGGCTTACCGAAGAACTCAAGGCTACGCGAGTATCATGTAACTGTCGCTCCGTGCCTACCAGGAGAGCTTGCAGGTTCGCTATCATAGTGTCGCGAACATCCTGTGGCCAGGACATAGGTTAACAAAAAAAAAGAAAGAAAATAAAATTGTGCTCACCTCTACGGTCCTTTCAGGATGGAGTCGCTCTACATACATCGCCTTATAGAGGCGCAGATAATCCTCGCTGTCTTGAGCATGTGACTCCATGGGAGTGCCACCCCGTTGCCAGTCCTCGTATTGCTCAGGGAATCGCACTCTCCAATCAACGGAGGTCGCCGGGCCACTCGTCTTCCTCCCAACACGTGGTGTGGTAGTCATGTCCACCCATTCTTGGGCCAGCCCTAGAGTCCTCATGGCCAATCGTAGCCGAAGTGGCTCGATTTTGTTCAAACAGTGCATCCAGAGGTCGCGTCCGAACCGGGCACGGCTAGTTATGACCCATAGCTGATCGGCGTTAGTCATACCCGCATAAGGCCTCCAGACCACTTGGGTCAGGTCACACACATCTTCTTAATATAAAAATAAAAAAAAATTGGGGAGAAAAAGATGATGAAATAATAATCACCATTGCCGCGGGGAACTCTTGCAACTCGCGCCTTAACACCATCCGCTGGTAGGATAGAGAGGCTGGGCTCGTGATAGGTTGCCACCGCCTCGCCAGTGGCACCGCCATCGGTCGCCAATGCCGGGCTTTTCCCATTGGGACGTAATAATAGCTCCACAACTGCATCGTCATGTGTCATTAACATATCAAAAAAAAAAGGAGAGAAGTAGGATACCTGGATGAACGGCGTGAAACCACTCACTGTTATCTCTCGATCTGCTCTTTCAGACAGACCCGCAAATAGATGTGCCAACATAGCTGCTCCCCAGGCGTATCGTCCCACTTTCTCAGGGTCTACCAGGAATTCTAAGAAACGGCAATGAATGCTGTCTCCTTTCGAGCCCAACAACAGTTTCCCCAACAGGAAGAACAGGAATCTCCTCAAATCTATGTTGGCTCTCTCCCAATTGCTCGCGTCTACGCAGTAGATAGCGCGGCATCCTCTTTCAGTCCTCTCCATGAACTCTTCCAAGGACTCATCGTCACGAGAACGAATGTCAGTAAGCCCCAACGTCTCCATGATGGGTGTCTTGGCTATGGACATGTTCTTATGATCATCCAGGACCACTCCCAGCAACCTCTGGGCAGCCTCTCTATAGTCGGAGTACGTGATACCGGTCAGTGCCTCGCCATCCACTTTCAGGCTCGTAATTCGGACCACATCTTCCAGGCTGGGCACCATGTGCCCCCAAGGTATCAAGAAAGCACGGTTCATTGGAGCCCACCTTTCGCGCAATGCTTGGATGAGGGCAAGGTCGAGCCTGATTGGCTCGATCCGAAGAAAGACTCCAAGCCCCATCACGTCTAGCCTGGCCTTCTGAAAATCCGGGAGACCCTGGTATGCGGCCACTACCAACTCCCATGGAATGTGTGATTTCATCACACCCTGCGCATACACAAGGAGAGGTTTTGTTAGAAGGGAGGAAGAAAGAATGAGAGAAGGGGCAAGAAAGCTCATCTTACGGGTTACGATTGGGTCCTTTCACTGAAGTGCCCTTCGAGGACTGAGAGCCTCCTAGAACTGCTACCACTGGACCTGCTTCTCTTCGAAGAGTGGGAAGATTCACCCTCCATTTTGAACCTTAGAACCCTTAGTTCTTCCATTTTTGTGGAAACTTGTTGGCTACCGGTGCCCCTGGGGAAACAAACAAGGATGGTATTTATAGAAATGGGAGAAGGGCGAGTCAAGACTGCCTACATCACTGTTAACGACAACCCTCGTGATAAGGCACCTTCCTTGCGGTCCCACATGTGTCACTTCACCGCTCGCAGGGTAATTGATTGATGATGCGATATGATGACTCACTCCCTACGCAGTCTAGGGATGTCCTGTCATGCTGTAGAGGTCGTCCGGGAAGATTGGAAGGTCGTAAAGGAGAAGAGGCTAGAGCCGTCATTATTGACTTTGGTGGCAGATTTCCGTGTGAAAGACGGTCGGAGCAAGATACGATTCCCCGTTTTGGACAGGGTCTCGGCAAGCACATCACATGGGAATAGTGAAGAAGTGTAAGGGAGAAGGAATGCACAAGAGAACAAATAAGCGGTAGGAAATCAAATCACTCCATTCATAAGTCTACATAAACTGTCATAAACATCACAATCATAGAGAGGAGGCGTATGCTAGCTTGCCAACTCTCACCATCACCTTCACATTCATCCCTCTAGGCGTCCCTCTCCTATCCCCTAAGGTGAGGGTCCCTCAGGGGCCTCCTGGGGCTCCGTGAAGCAGCAGTCCCCTCACCCTGTGATACCTGCTCCACAGCAGCGGCTCACTGCTGATCCCCTGGCGTGGCGAAGAAGCCACCGACAGAAAGATGGCCAGACTGGAGGAGTCTCGTCCCGAACTCTCGTGCTCTCTCGTAGCGCATCTCCATCACTCCTAACCTCTGCCCCACAACCTGAAGGCCTACCTGGAGCTCCCTCACCTGGGCCTCCAAGGCCCTCCTCTCATCCCGATCCTGCTGTCGCTCGGTCATTCTTTCCTCCCTCTCTTTCTCTCTCTCTCTGCCTCCCTCCTCGCCACCTGGAGGAGGACCCTTAACTCCAGGATGTCTGGAGACGGCCTCTCTTCATCGTGACGCCGTAGCTCTGCTATGGTTGCTGCCCAAGCATCACGCTCCTCTTCAGCCCAGGTCGCGCGGGCCACTGCACTGGCAAGTTGCTCCTGAAGAGAGGCGATCTCCATAAAAAGAGCCTGAGAGCTGAAAGATGGTCCACCGGCCATCCCTGCCATCGCTACCTGCTGGGCACGTGGAAACAGACAAACAACAGCCATCAGTTAAGCCCCGGGATTTTTTTTTAAAAAAATAGGGCCCTTCTTTCACCTCTGTCCATCTCCCGAGCTGAAAAGGCCCCACTTGGCTCCCCCTGCATTGCCGCAAGTAGCCGGCACTCTCCTGCGTGGGCGCACCACCTTGCTGCTCATCTTGGAATTGAGCAGGGAGACGTATGCGCCAGTCGTCAAGTTTTGCCTTGCCGCGTCTCTCTTCCCTGATGCGGTTCGGCTCATCCGCACTCGTCCACTCATCGGCCAAGCCCGGGATCCTTGTCATATCCTGCGCATCAAAGGAAGGGCCACATCATTAAAAAAACGCATCTCCTGTCAAAGACGCGTTCATCATTCAAGTGCAACACTCACCGAACCCT
This sequence comes from Amorphophallus konjac, assembly GCA_022559845.1. Classification (NCBI taxonomy): domain Eukaryota; kingdom Viridiplantae; phylum Streptophyta; class Magnoliopsida; order Alismatales; family Araceae; genus Amorphophallus; species Amorphophallus konjac. The sequence continues at coordinate 188,999,335 of CM040118.1, read as the reverse complement.
CTTTTCCCTCTACTTGTTCGCTACAAAGCTAAAAAAATCAAAGAGGTGGCGATCAAGGAGCTTACCAGGCCATGCTCGCCTCCCTCCATGTCTTCGGGTCCCTTGGGTCCCCCGAGTGCCAGAAGAGGCCCTTCCTCTTCCGAGGTCGCCTCTCTGTGCTCTTGCACAAACCTCCTCGGGTGAGGAGTTCCTCGTCCCCCTCATCCTTCACCACGATGTGGCCCACCATACTCCATAGATCAAGAGTGGAAGAAGATGGAGCTAGGCAAGTAACTCCCGACGAGAGGAGGAGTCGTTCGCGGGCAAGGTAAGGAAGGAGAAAGGTCGTCCCGCGGTTCTCGGTGATTTAAATTTGAAATCAAGTTTAGAACGTGTCTTTGCGCCTAGACGCCTCTCCCAAAAAAAAACAAACAAAAACAACAAAAACAAATATAAAAAATATAAAAAATAAAAACAAACAAAAAAGGAGAAAGAAAACATTTGCACACAATAATTTCGCATTTATTTCATCAAAAGCAGAGTGAGCTACATCATGGGTTTAGACACTTCGGGCCTTAACTTCCCCAGTTCAGTTACATAAGCTCTCCATAGTTCGCGCTCTTCCTCCACATGCACTAACGCCTTTCCCAAAGTGCTTGTCTTCCATGGTGCTTTGATGGCCTTCGCTTCCTTTGCATCCGCTTCCGTGCCCAACTCCCTCTTCTTCAAAGGAACGATGCCGGTTAATGGTAGGAACGAGTGGCGTGGAATGCCGATTTAGATGCAGCACTAATGCGCATTATAAAGAACAAACTCCGTCGTGCCAATCCGTTGGAGTTCAGCTCCGAGAGAAGACCTCGTGAGGAGTTCGCGTGAGAGTAGGCATGCCGGTGCACAAGTGAAAAAGCTTTGTGTCATAGTTCTGAAGTGAGACCTCCAGTCTTCACGCTTCCTCAGCCATGGAACGCGGTTCACTATATTACCACCAAAGCCTAACACATCGGCTATGTGGTAAAGGGGGCTTTGTTTAAAAATCTTCGAGGCAGTTGGCATTCCCTCACGGTGATCAAATTTGAAATGTAAATCAACCTAGCAATTCAGAAGAAGTGCACAACTAAAAGAAGGCTTACCCAGGCTGGAAGCAGTAAGGCCACTATAGAGGTAAGCAAGAACGGCAGGTCCCACCCTTTTGCCATTCCAAATGCCGCAAATAGCACTCAGCTGATCTTCCTCTACTACGTTGTCGGTATGAGGGAATAAGAGAGCACCCGCCAAACAGATTGTGAATCCCTTCATGATTTCTTCCAAACGATCATCATCTGGCAATCCTCTCAGGGCATCCATGACCCATTCCGCGAGCTTCTGCAAGTTAATTCCCTTCTGAGTATGGACGTTTCTAATGGCACCAGGCGGCATGAAGCTTCCAAGGACCTCCTCGGAAGTCACCCTCTTCAGCATTCGCGTAATCTTTATCATGCCATCACTTTTTAACCTTTTTAACCCGAGTAGGAGTTCTACCTCCTCGAGAAGGATAGTCGCCTCGAAAGAAGGGAAAATGAAGGTGTGAGTTTGAGGATGCCAGATCTCCACCAGCGCGCCCATAGCCGCCCAGTCCATACGAATCTTCTCGTAATGTTTGGCGTGAACTAGGAGCCCCTGAAGGTGCCACCTCGTGATTATGACTCTCATGCCGATGGAGATGTTGGAGGTGAGTTTCGAAAGCCACCGCAGCTTGGAAAATTTCCTCGGACCTGGGAAGAGAGGGTACGGTTGGAAAAGGGAAGAAAATAAAAGAAGGAAGAAGTGAGGGAGAAGTCGTACATGAAATTTGAAATGATTCAACTCACCATATGCGACCGGATCATCCCACTCAGAAGACCTTCAAGGTCGGAGAGTCACCAAAAGTCGCTGCTAGGCCTACTCCTCTTCACAGGGCGGGAAGACTCTCCTTCCATCCTGGAAATCCCTAGATTCTCCTCTCCTCCTCCTCTTGAGCTTTCAAAGCTCTCCTTGGTGCATTTGGCTGAACTAGCCTAAGAGGGGTACTTATAGGAAGGGAAGGGGGTAAAGGCCAAGAGACGTCACATCAATGTCGAGTCGTCGCCGTTGACTTCAGCAAAAAGTATTTTGTCTTGATCTCCCTTGTACTGTGGTGCAACTCTGCTGCTTTTAATCATGTTGATCAGTGCAGGTTTCACTAATGGACGCCACCGTCCCATCGTGTGCCACCATTCGGTAACTAGTCCCACCATGTCATGCATTGTATTATATAATATTTACGCTACTAGAACATGTCAAGGACCTTGCGACCTGAATGACTCTGGAATTTGAGTTCCCCTTCAACAAAAACAGTGATGATTTCAGAGGAATTTAAGTTGTGCGGATAGGCCGTTAAGTTATGAAAGCGAGGGGACAATGGTTCCATTCGGTGAGTTGGTGCGTGGATAAACGGGCCCCGGCTCAATATCAGCTCACCGGATCGATATCCTGACCCATTCTTAACAACTTGACAATATTATCCTTGGCTATTTTCTATTTTAGTTTGTTTTAAGTTTTCTTTTAAACCCAGCATGCATTCATGTAGGACTTTGATTCCATTGCGAAAAATCATTCAAAGTAATTCGATTGCGAAGGCCGATGTGCTTAAATTCTTATAATATGAGATATTCCATTCCGAATGAAGTATTGAGTTTCCTTGAGACAGCCCCGCGCTGTTCTTCCAAAAGAGACCCTTGTTTGGATTGATCCTCAAATATTCCTATACTTTTACTCTATTTGACCCACCTTGGCCGCAACACTTCCACATTGGATGGTAACCGCTCCCCAAGGTGAAACTTGCAGGTTTATGACCCAGGTACTTCCACACAGAGAAGTTGGTCCCTTTTCCTACTCGTGCCTGAGCGCACATTTTTCCCTTCCTTGTTTGATTTCCGTCCAAGTAATTGTTGAATTCGGAAGACCTTCTTCAAGGTCGTCTCGTTGAAAACTCTAAAAACATTCCAAAACCATAATGTTGAAAGCGTGTCTCATCACACCTTGGCATCTACTTTTCAGTCCATTCTCACTCCATTCCACTTCACTTCAATGCCATTCCACTACGTGTCACTCCCTTGCAAAGCAGACGCCAAGGCGGGGCAGCTGTAGACACGCCGTTCTTGACATTACCTTGAGTAAATCTCATATTACACTATGATACCCCAAGGCGGCCTTCACATTTTTAATTACTCTGGTGATTTCCTATTTTTATGAATTTTTTTATATTTTTCTAAATTTTTTCCATAAAAAATCTTTGAGGTGTCTAGGAGCCTAGACGCCTTCATCAGTGAAAAATAAAAAAATAATAATAATTAGGAAGGCCATCAGTGAAAAAATAAAATAAAATAAATAATAATAATAATAATGAAGGCGTCCAGGGCACTGGACGCCTTCATCAGTGAAAAAATAATAAAAAATAAATAATAATTGTAAAGGCGTCCAGGGCCTTGGACGCCTCCATTTGAGGCGTCCAGGTTCCTGGACGTCTTAAATTTCCGACACCCGGACGCTGCCGATCCGCCGATCGATTTGATGTTTCGAAAAAATCCAAAAATATAGGGACGTCTTGCCAGCTAGACGTGCACACTCGTGAGTCACGGGTACCCACCAAAACCACGCGCTTTACCCACCGTCTACGGCTTTCGGCGGGATTCCGGTGGGCGGAAATGAAGGCGTCCTCCTGGACGCCTTCATAAAAATATTAAAAATAAAAAATAAAAAATATTTAATGTGTTGATGGAGGCGTCCAGGGTCCTGGACGCCCCCATCTTGAGGCGTTTAGGTCCATGGATGCCTCAAGCCACTTCCCCTCTATAAATAGAGGACCCCCTCCCTCGAAGGGAAGGGGCTTCAGATCCGACAGAGGAAGGAGAGACACTGTCGGATCCCGTTTCTAACCCGTGGGTCTTTTGTAGGGGGAGGTTCTGCCGGCTTCTCGGGTGCCCGTGCTCGCGAGAGGAAGGCTAGCTCCATCGGTTCTGCTTCCACGTCGTCCCCACGCTGCCGAAGCTCCGCCGGATCCCACCATCGGCACATTCAATAAGCCAATTCTCTCCCCTTTTCTCCATAGTTCTTTTGCATTCATCATCTCGCATTCTCCGACTCCCTTCATAAGGGAGTCTTCTTTTATATACATTTGCATAATCCCATTCATCATCATATTTCTCTCCTACTCGTGTCTGAGAGGGGTTTAAAAATAACACCAACTAGGTGTGTGTCTTGCCACGATTTCATTATCCTTCATCAAGGGACTAATACTACACTGCCATCTTTTCTGATCCACTTGTTATCTATCTGTTTCTTCTTTTACAAGGGTAACCAAGGAAAGTCCTCTTCATCGGCCGGCCGAAGGGAGAGGAGGAAACAACCCGCCATCTCCCGCTTTTGAGGTAGGCGCGATCACTTTCTTTATTTTGGGGTCTCTGGCCCCTGGCGATCACATCATATTCTCGAGACCGCGGAGAGTCATTTCCCGCAATGGCCGTTTAAATTTCTGTCACTTATATTCTGTGCTGTGCTTATATCTGCTCATATTCTCGAGGCCGCGAGAGTCATTTCCCGCAATGGCCGTTTAAATTTCTGTCATTTATATTCTGTATTGTGCTCATATCTGCTCATATTCTCGAGGCCGCGGCGAGTCACTTCCCGCAATGGCCGTTTAAATTTTCGCCCCCCTTATATCTTGTATTACTCTTATATCTGCTCATATTCTCGAGGCCGCGGCGAGTCATTTCCCGCAATGGCCGTTTAAATTTCTGTCATTCATATTCTGTGTTATTCTCATATCTTGTCATATTCTCGAGGCCGCGGCGAGTCACTTCCCGCAATGGCCTTTTAAATTGCTGTCATTAAATTCTGCACTTTTCCCATCCCCCGAGATCGCGGAGAGTCATTTCCCACTATAGCCGTTTAATCCCCATATCTTATTATATTTCATCTATCCCGCACGCCCCACCGGAGCAATCTCCCATGGTAGTCTCTCTCCTCTTCTCTCTTCTTTCTGTGTTGCAGCAAAATAAGCCCCTCGCGCGCTCCGCTTCGCCTCCTACGGCAAATTCCGCGTGACGTCGCTCACACTACTGTCATCGGATCGGCAGGAATATCCACATTGAGTGCCTCACTCGGAAGCTATTCCCATAATTTCCATTCATGAAGCAACAGATGACTGATTTGCACCTTCCTGCTTAGAGCATCAGCCGCAACATTCATTTTACCTGGCTGATAGGAGAGTGTAAAGTCATAATCTTTCGTGTATTCCATCCAGCGACGCTGTCTGAGATTCTGATCTTTTCGAGAAAAGAGATATCGTAAACTCTGATGATCAGTGAAAATTTTGAACTTCTCACCATACAGATAATGTCTCCAGATTTTTAAAGCAAAGATCACTGCAGCAAGCTCCAGATCATGTGTGGGATAATTTTCTTCATGATGTTTAAGCTATCGGGATGCATAAGCAATAACCTTACCATGTTGCATCAGCACTGCACCCAGACCTACTCGAGAAGCATCTGTGCAAACCATAAATCCACCCGAGCCAGAAGGTAGCACCAGCACTGGAGAAGAAGTCAGAAGTCGTTTTAATTCGACAAAGCTCTGCTCACACTGATCTGACCAGACAAATGGAACATCTTTACGAGTTAGTCTAGTCATTGGCGCTGCAATTTTTGCAAAGTCTTGAATGAATCTCCGGTAATACCCAGCAAGACCCAGAAAGCTTCTGATCTCTGTCATAGACGTCGTCTCTGCCAGTTAAGAACAACTTCAATCTTGGCAGGATCCACTACAACTAAATCACGTGGCCAAGAAAATGAATCTCCCGAAGTCAGAACTCACATTTACTCAATTTCGCATAGAGTTCATGATCTCTCAGAGTCTACAGAACAATCCTCAAATGCTGTACACGATCTTCCTCAGAGGCAGAATATACCAGAATGTCATCAACAAAGATTACCATAAAATGGTCCAGATAACGACACAACACACGCTGTATCAAATCCATAAATGCTGTAGGAGCATTGGTTAGTCCAAATGGCATAACCAAAAACTCAAAATGCCCATACCGCGTGCTGAAAGCGGTCTTTTCAACATCTGACTCTCTGATCCTCAGCTGAAAGTAACCTGATCGGAGATCAATCCGAGAGAACACAGTAGCAGATTGCAACAGGTCAAACAAATCATCAATCCTGGGCAACGGGTACTTATTCTTGACAGTGACCTGATTGACCTGTCTGTAATCAATACAAAGTCTCAGGCTGCCATCTTTCTTTCTGACAAACAGAACTGGAGCACCCCAGGGGGAAAAACTGGGACAAATGTAGCCTTTTTCTAACAGTTCCAACAGCTGTGCTCTCAGTTCCTTAAGTTCGGCTGGAGCCATTCGGTAAGGTGCCTTTGTTAACGGCGCCGTACCTGGAACCAACTCAATCACCATTTCAATTTCTCGCTCTGGGGGTAAGCCTGGCAACTCGTCAGGGAAGACATCAGGGAACTCACAAACAACCTGAACATCGCTGACATCCTATTGTGGTGCCTCAACAGCAACCACTGAAGCTAGATATCCCTGACAACCTGCATTAAGCAATCTACAGGCTCGAATAGCAGAAATAACTAAATGAGAAGAACGGGATCGAATACCTTGAAAATAAAAGGCTGGCTTCCCAGGTGGCTGAAAATAGACCTTCTTAGATCTGCAATCAACCACAGCTCCATACTGCTCAAGCCAATCCATGGACAGAATGATATCAAAGTCTGCTAACTACAAAGCATACAGTCTTGCTGGCATCTGCCGGTCACTAATCACAATAGGTGACACCTCAAGACACAACGGGGTAAACATGAAGTTCCCAGATGGCAATTCAATAAGTAAATCGCAAGTGATCTCAAAAGTGGGCTTCTCAATGCATGCAAGAAAGTCCTCAGAGATAAAAGAGTGAGAAGCACCAGAATCAAATAAAATACGAGCTGCATGACCGAAAACTGTAATAGTACCTTCAACGAGGTTCGATGCCACGGCCTCGGCTCGCGTGATGTGAGAAACCTTGCCCTTCTGCTTTTTACTAGCTGCTGCAGAAGACTGGAAGGAAGATGTTGCTGAAGCCTGGGGAAAGAACTGCTGAGACGGTGGTGGCGGAAGAGGAGGTCTGAACTGCGACTGCTGTGGCTGGGTGAACTGTGAAAACTGTACCGACTTTGGCCTTTGCGGACAGTCTTGGACAACATGACCCGGCTGGTCACAGCGAAAACAAACCACTGGCAAAGAACAGTGCTTGCCTGGATGACTACCACCACATCTCGCGCACTGCCTCGGAGGTCCCATCACTTGTCTTTGCTGCTACTGAGAAGGGGCTGACTGCTGCACAGTGCCTGAAGACACCTGTTGCTCGCCTCTCTTCCTCGATTTCTTAAATTTCTTGAACTTACGTTTGAAGGAAGAAGTACCACTAGCGGCAGGAACAGCAGGAGGAAGTCCCAACACAGAAGGTTGATAACTCTGCTGAAATTGAACAGTCGGCTGAGTTGATGCCACTTGAGAAAAACCTTGAGATCTAGCCATATCCAGCTCAAGTGCCACGGCTGCCTGATAAGTTGCATTCATTTCGCCTACCCGAGTTACAATTAAATGCTTCCTCCAATCTAGTCTCAGGCTGATAACGCGAAAGTTCATCGTTTAAAATATGCGTATCAATCTTAAAATTTCCAACTCGCACTAGATGAAAGTAAGACGTAATAAGGTGGTGAGAAGGGTCGAATCCACAGAGAAGAAGAGATTTTTAGACTTAAAAACTTTGGAGTCCTTTAGAAAACACTTGTGATTTGGCTTTGCTTAAAGAAAATAGTGCATGGAAATAAATCTATCTAAAGAATATGAGAGGGATTGAGAAGAGAAATTTGAAAAATGGAGGGAAAAAAGGGAACACAATTTGCCAAAATAAATTTTATTGCTAAAGACATGAAAATTACAATCTATGAAAATTGAGATTACAACTAATATAAACTACGAGATAAGTGAAGAAACTAGAGCCATGAGAGGATGATGAACGCCGTCGCCTCCTCCTCGCCGAGTCTTGGAGAGGATCGCTCTGCCTTGAAGGAGATCGTCGTGGAAAGAGGTGGATGAAGAAGCCGTCGTCGTCCACGTCAAGAGCCTTAGAATGTCACCCGCCTTGATGTGCACGCCACCATGAAAGGAGAGTTATGGAGGACAAACTTTGGAGAGAAATATAGAGAGGAATGTGGAAGAGTTTGTGTGGAGATGAAGAAGGAAGAAGATGAGAGAGTAAAACAGTGGGAAAAAAAATATAACTCGTAAACGGAGAAGAATTGGAGGAAGTAATAGAAGAAGAAAATCTAAATCTACAAGAGAGCAAAACCTTTAATGAAAAACTCAGAGAGAAAATAAGAGTAGAAGAGCTTCAAAATAGAGGAAGAACAGAGTGTAGTGCCTCGGTTGAACAGTAAAAATACAGGACATCACCTTGAAAAAGAGGTTATAACATAAAAATGATATAGAATTGGGAGATGGTTTAGAAGAAGAAGTTGACGTTCTTTTAAAAACAAATAACTTGTATGAAGATAGTAAGAGGCAAAAATGACTAGAAGGGTGAGAACTAAGGGGAAGAACAGATAGAAATACTAGTTCGCAGATAAACATGATAGTATAGTGAAAAATATGAAATAGCTTAAAAATCAGAAGGAATTGGAACATGATATAGAAGAAGAAGTTGTAGAGGACTTAAAATTAACGAGCTTTCATGAAGAGCACAAGAGGCGAAAATGAACTTACGTGAGAGAAATCGACGACCTAAGATGTGAGAGAGAGAGGGTAAAAATTGCCAAAAGAAGAACTCCCCTTCTCCTCCATGTCATGGGCTATTTATAGAGAAAGTTGGATAGATGGAGGGTGGAGATTGTATCAAAAGGAGATGGATGACTTAGATTTAGGTAGAATATGATGCATGGGGAAGAGGAAAATGAGGTGAGTACACCCGCCTTGGGCTTTGGACAACCCCCTTCCCAAGACTCATCATTCCTCTCCTTTATTTCAAACTTTGAATTCAATTTTCCCTCCAACCAAGATGTGTGCTTCTTCTCCTCTATTTAAAACTTCAAATTTTCTTTTCCCTCCAACCAAAATATTTTGAGTTATCTTTTCACTCCAACCAAAATATGTGTCTTTTTTTGTTTGACTTGGTCAAAGTGGTGATGACAATTTTGCCCTCAGCTTCTCTTACAATTACCTTCAGTGTCCTGCACACACATAATTGTAATTTAGTCCATTAAAATTATTATAATGTGCACATAAATCTTAAATGCTCATGATTAATTATGTAATTGAGAATTAATATTCATGGCCCTCAACTTTAATTCATTAAATAATATCACCAAATTAATCAATTTGCGTGAAATACCCAATTTACATGTAAAGTTGAGATTAACGATGGGACATGCATAATTATCTAATTATATGCAAATAAAACGGTGTACATGTGATGAATTATCATCGAAAATGGACACTTATCACACCCCCCAACTTACTCATTGCTAGTCCCTTAGCAATGTAAATAAATTGAAATTTAGGACTAACAAGAGTTTATAAAATTCATACTCTCATATCCAGCTCTCCCTTCATAGAATCAACCAAAGATTAAGAATCTGGAATCATTAATACACACTAGCCTTACGTAGGAACTACATGATCAAGAATTCAAATCAAAGCTCAATAGCACTTGTGCATACGTAACTACCAAATCCACAACTTAGACAATTGCATACCTCATTCGCTATTCCAAGCAAATGCCTTTCAACCCTACACCTCTTAGATCAAAGCATTAAGTATATTAACTTTTTGTCTGCCTTATTGCTTTGTCCCTTTGGGATCTTTTATACCACACATGATACTGCACTACCCTTCACTGCTCAACGCGAACCTCGACTCTTGCCTTAGGAGAAGCAGGCTCGATTTCACAGATCAAGATTTCCTTTTCCGTTTTACGCGAACCTCAACACGTCTTTAGTGAAGTAGGCCTGGTTACTAAGACTAGGGATATTTTTCATGGTGTTATTTTTCTCTCTTTTTTTGTACCATTACGCTTATTTGATAGATAATTTGGCAGAAAGCTTTGTAAAAAGATCTCTTTTCTTAAGAAGTGCAGAATATTAGACAGCATATCAAAAATAGCAGAGGGCTTGTCTTGCTTGTTTCATTAGTGTGCAACATGAATTTCTTTTTTTTTTTTTCAAAGTGCACATGAACTTTAAAGGGATTCTTATATCAGTTTTCCTTGGCTAGATTGACTAAATTTCCCATCATCCTTTTCTCTAGTCTTTTCTATTCCAGAATTACTTTTAATTTAAGCATGAATCATGAAACTCAAAATGGGGTTTACATCTTTCTTCTTTCATGCAACGATGACATGCAAGACAGAACTCCTATCATGTTGTACTATATGCATCATGAATTTTTTTCTCTCCCCCCCAACTTGAATGACATTGTCCTCAATGGCATGTAGAATATATGAACAGGACAATACATACATGAATGTTTGAGAAGGAAAGGTACAACCTGGGGTGCGCAGACGTGGCTATTTTGGCAGGTAATTTTCCGAACGAATTCTTCCAGCTCCTACAAACACAAATGAAAATGACTCACTAGATTTTTGAAGAGAAATGGTTGGGTTGTCTCCTAACAAGCGCTAAGTTTAACGTCTTCAGCCGGACGACATTCTTGTATTTATCATGGGTCACTTAGTGGGATTGATTCCTTTGATGGAAGTTGTATGTTCTCCAAGTAGAGTTTGAGACGCTAACCATTGACAGTGAAAATTTGACCATTTTTAGGATCTAGAATTTTAACAGCACCATGATCAAAGGCTTTGAGCACAACAAATGGTCCATCCCATCTAGACTTTAATTTTCCGGGGAATAAGCGCAACCTTGAATTAAAGAGCCAAACTTTTTGATCAGGTTGAAATGATTTTCTCACAATGTGTTTATCATTGAAAGCTTTGATCTTAGCTTTGTAAATCTTGGCATTTTCATAGGCTTCATTCCTCAACTCCTCCAACTCATTTAGTTGTAGGGCCCTATGAGATCCAGCTTGGGCCAAGTCAAAATTGAACTGCTTAATAGCCCAATAGGCCCTATTTTCAAGCTCAACGGGTAAGTGACAAGCTTTTCCAAAGATTATCCTATATGGAGACATTCCAATGGGGGTTTTGTATGCTGTCCGATAGGCCCAAAGAGCGTCATCCAATCTTTCGGACCAATCCTTCCTATCGGGCCTAATAGATTTCTATAGTATATTTTTGATCTCCCTATTAGATGTCTCCACTTGGCCACTTGTTTCGGGGTGATAGGGGGTGGCAATCTTATGAGTGATCCCATATTTCTCAAGAAGAGCTCGGAATTGGGCATTAGTGAAATGAGAACCTCCATCACTAATGATCGCCCTCGGACACCCAAACCTTAAAAATATATTATTTCGGACAAACTTCATGACAACTTTGTGATCATTAGTCCGGGTGGCAATGGCTTCAATCCATTTAGACACATAGTCGACTGCCACAAGAATGTACTCATGTCCGAATGATGGCGGAAAGGGCCCCATAAAATCAATTCCCCAAACATCAAAGATTTCGACCACTAGAATGTGGTTGAGTGGCATCATATCGCGTTTGCTCATGTTTCCAATGGCTTGACACCTAAGACAAGTCTTGCTAAATTCATAGGCGTCTTTGAAGAGAGTGGGCCAGAAGAATCCACTTTGCAACACTTTGGCGGCTATTTTCTTTCCCGCGAAGTGTCCCCCACAAGCTAGAGTGTGACAAAAATCCAGGACGCTTTGTTGTTCTTCCTCAGGGACACACCTCCTAATTATTTGATCTGGACCTACGTAGAATAATTCAGGATCTTCCTAGAAATAGTGTTTGGTTTTGGTAAATAAATATTCATTTTCATGTTTAGACCACCCATTAGGAATTTTTCCCACAGCTAAGTAGTTGACAATGTCTGCGAACCATGGGAGTTGACTATGGGTGATGGACAAGAGGTGTTCATCTGGAAATGAATCTTACAAAGGAGCATTATCAGTTGTGAGAATCCGAGAAAGATGATCGGTAACTTTATTCTCAGAACATTTTTTGTCTCGGATCTCAAGATCAAATTCTTGGAGTAGGAGGATCCACCTAATGAGTCTAGGTTTGACATCATTCTTAGAGAACAAATATTTGAGAGCTGAGTGATCAGAGTACACAATGACGTTTGCCCCTAAGAGATATGATCGAAATTTTTCAAGGGTAAAGACAACAGCTAACGGCTCCTTTTCCGTGGTGGTGTAGTTAAGCTGAGCATCGACGAGGGTGCGACTCGCATAATATATCACCACCGGACACTTGTCAATTCTTTGGCCTAGAACTGCCCCGATAGCATAGTCGGAGGCATCACACATGATTTCAAAAGGTAAAGACCAATTAGGAGATTGGAGAATGGGTGCCTTGGTCAAAGCCTCTTTAAGGGTTTTGAAAGCCTCAAGGCAGGCAGCATCTAAATGGAATGGAGTGTCTTTGGCCAAGAGAAGAGTTAACGGGCGGGCAATCTTAGAAAAGTTACTTATGAACCGGCGGTAAAAACCGGCATGGCCGAGGAATGAACGAATTTACCTCATAGAGGTCGGAGGAGGGAGATTAGAAATAAGGTTGATCTTAGCTTTTTCCACCTCTATACCCCGTTCGGACACAATATTGCCCAAAACTATGCCCTCTTGAACCATGAAGTGACTCTTTTTCCAAACAAGAACAAGGTTGGTTTCAATACATCTCGCAAGCACTTTCTTCAAATTTTCCAAGCAGTTTTCAAATGACTCCCCAAACACAGAAAAATCATCCATAAAGATCTCCAAGAATTCTCCTACCATATCAGAGAAAATGGCCATCATGCACCTTTGAAAAGTGGCCGGTGCGTTGCAAAGACCGAATGGCATTCTCCGAAAGGCAAATGTTCCATATGGGCAAGTGAATGTGGTCTTCTCTTGGTCTTCCGGATAAATGGCCACTTGATTGTACCTAGAATATCCATCTAGGAAACAAAAATATCTTTGGCCCCCCCAATTTCTCTAGAATTTGGTCAATAAAGGGGAGTGGAAATGGTCCTTTTTGGTTATGGCATTGAGTTTCCTATAATCGATGCACACTCTCCATCCCGTGGTGGGCCTAGTGGGCACATCTTCTCCTTGTTCATTTTGGACCACAATGATTCCTGATTTCTTAGGAACCACTTGAGTGGGACTCACCCATTGGCTATCCGATATAGGATAAATAATTCCCGCATCGAGTCATTTGACAACCTCCTTCTTCACCACCTCCTTCATGTTCGGGTTCAACCTCCTTTGCATTTCCTGACTAGGTTTGGCGTTGTCCTCTATGTAAATGTGATGCATGAAAATAAACAGACCTATCCCCTTAAGATCGGTCACTGTCCAACCTATGACACCCTTATGAGTCCTAAGGACTTCTAGGAGAAGTGTTTCTTGGGTAGGGGTAAGATTGGAAGCTAAGATAATAGGAAGGGTTTGATCGGGGCCTAGGAATGCATATTTGAGGGAGTCTGGAAGGGGCTTAAACTCAAGTTTTGGAGGGCTTTCAAGTGATGGAAGGGCTGGTTCATCTTGCAAAGCTGGAAGTGGTTCAACCTTATGCCAAATGCTACTATGATGAGGGGAATCTTGAAGAGCATTGACCTCCCTTATTTGACCCATGCCCAGATCATTCTCAATAAGTTCATCGTAGATGTCTATGAAGTGGCATTCTTCATCTAGGTCCAAATATTGGGAGGCTTTGAACACATTGAGAGAAACTTTTTGACCTCCGAATGAGATGTCAATCATCCCCGTAGCACAATTGATGTTGGCTTTCGCAGTAGCAAGGAATGGGCGGCCTAGGATGATTGGGGTGTGACTTAGCTCCGAGGAGGAGGCCATGTCAAGAATGAGGAAATCAACGGGGAAGTAGCAATCATGGACTTTCACAATCACATCCTCTATCAAATCTCGAGGGGTCTTAACTGAGCGATCGGCCAGTTGGAGAATGATGGGGGTTGGCTTGAGTTCCCCTATATCAAATTGCTCATAAAAAGAGGTGGGTAAAAGGTTGACACTAGCTCCTAAGTCGAGGAGGGCACGGTCAAAGGTTACACCACCTGTATCACATGAGATGAGGGGAGCACCGGGATCCTTCAACTTTCTAGGGAGATTGTTCATCAAGACCGCACTAACATCCTCGGAGAGCCAAATTTTCTTAGGAGTCGACTTGGGCCCTCTTCTTGGACTGCAAAGCTCTTTGAGGAATTTGGCGTAGGCCGGAACATGTTTTATGGCATCTAGGAGTGGAATATTGATGTGAACTTGTGAAAAGAGCTCCATGAATTCCTCATTTTGGGCCGGCCTAACCTTAGTGGGCTTGGGTTCTAGGGCATTAGGAAAGGGGACCTTGGGTTGATAGAAATTTGGATCTTCATGGGCCTTTCCTTTCCCTTTAAGATCTCCCCCCAACTTATCTTGAGTGCAATCCTCCTTGCTTGCATCCTCATTATCTTGATTCTTTTCTATGAAATCTTGCAACTCCTTTCCATCCTTATATAGGTCATCTAACACCTTCCCACTCCTCAAAGTTGAAATAGCCTTGACATTTTCAAATTGTGGGCCTTTAGGTTGGGCTTGTGGGATGGGTTGAGGTAGGAGGCCTGGTTGTGGAGGAAAACCTGGGGGTTGGTTTCTTGGGTTTGCCACTGGTTGACTTGGAAGTTGACCCACTTCTCTTCTCATTGTAGCTTTCACCAATTATCATATTTGACTTTCCAACTTGGAAATGGATTGTTGTTGATTCAAGATGATTTGTTGGAGTTGATTGAATTTATCTTCAAAGTTGGATTGAGGCGGAGGTTGGTAAGTGTTTTGGCCTTGATTAGATTGAAAATGTGAATAGCCCATAGGAAGGAATTGAGCTTGTGGACCTCTACCAAATGGATTGAAGGTATTGGGTTGGGTTTGAAATTGACTTTGCATGGGTTGCTTTTGGGCTTGATGAATAGAGGGGTTGGTTGCTTGAGGTGGAGCTTGTTGGGATTTCCAAGAAAAGTTTGGGTGATTCCTCCAGCCCAGATTGTATGTGTTTGAAAATGGGTCATTATTGGGCTTAGAGAATCCTTGGGCTATAAAGACTTGCTCCTGGATGGCAGGGGGTAATTGAGCCGCAGTTGGACACTTCGTGATGTGATGGGATGGGCTTGCACATAGAGTGCATGCCTCATGTGGAGTGACAGATTGACCCAAGTAGGAATGGGATGATGGTTGGCAATAAGGGTCTTTCAAAGTCAAGAGTTGGTCTAACTTTTGAGTCAGACTCTCTACTTTATCCAACTTTTGAGTGATGAGACTTATGTCTAATGTTGGTTCAAAATCACCCCGGGCCTTGACCTCATATAATCCGGCCCGCTTGGAGGGCCCAATGGATCTCTCATAGGATGATAAAGAAGAATGATTGATAGAATTCTCACTAAGCATTTTGAACAAATCATACGCCTCATCCTCACTTTTGCTCATGAATGCCCCTCCACATGATGCATATACCATTTGTCTAAATTGATCGGATAGGCCCTCATAAAAAGCTTGGACTATTTGCCATTTGGACAACCCATGGTGAGGACACTTCCTAAGCAATTCCTTGAGTCTTTCCCATGACTCATGCATTTATTCCCCTGGAGTTTGGGTAAAACCCGTGATTGCCCTTCTCATGGTATTGGTGCGGCCTATGGGTAGAACTTCTTCAAAAATTCTTGTTGTATCTCGGCCCAAGTTCTCATTGGCTTCCCTATAGTGCCTAACCAATATTTAGCCTTATCCTTAAGAGAAAATGGAAAGAGGGTCAATATAAGGGTATCATCCTAGAAATTTTAGATTTTTACCGTGGAACAAATTTTTAAAAATTCATCAATGTGTTTGTAGGGGTCCTCATTGATATTTCCATAAAATGAGGGGAGCATTTGAATTGTGCTTGACTTGATCTCATAATGGATGACTTGATTTTGAGGAATGTAAATGCAAGATGGAGGTTGATATTGGTTGGGAATGAAATAATCCTTCATTTGCTTTGGATGATTGAGATTTCCGACCATGAGATTTTGATGGTGAGGTCCTTAATTTTCGGCCATAAGATCTTCTTGGAGATCGTCTCTTGGATACAAGACTCTCTCTATTTCCTGAATGGGTTCTAGTAGGTTTGGATGTTGTGATCTTCTTCCTTGCATAAACTAGGGCGAAGATAGAGATGAAAGAGATTTTTTTATGATGATTTTTTTTTGGTTTTGACACAAACTAGGATGAAGAGAGAGAAGATGAGGAATTTTTTTTATTCTTTATTTTTTTTTTATGCAAACACAAACAAGTTGTCACACAAATTACCTAATTACCTAGATGTGACTTAGACCTACAAATTGGGTTTCACAAAATGGCTAAACTGCAGCTTGAGTTCACCCTCAATATTTCCACCGGCCAGGCAAGGGGTGGGGTAGTGGGAGGCTCCCCCTACTTTTGTAGGGACCTAATTACAAACCACTAGCCCGCTTAAGGCGTTTACCGTCCGATCGTCTTTCCTTAGGCACCGGTTTTCACAAGAGGGTAAGCCCAAATAACACAAAAACCACAGTGTGAAGCTAGGGCCAACGTCTATTGAATTTTATTTAGGGTCTAGGTGATGCAAAGATGAAGAAAATTATGATTTGTGGGCTAAGGAAGGGTGATGAAATCCCCACCTTATCTTGCTTATGGGTGTTGCCCTTAGAATATTTTAGAATGCTATGCAACAAAGCAAGTTCAAACAAGGGGTTCTATACAAGTATGCATGAGCATGTGATTAAGAAAAAGATTAGAAAAGAATTCACCTTGCCCTCGCAATCTCCAAAATGCAATGACCAAAGTTAAACAACAAGGGAAAAAAAATTCCATCCTAAATGATGCATGACTTAGAACATGAAAGTGTGATTTCTATTCTTGAAATTATGATTTTTATTGGGTTCAAGTGAAGAGTTTTATTTATTTATTTAGTGAACCTATCTAACCATAATATGTAAGAACATTAGGGAAATAACATAAAATGAGAGGAGTTAGGATACTTACTTGAAGCGCAATCCCTCGTTCTCTTTTTTTTAAATGAATGACAAAATCAAAAGATGAAAGAAAGAAAGGTAAACTTACCTCTATTTTTTTGATTTTTTTTTTCTACAAAAAAGAAAAGAAAAGAAAAGAAAGCTTTATTAGTACACTATAAACATAAGGAAAACAAAGTTCTTAAATCAAAAATCATCATTCCTCCCCTGCAACGGCAACAAAAATTGATAACGTGAAAGTTCGTCGTTTAAAACATGCGTATCAATCTTAAAATTTCCAACTCGCACTAGATGAAAGTAAGACGTAATAAGGTGGCGAGAAGGGTCGAATCCATAGAGAATAAGAGATTTTTAGACTTAAAAACTTTGGAGTCCTTTAAAAAACACTTGTGATTTGGCTTTGCTTAAAGAAAATAGTGCATAGAAATAAATCTATCTAAAGAATATGAGAGAGATTGAGAAGAGAAATTTAAAAAATGGAGGGAAAAAAGGGAACACAGTTTGCCAAAATAATTTTATTGCTAAAGACATGAAAATTACAATCTATGAAAATTGAGATTACAACCAATATTATAAACTACGAGATAAGTGAAGAAACTAGAGCCATGAGAGGATGATGAACGCCATCGTCTCCTCCTCGCCGAGTCTTGGAGAGGATCGCTCCGCCTTGAAGGAGATCGCCGTGGAAAGAGATGGATGAAGAAGCCGTCGTCGTCCACGTCATGAGTCTTGGAACGTCGCCCGCCTTGATGTGCACGCTGCCATGAAAGGAGAGTTGTGGAGGATAAACTTTGGAGAGAAATATAGAGAGGAATGTGGAAGGGTTTGTGTGGAGATAAAGAAGGAAGAAGATGAGAGAGTAAAATAGTGGGAAAATAAATATAACTTGTAAACGGAGAAGAATTGGAAGAAGTAATAGAAGAAGAAAATTGAGATCTACAAGAGAAGAAAATGTTTAATGAAGAACTCAGAGAGAAAAGAAGAGTAGAAGAGCTTCAAAACAGAGGAAGAACAAAGTGTAGTGCCTCGGATGAACAGCACAAATACAGGACAGCACCTTGAAAAAGAAGTTATAACTTAAAAACTATATAGAATTGGAAGATGGTTCAGAAGAAGAAGTTGAATAACGTTTAAAAACAAATAACTTTAATGAAGAGAGTAGGAGGAGAAAATGACTAGAAGGGTGAGAAACAAGGGGAAGAACAGAGAAAAATACTGGTTCACAGATAATCATGATAGTACATTGAAAAATATGAAATAGCTTGAAACACAGAAGGAATTGGAAGATAATGCAGAAGAAGACGTTGTAGAGGACTTAAAAATAAAGAACTTTTATGAAGAACACAAGAGGAGAAAATGAACTTACGTGAGAGAAATCGGTGACCTAAGATGTGAGAGAGAGAGGGTGAAAATTGCCAAAAGAAGAACTCCTCTTCTCCTCCTTGTCATGGGCTATTTATAGGGAAAGTTTGATAGATGAAGGGTGGAGATTGTATCAAAAGGAGATAGATGGCTGAGATTTAGGTAGAATATGATGCACAGGGAAGAGGAAAAGGAGGTGAGTACACCCTCCTTGGGCTTTGGATAACCCCCCTCCCAAGACTCATCATTCCTCTCCTTTATTTTAAACTTTGAATTCAATTTTCCTTCCAACCAAGATGTGTGCTTCTTCTCCTCTATTTCAAACTTCAAATTTTCTTTTCCCTCCAACCAAAATATTTTGAGTTATCTTTTCACTCCAACCAAAATATGTGTCTTTTTTTGTTTGACTTGGTCAAAGTGGTGATGACAATTTTGCCCCCAGCTTCTCTTACAATTACCTTCAGTGTCCTGCACACACATAATTACAATTTAGTCCATAAAAATTATCATAATGTGCACATAAATCTTAAATGCTCATGAGTAATTATGCAATTGAGAATTAATGCTCATGGCCCTCAACTTTAATTCATTAAATAATATCACCAAATTAATCAATTTGCGTGAAATACCCAATTTACATGTAAAGTTGAGATTAACGATGGGACATGCATAATTATCTAATTATATGCACATAAAATGGTGTACATGTGATCGATGAATTATCATCCAATGTGGACACTTATCACAGGTCACGAAGAAAATGCTCAGTCTTCAGGGCTTCATCTGCTAGAACATGGGGTGCATATCTGCCCAATTCTATGAACCTGTTGCGATAATCCAGCACAGACATTCCACCTGGAACCAACTCCATAAACTGATGCATCTTGTTCATTCGGGGATAGGCAGGGCTGAAAGTACGCTTGAAAGTAGCCACAAACTCTGCCCAGATGATCTATCGAAGAGGAAGAGAACGGAAAGCAACTTCCCATTCTATAGTCCACCATGTCAGTGCCGCACCCTGAAGCTGAAAAGAAGCGAGCATTACCTTTTCGTCCTCCGCGCACTCCATAGATCGGAATACGTGCTCAATAGCATCCATCCAAACCCTGACTGCATCCGGATCTGCTTGGCCTTCATAGGTGGGTGGATTGAACAGCAAAAATTCTTTTAAAGCCTTGCCACGACCACCAGGCGCATCCTCTTGCGGCGCAGGAACAATAGGAATGGGTACGGGAATCGGAACTAGAGTTGCTTGAGGAGCAGGAACTGGCACAGCTCGAGCTGGCACAACTGGAGGAGGAGGAGGAGAAGTACCACTCTCTCCCTGAGGAATCGGGGCTCTTCGACGACGAGGCGGCATATTGAAGCTAGAAAACACGCATAACAATAAAGAAACCCATCAATAGCACAGAAAACAACCTAAGCCAGCAATAGATGACTCAAATGGACTTGTTCTGGACAATTGCACATTTCAATTCCTTACACAAATCCTCAACTTCGCTCTGATACAAACTGCAACGACCCGGAGATCCGGATACCTATATATCGATACCAAGAACTGGGGAAGCCAATGATACCAACTGTGACAACCTGGAGATCCGGATACCGATATACCGATGCCAAGAACTGGGGAAGCTACCCAAGAGGCTGATGAGACCCCTGAAGGGTTAGAAGGGTTTTGTTGAGGAATTGCATAACGAATTGGAATTGCACGCGGGCAACCGTGAATTAGAATGACAATTTAAAATTTAGTGCGGAAGCAAAAGTAAATATATCAGAGTGATAAGCAGTACATACTAGTCCAGAATTACAAATATACACGTCCACAACTAAAACACCAGTCCAAAAGTACAACTACACAGGGCATACCCCAGTCAAAAGTACTACAGGACAACTGTACTACTGCTGGCAAGTTAAGACCGGTCTCCAAAAGCTCAAGAACCACCGGCGGATGGCTGCGGCTGTCCACCTGAAAGAAGGAAGGGTGAGTCACAGCCAGACTCAGTAGGGGTCACGTGGATCCCTACCTTGCACTAGACAAGCAATCATACAGATATGAAAGCAATTAAATCATGCATTTAAAGCAATAAACATGCATTGGCATAATATAAATGCAATTATACAAGGCTGTAAAATCTATCTAAGCAGTTATAAAAGCTAACTATATGCCAATTTCGTAAAAATATTAGCGTCAGGAGCTAAA
The DNA here is from genome assembly GCA_022559845.1 of Amorphophallus konjac. NCBI lineage: Eukaryota > Viridiplantae > Streptophyta > Magnoliopsida > Alismatales > Araceae > Amorphophallus > Amorphophallus konjac. The sequence continues at coordinate 188,978,601 of CM040118.1, read as the reverse complement.
TCTACCATAGAATAAACCTCTACTAACCAAGTGACAGGAAGAAAGAAGAAGAACCCACTAGAAGGTAGAAACCAGATGCGTCCACTAACGACTTACACTACGTCTCAAGCAACTCGCATGTTAGATCGACACAACATGCAAGAGGCGTAACAGTACCAGACCAAGTAACTAGTCAGAGTAACACTCGTTAGTGTCAGTCCAGGCCTCTGACCACGTGTGCACACACTGACTCTTGCCTGAGCCAGGCTCTCTAGCTAGTTTTCCCCCTCAGTAGGACGCTACTGTTGGCTGAGGGCCCACAGAACTAGCTTAAAAATCGTGTGTTGGGAGTACCCCTCCACCACTTCCAGGTGGGCCGACACTAGAGGTCGCTGGGCTACGACTAGTGGTTTCATCACAAGGAAGTGGAAGTAACTCTACTGGGATCTAAAAGTATGCCATAGTTTATAAAATATTTTACACTTGGCGCTGCGCAACAAAAAAATGCATAAACTAAATAATTAACATCTGTGGGAATTGGGTGATTTATAACGGGCCGCTCAGTTATTAAGTGGTCAAACGATTGGCCGCTCCATGGCCATACGCGGCTCCTCATCGGCCGCTCAATTCCGCTATGAGGATAGCTCCATTAGAATATGCGGCTTGGAGCGAGCCGCTCAAAGAGCTAGGCGGTTAGGGGCTAACTGCTCAAGATAATTAGGCGGTTGAGTTCGAGCCGCTCTAATATACACCTCCCTATAGTTTATGGTATCACGCGGCTTAGAGTTAGCCGCTCAAAGTCTCAAGCGGTCCAATTTGGACCATCCAAAGGGACTAAGTGGTCTAAGGTGGACCGCTCACTTACGGAACGGTCGCGGAGTGACCGCGCCATTACCGCAGTGACGGGAATGGGTCATCTCGATCGGAAACCCCTCCCGGTCGGTTCGAAACGACGGGACTCACAAAACAAACCATCCTGCCAAGCCCACACAACTGTTCAACAGCTATACATGCCATCAAAACTTAAAAACAATGCCCATGGTATCAATTTCAAAAATTTAGACTAAAATATACTAACATGGGGTTTTGCACAGAAAATGATGGAAACGGCGATGGATGGCGGCGCATGTGACGCCAAAATGTTCCTAGCGAAGTAAGGAGTCCATCCCCCTACTTATTGCACGATGAGGTTGACGATCGGGTGCTGAATGGACGACGGATGCCACGATGCTCTCACAACCCCACGCGCCTCTAATCACCGTGGATCGAGACGAGGTTAGTGTCTGCGCGATCCTCGCGTCGCAACCTCTCCAACGGTACCCTCGGCGCCTCCGTCTGCTGTCGTCTTGGGCGAGTCCAAGAGAGAGGGAGAGAGAGTGAGAGAGAGTGAGAGAGAGGGGGTGAGAGGGAGAGAGAAGAAGTGAGGGGAGAGAGAGAGTTTGAGGGGGGGAGAGAGAGGTTAAAAAAATTTTATAAAAATATTTTTTTTTGATTTTTAACTTTAAATTGCATAATAACCCCCAAGGAACCAAAATTATGTAAATGCCCGTTAAATTGTATAAATACTTTAACTAATCAGATTAAATGTCAGAAAATGGCCCAAAATTCCATAAAAATAGCCGAATTTCGTAGAATAAATTCTAGATCCGAACCACTAATGATCTGCTAAGGCACGGGCCTTACACTAGAGGTCGTCGGACTATGACTAGTGGGTCCATCACGTAGGAGAGAGAAGTCAACTCAAATGGAACATAAAAGCATGCCACAAATCATTACGGCGTGTAAACATAGCAAAGGTACGACCCCAAATACACGGCCAAACGATCACGGCAAAAACTAGGCTGGAGGGAAGTGGCGGTCTTGTGCTGGGCCGCCACTGTCAAGTGGTGGTCACGGACTGGGCCGCCACGGTCAAGTGGCGGTCATGGGGATGGCCGCTAATTTGACAGTAGCGTCAGACCCCTCGCCGCTAGTTGCCCATCGCCTCAACTCACGTGAAACGGTCTCTGTTAGACCGCTACTCCTTAGTAGCGGTCTAATGATGACTGCTATCATTCCGGACGATCCGAAACATGCCCTAACTATTTTGAACCCCTCCCAAATCGTTCAAAACGACGGGATTACATGAGATACACCTGTTCCCTTTTGTCATACATCATTTCCACATGATATAGGCTTCAAAAACATAAAGAACAATGCCCAATAGATCAATTCACAAGGGTTTGACAGAAATACAACCCACATGCAATTTTTGATCAAACTAGCCATATAAACTAGCATGTATCTATTCAAAACAATAGGAAAGCATGTTAAAACCAAGTAGAAATCCATCCCCCTACTTGGAATCGCGAATTCACGCCGTTCCACCCGTCAAAACCTTCCCCACACCGGAGGGAAGATGATCTCCACACGAACCACCAATCTTCCCGGCTTCACGTGCACTCCACCTCCGCCCCAAGCTCGCCGAGGTCTACTCCTCCAAGCCGCCCGTGGCCGGGTGGAGCAGAACGTCGTGAGAACAAGGGAGAGAATGAGAGATGCGTGAGGGGAGAGAGGGGAACCATGGGGTTCCTATTGTGGGTGAAAAATGGGTTTAGTTTAGGTTTTTTTTTGTTATAAAACCTTTGATTGCAAAAAGGTATTAAAGAAAGCAAAATTGTGTTAATGCCCCTTAATTCCTAGAAATCATTAAGCCCACAAAATCAACCAAATTCATGGGAATTTCTCGATTTATGTATCCGATAAGAATCCAAACTTCACGGGTCTTACAGGTTTGTTCAGAGCTTGAAGCCTTCCTCGACGTCGTGCCCCAACATGGTCTTTAGCCTGGGGAGGTTGATCCTTTGAAAGAGAACAACTTACTACGTTGTGGTCCTTGCTTCCACAATGAAGGCATACACCTAACTTCCACCAACATTCCTCCGACCAATGATTTATTTTACCATAATTTTTACACCTCTTTTACAGCACTTCATCATGCCAATCTCCTCCTCTTATCTTCTTGCTATTAGAAGACCTATTACTATCATTAGGTCTTTTCTTACCATTCTCGGTTCTCCTTACTAACTCCTTCTTTTCCCTCCGAGCCTTGACTTTTTCTGCCATCTCTACGGCATCTTCTGACAATTGAGCTCTCTTAACCATCTCCGGATAGATTTGTATATCCATTGGTGTCAACTGAGGAATAAGCTGAAGTTTTAACCTGTTCATAAATCTTTTAGCCCTCATTCTCTCGGTCATAATCAGGTGAGACGCATAACGAGACAACCTTGAGAATTGGGCCTCATATTCAGCCACGGACATACTCCTTTGCTTCAATGATGCAAAATTCGTAGCCTTCCTTTCTTTAATTCTCTCCGAAAAATATTTATCATTAAAATATACTAAGAATTCCACCCATGATACTTGATTATCGGGCAAGGTTGCTTCTACGGACTCCCACCATGCTCTAGCATCCTTTTCTAGCTGAAACATAGCCAACATGACCCTATCTTGGTTCGAACACTGCATCATCTGGAATATCCTTTCAACCTCCTTTACCCAATGTTCCGCCTTGTCAGGGTCGGTGGATCCATCAAACCTTGGGGGATTCAATCCTTGAAAATTCTTGTGTAATTATCCTGCACCATGATTCGCTCCACCTTGAGGCACTATTGGAGAGCTTGAGTCAAACCTTGGACCAACTCATGCCATTGATTTTGCTTGGCTGCCATCTAGCTAGAGACTTGATTCTACAAAACAAGACAAAAATTAATCACTTATCTCTTTTAGAATTAGCACATTTTAATTGGGGAGTGAACATATTTTAACACCTAGCCCGTGGTTCTACCCAATCTCACCAGGTGACAAGAAGGAACGTTACGGATTATATGACCTAATACTTAAGGGAAAATATACCTATGGATAGGAACCGAGGGTTTAAACAACCTAGGCTCTAATACCACTTCTGTCACACCCCGAACCGATAGCAACGGAAACATGCTCGGAACGTGGCAGCGATATAGTCATGACAATCAGAGCAAACCACAAAGGCACAATATAACTAGACAAGACATAATTTCATTGAAATTCTAAATATAAGTTTATTACAGATTGACCCGGACTAACCGACTCAATAAAAGAAAATTACAAGAGACTCTCAAACTAACTAAACTCGACATAAGACTGCGAGGTTCATCTAAATGGCTGAGATTCTCTTCACTCTTACCCTTGTCCATCTTGATTGCATTCATCTTCATTATTACCTGAAAAATATTGAAAAATACTAGGTGAGCGAACGCTCAGTAGGAATTATATCTCTATAATCCAGGCTTGCTTAAAGTAATTAACATTTTATGCAATTGCACTATGATCATGCATGAATGAATGTGAGACAATGCAAGGCATGAAATAACTAGCAAGAAAGGTTGAACCAAGTTGCGAGATATATTAAGTGTGTAGTTTCCACATCCTGTCATGAGATATTGGCTATTTGATTGTCAAGTAAATACCCTTTCTTGGGCAGGGATTCATGATTATCAAGCACTCAAGTGAGTTTAGCAATTACCTAATGAGTCAGTGGTCTTTCCTCATAGGTTTATCATTGATACATTTCACCTCATGGGCCAGTGGTCTTCTCTCATGGGTTTATCAATAATTTCTTTTACCTCATGAGCCAGTGGTCTTTTCTCATGGGTTTATTTATAATTCATTTCAGTGTATCTCATGAGCCAGTGGCGTTTCCTCATGGGCTTATAACGACGGCCGAAGGCCCAATAATCACTAGACATTATTTAGTGGCCAAGTTTAGACTTTTCCGGGAGTTCAGGAGAGAATAATCATGACTTTCAGAAGTATACAAATTTATGACGATAATTATCATGCTAATGGACACGGCAGAATGTAGCGTAACAGGTAATTGTACTTCATTGGAAATTGGCATCAATACAATCACCGTAAATTTACATAATACGCGTCACCTGTCTGGACGCAAATTCTTGCGAACTGTAAGCATGAAGGAAAATAGTTTCACCTATCTGGACGCTAATTCCAATTGGCATCAATTGTCTGGTCGCCAATTCTAGACAGTGACTAGACTCTCACAGAACACCCATCATGGCGCTCTATGATGGCTTGGGCGTCATGTTTCTTCAGAGTGACATGACTAAAATAGTTTTTAGGATTTTTAGGGTACAACCCGCTCGATGTCCTTGAGGGAATCCAAGGGTTGCGGAGTCTTATGGAGGCCTTAATGAGGAGAGTTCTAATCCAGCAGAGGGTTCTAACCTCACCAAGAGTTAGGGTATGTCGAAGAGAACAATGAAACAGGGACTATGCCTCAGCTATGAGACAATAGTGCCAAAAGATCCGCGGTACTGGATCAAAACCACAATATAACTATGAGTAATAAATCCATGTCAAGATAGTAGCCGTTAATTATAAAATACACATCCACTGTCATGGACGTTAGTTTCATTAAATTTTCATAATAATAACACTTACACTATATTTAATAAATTTACGTCTGTGTGAAGGGGCGCAAATTTAAGAAGGGCACAAATTCAAGAATACGTGTCCATGATTTGGACTCCAATTCCATATATTATGCAGAATAATGATACTTGTTGGGTCCCGTAGTGCAGGACCACGGATCTAGAGGGGGGGGTGAATAGATCCTTTTACTAAAAACTATGTCCAATTAAAAACACAACTAGCACACAGCGGAATATACAAGATTGAGTAATTTAATCTAAACAGGTTTAAACTAGATTCACTCAATCTCACCGAGCTCACACGATTGCACAAACAGATAGGATAAAGAACACACAATCACAAGAATCAAACCACAAGACACGGGGATTTTTAAGGTGGTTCGGGACCACGACGGGCTCCCTACGACAACCCCTCACCAAACCGGTGAGGCTTCACTACACGCTACAAAATGTAGCAACACGGGGATGAACCCCAACAATACATACGCTGCTTTCGCAGCAAACCACACACGAGGCCTTGCCTCAAACTGCTGCCACAGTAGCACACACACACACACACACAGTTGGGGAACACACCCCGAACAAAATACCTCACACGGAGACACAGCTCCGTCCACACACAAGTAGGGCAATGCCTACACAACCACACGGGAGAAAACTCCCAACCACACACGCGGATATACTCTGCACACATCGACACACATATGACAACACACACACTCGGAGAACCCTTTCTCCGAACACCCACACCAAGTGTTCTCTCAAATGTTTATGAAGCAATGACAATTATATGCTATGACCCTCCAAACAAATTATATAGATGGAAACTGGAAAGTTACATCAAGTAAAAGGCTCCCCCTTCTTCAGCAAAATCTGATTCTCCTTGCTCGTTGACGGATGATCATAATCTAGACATCATCTTCTTCCTCTCCTCAAGGCACTCCTCTTTTCCTTCTTCCATTTTCTTCTTCATCTGAAAGAATAGATAAACGGAATAATAAGCCCAACCTTTAAGCTAATCTCTAATCAAGAATGTGAAAATGAATGGTTTAGAGATCCCCCTCTTCTTCACCTATACAAAAGAATATATGAGCATTAGAAATGTTGTATCACAAAAATTGCAGCTCATATATATATGCAAGAGAGAGTGAACAAAGAACATGTAAATGATTATTACACATCTTAGATACCCATTCAAAACCTTAAGCAATCTCAAACAAGAGATACAGAAGTGAAAGATCAAGATAACTCCCTCATGAAATGCTTCTGCAGGATGAAGAACGAACTTGAAGCAAGTGTGAAGTAATGCAGCATGAACAGAGGTTGGATCTTGATTTCAGATGCAGCTTTCAGTTGTACATGATCTTGGGGCTTGATTCAAGCTTCTTCCTTTCAATTTCAGCTTCAGAGCAAGGTGGAAGAGGGCTTGAGAGCTACAACTCCGAACCTGCACATACCAATTAGAATGTCTCAACAACCCCTTAGATCTCACCTCTCTTATTATTTATTTAATGCCACTAAGGTTTATTTAATTGATTAGGACAGTCAAAGAAAGCTTGGGAACCAGATACACATTTTATGGAGTGTTTTGTGGAAGTTGGACTCGGATTAGAAGACTTTAGAAGCAAGAAAACGGTGGTCAAAAGTGGCGGCTGGAGGTCGGAACTGAAGGGGTCGACCCCAGGGTCGCCCCTCGTGTTTCCAGAACCCAAACAGAACCAATATTTGGTTCTGGGTTACAGGAGTCGACCCCAGAACTCAAACAGAACCAAATTTTTGGTTCTGGGTTACAGGGGTCGACCCTTTCAGGCATGGTTCATAAAAATGGTTCTGTTTTGAACAGAACCTGAGAGGGTCGACCCCATGGGTCGACCCCTTCTTGTTTGGGCCTGAAAAACAACTAAAATCACCATCAAATCAATGGGAAATAATTGATTAAATATTACCATAATCCCATGAAGATCAACCATGATTTTTTATCCTGAAAAACATGATAAGGCAAGAGGTTAGTTGAAAATCAAGATATTTACATCAAGCATTAACCCTATGAGCATGTTCACAATAAAATACATCATTGAACATATTTCAAGTGTGAAGGAGGAACGAGATATCCATTTAACTCTTTATAGCAACACTTACTTCATTGTTTTACCTGAGTTCACATTTCTTGTTGATTGGTTGAATCATTCATACACAGAGTCATGAAATTCCAAATATCATTTACCATTGCATGATAGTATAAATTTGAAATTCAAAGAGTAAGGAGCCAAGCCACATAAAATAATATTGAGTCACATTCAATTTGATCATCATCCAAACTCTCATCAATCCACACATCATTACTTTGGGGGCTAGCAATGGTATTTGCATCTCAATCAATCATTTAGCATTACCATGCATGACATGAGGCTCAATATGACATTTATCCAAGCATGTTTTCCACAATGCAATGTGCTAGCATCAAAGCACATATGAGCCTTATAGAGTCACAAATGCATCGATATGATATCCCAATAAAAGTAGTTTGTGAGCATTTCCACAACCATTTAGTTTGTGATCATTTCCACAGCCATTTCCACAACCATTTCAAACTTCATACACAGGAAGACATGAATAACCATTCACGCACAAGGCCAAGCAACAAACGCATTTTGTAATTATCAAAATCACATTCACAACAATCTCCCCCATTTCGATGATGACAAAATATTATGCTATAATGCTCTCTCCCCCTTTGACATAATTAGAAATGGGGAGCAGGACGGGGAATCCAGAATGGCAAGAACCTATGGACACTGGGATTATGAAGAGAACCAATATGCACAATATGCATGAACTAATTGCACAACTGTTTGATACCAATTGTTGAAATTGGAAATGCAAATGTGGACAATATGGTCATGTAGAATGCAAGATGACAAAACGATATGCAAATGCTCACGAGTTGCAGCAATTGGAAATGGTGTATGGCATGACAATAATGAGCAAGCAAATAAGCACTCAAACACCCATAGAAAGGTATTGACTCATACAAGTCCTGATGAGTTAAGCAGATAAGATTACATGCAAAGCTCCCCCTTAGATAATGACACATTAGATGATTGGCTTTGATTTTCAAATTTTTAGATTTTTAGTTTTCTTGTGAAATGCATGAAACATGATGTATGAAAATGATGAGACATGAAGTGCATATAATGTAATCAAGCAGATATCTATAGATACATGCAATATAACTCCTTCACAAGAAGTGATACCAATTGATTTACAGTGAGGGGATAGGTGTAGGAAAAGTGCAAGTGAGTCATTAAGTTCAGAATGCTCATGATTACACCTAGAGGATTGTGTAGATAAATAGGAGAAGACGTACAGCAGGTCAAGCAATTAATCAAATTTTTAAAATACATATCAAATCAAATTACCATGTGCAAGTGAGTAACATGAGAATGAAGTTTAGCCATATGGATAACCAGATTTTTAATTAAACACAATAGTAATGGCACCGACTGCATTTCAATCTAGAGAACAGCGTATTGGAGGCTTCGCTCTTCCTCATCAAATTACCATCAGTAATTTTCACACTGACAATCTGAATTTTTCTAAGAAGGATCAGGTTCAAATAATTCCTTTTTACACGAGGAGACACATGGAGCTCATGCCAGAATCCCCGGTTACTCAGAATACTGAACGTTGTCACCTCATTTGAACAGAGATACCTTAGTCAACACTTTTCAGAAATGAACCACATCACGTCTTAGGTGACATGTGCCCAGTTTACTCAGTGAGACTTAGCATTGCTCTGCCTTTCATTTCAACCATTTTTTTTGTATGTGGAGGTAGGCAGCTTTTTCCTCAACTATCTCTTATCATCCATGCAGCAAGTTGAGTTACTTTAGAGTGTTGAAATGAAATTCCTATATCCTTATGAATAACACTCAATTTCACATTAAAGTGCATGAAGTGTACGAATTTGATTTAACATGTATGGAGAAAATTTAACTTAGAACAGGATAGTGTAGCTCCCCCTATGTAAATGCAATAAGCATGAAATGTTCCCCCTGAGAGTTTGATATGAAGCACACTTGTTAAGACTCAGATGCAACATTATTTAACAATGGAGTGTTTGGTCTTAGAAGATTCAAAGGAAGGGGTTGAATAGCAAATAATAACATGCAAGCATACAATGGAGATATGCATATGCAATGCAAAATGAAAAGATATGCAATTTCAGTTCTTGAATTGTTGGCCCCAAAGATATGAGACCAATTGTTGGAAGTATTCATTTTGGCATTTATGCAATATGAAATATTCAAAATGATGCATTTCAAAATATGCACTATATGTATGCTGAAAATGCCAACTATGCAACAAGACACACGATGAGCTTCATCTTCCAAAAGTACTATGTGAATGATATGCAGAAAGTGATATGCAAATATGCAATATGATGCAAGATTTCAGATTTCACATGACACTCTATATGCACCTAATGCAACTGATGCATGACATGCATTACCAATTGTTAAAATGTGAGGACACAATTTTATTTTGAAAAGAGAATTCAGAAAATTCATGCAAAGCATCAAAATCATCACATGTGAACTTTTCTTGAAAACAGTTGTGTTTTTATCCAAAAAGATGAGTGGCACATTGGTAAAGACCATGGAACATTGATCAAATTCAGTCCTCAAAATGTTCAGCCACAGAACAACATCATCATGCTGAGAGAATGGAAAATATCAATCTCAAAATTTTCAGCTTGCAAGACTTCCCCATAATCAATGCATGATTTCAGAAAATTCATTTATGTTTGATGCCATATGCATATATGATTCATGGTACTAGGCGGAGGCACATTCTCACGCATGGTGATAGCTTTCAGACACGCTTGACCTGCCCTTCCACATGTCACCATTTTATATACCATGTAATCATTGAAATGATGATCAGAAACAAAAGTATTCTCATTTGACATCGGGGGTTTAGCAAAAGACATTCAATGGATACACTCTCATATATACTACTCAGATGTTTCAATACCATTCAGCCAAGCATTCATCATCCACATTTTTAAAAGTAACCAAAGGGTATTCTAAACTTCAAAATCACTGTCTGTCAAGATATGGCATTAACATCAAGACCAAAGAGCTTCAAACAAACACTTTATTTTCTCACCCTTATCTTGAGTTACCTTTATTAACATTCTCAAACTCTTCGCTTTATTTCGCTTGTTGTCATCTTCATCCTTGATAGTTGTGTTTATTAACATTTCTCATCTTAGATACCCATTCAAAACCTTAAGCAATCTCAAACAAGAGATACAGAAGTGAAAGATCAAGATAACTCCCTCATGAAATGCTTCTGCAGGATGAAGAACGAACTTGAAGCAAGTGTGAAGTAATGCAGCACGAACAGAGGTTGGATCTTGATTTCAGATGCATCTTTCAGTTGTACATGATCTTGGGGCTTGATTCAAGCTTCTTCCTTTCAATTTCAGCTTCAGAGCAAGGTGGAAGAGGGCTTAAGAGCTACAACTCCGAACCTGCACATACCAATTAGAATGTCTCAACAACCCCTTAGATCTCACCTCTCTTCTTATTTATTTAATGCCACTAGGGTTTATTTAATTGATTAGGACAGTCAAAGATAGCTTGGGAACCAGATCCACATTTTGTGGAGTGTTTTATGGAAGTTAGACTCGGATTGGAAGACTTTAGAAGCAAGAAAACGGTGGTCAAAAGTGACGGCTGGAGGTCGGAATTGAAGGGGTCGACCCTCGTGTTTCCCGAACCCAAATAGAACCAATCTTTGGTTCTGGGTTACAGGGGTCGACCCTTGGGGTCGACCCCAGGGTCGACCCTCGTGATTCCAGAACCCAAACAGAACCAAATTTTTGGTTCTGTGTTACAAGGGTCGACCCCAGGGGTCGACCCTTTCAGGCATGGTTCATAAAAATGGTTCTGTTTTGAACTGAACCTGAGAGGGTCGACCCCATGGGTCGCCTTCTTCTTGTTTGGGCCTGAAAAATAACTAAAACCACCATCAAATCAATGGGAAACAATTGATTAAATATTACCATAATCCCTTGAAGATCAACCATGATTTTTCATCCTGAAAAACATGATAAGGCAAGAGCTTAGTTGAAAATCAAGATCTTTACATCAAGCATTAACACTATGAGCATGTTCACAATAAAATACATCATTGAATATATTCCAAGAGTGAAGGAGGAACGAGATATCCATTTAACTCCTTATAGCAACACTTACTTCATTGTTTTACCTGAGTTCACATTTCTTGTTAATTGGTTGAATCATTCATACATAGAGTCATGAAATTCCAAATATTATTCACCATTGCATGATAGTATAAATTTGGAATTCAAAGAGTAAGGAGCCAAGCCACATAAAATAATATTGAGTCACATTCAATTTGATCATCATCCAAACTCTCATCAATCCACACATCATTACCTTAGGGGCTAGCAATGGTATTTGCATCTCAATCAATCATTTAGCATTACCATGCATGACATGAGGCTCAATATGACATTTATCCAAGCATATTTTTCACAATGCAATGTGCTAGCATCAAAGCACATATGAGCCTTATAGAGTAACAAATGCATCGACATGATATCTCAATAAAAGTAGTTTGTGAGCATTTCCACAACCATTTAGTTTGTGATCATTTTCATAGCCATTTCCACAACCATTTCAAACTTCATACACAGGAAGACATGAATAATCATTCACGCACAAGGCCAAGCAACAAAGACATTTTGTAATCATCAAAATCACATTCACAATAATACTTATTATAAGATGATTTAGAAATGATGTATAAATTTAATATATGTCTTGAGGAAGGATGTTAATTCAAGAAAATTTAAATAATTTAAATATATAATTAATAAAATGACGTCTAAGCGTTTGACGCATATTAATCTACGACTTTCCGAAAAGACGTATATTCTTAATATGCGTCAAAGCAAAAGACACTAAGTAAATCAACTCATGTGGTCACGATTCAATCAGGATGACTTGTTACAGTTCATTTAAGACGGTGAACAGTAGCACTTATAAAATTAATAATAATTTTAAATATTTAAAAGTATGAAAATTAAGAATATTTTTCAGAGATCATGAAAATATGTAGATTGAAATTTTTACTCACTTAGATCATAAGATATAAAATTTTCAAGATTTAGATACAATTTATTAAAAAAAAGAGTTTGCGACTGGTGCAACCGATGTTAAATACAGAAAACGAAATGTGCGTCTGAATGAATGGGCACATATTCTTCGTAGCGTCCACTTCGTGGATGTTAAGTAACGAATATGCAGTGAGGTAATGATTTAAAAGAAGAAGGCAAATCGTGAGGTAAAGAAGAGAAAAAGGGCACAAACGTATTAGCATGTTTAAGAAGGTACAGGATTTATTTTAACAAGAATTTTAGACTGAGTGGATGGGCGTAGATTCAAATGTTTATGTTATTAAATGAACAGTGCAGAGTCTATTTAAAACTTCAAATCCTTGGTGTAAACAAATTGAAATCATGCAATCCATATACCAAATCGAAGAGCACTAAAAACTCTACTTAACATGTTATTTTATTAAATTTTTGCTCGAGGGAATGTCTATCTTAGGATGGGAAAAAGGAGACACCACTTGCACGACCGCGCTAACCGCCCCAGAAATACCCCATAAAATTTCACAACCAAACTCCCCTCGGACACCCACGTACAAGCCATCAAAGCGATGGTATTTAACTACGCGCTATATGATCTATTTATAGATTCACTCGCCGTATAACGTATAATAAGTAATCCCAATAAAAATCTATTTAGTTAATTAGAGTCCTAATTACCATCCTTACCAGCCACAGATCAAGCCCAATTAAAAAAAATTATAATCCAACAGATTTTATTTTGCTTGGTTTCATGGATATCAAATTTTAAAGTTTGCATGGGATTAACATCCTACGGTTCTAACTTGATCATGCATCACAGTTACTGTTCATTTGGGATGAACAGTGCCACTTTTAACCTAACAGGGGTTTAATGAAACACGGGACATGGAAATTATCAGAAAAATTTAAGGAATCTATCCATATGCATATCATAATTTTATTCCGCATGATTTCATGGATATAGAATTTTAAAGGTGCATGTAATTATGAAGTTAATAGAAGAACTTGCGTCAGGCTAACATGCTAGATTAATTGGGTTATGCCTGGGAGAGAAAACCTGCCTGATGGTGGAAGAAAAAGGAAGAAGATGAAGACGATGACGACGGGTAAGAGGAAGACCTCACGAACTCATGAACAGGAAGGAGCTTCCCCTTCGAACGCCGCCGCAGTAATAATCATTACTGTGTTTGAACAGGCGTTATTTAATGGATGAGTAGGACAAGAGTCCTCCTACGTGCATGGAATCTTAAATTGGTTAAAATTTCCAAGATGGATCTTATCCTTTCCAAAACCTCAGCCACCATCCTCCTTTGGTACACAAAACCCTAAAGCACATAGGTCAACTTGCCCTTTTCGAACTCTTCTTCAATTAGACCCCATTAACCATGTTAGTTAAAAAAAGCCCCTTTAACTAAGCTAATACTAATGGACTTTAATATAGGTTAATAGGAAACCCAAGCCCGCTGGTCAGTGTTTAAGTCCATTAATGTTAAGGGCTTCTCCATATATTAATATGGAAGCCCATAGCCCATTTGCTATTTGAGGGTTTACGTTATTAAGGGCTTTAATGGGTTTTTGTTTAAAGCTTATTTGTAGTGAATTTAAGGCTTCACGGGTGATACTAATTGGGTTGGGCTTATTAAGGATTTATTATCTCAAAATATTTTTTTGTCATCCTATAATTCATTGGGGTGCTACACCCTCACCCACTTAAAAGAATTTGGTCCTCTAAATTCATATGACATTTCTCTTCCAAAATAGCCAACAATATACTAGAAAGGTAATGAATGGAATTTACTCTTCTAATGGAATGGAATAGGACTAGCTCAAGGTTAAGGGGTACCTCTCACTACTTCATCGGTAGGTTCGTTCAAAGTTTGAAGCCTTCCTTGACGTCGTGCCCCAACATGGTCTTTAGCCTGCGGAGGTTGATCCTTTAGAAGAGAACAACTTGCTACCTTGTGGTCCTTGCTTCCACAACGAAGGCATGCACCTAACTTCCTCCAACATTACTCCGACCGATGATTTCTTTTCCCACAATATTTACACGTCTTTTGCGGCACTTCATCCTGCCTATCTCCTCCTTTTATCTTCTTGCTATTAGAAGACCCACTACTATCATTAGATCTTTTCTTACCATTCTCAGTTCTCCTTACTAACTCCTTCTTTTCCCTCCGAGCCTTGATTTTTTTTGCCATCTTTATGACATCTTCTAACAATTGAGCCTTAGCTGAAACCATCTTCGGATAGGTTTGTATATCCATTGGCGCCAACTGAGGAATAAACTGAAGTTTTAACCCGTTCATAAATCTAAAGCCTTCATTCTCTCGGTCATAATCAGATAAGGCGCATAACGAGACAACCTTGAGAATTGGGCCTCATATTCGGCCACAGACATACTCCTTTACTTCAACGATGCGAATTCTGCCGCGTTCCTTTCTTTAATTCTCTCCAAAAAATATTTATCATTAAAATATGCTAAGAATTCCACACATGATACTTGATTATCGGGCAAGGTTGCTTCTATGGACTCCCACCATGCCCTAGCATCCTTTTCTAGCTGAAACGTAGCCAACAG
The DNA here is from genome assembly GCA_022559845.1 of Amorphophallus konjac. Classification (NCBI taxonomy): domain Eukaryota; kingdom Viridiplantae; phylum Streptophyta; class Magnoliopsida; order Alismatales; family Araceae; genus Amorphophallus; species Amorphophallus konjac. Next base: position 188,963,384 of record CM040118.1, on the reverse strand, counting down.
AACCTTATCTTGGTCCGAACACTACATTATTCAGAATATCCTTTCAACCTCCTTTACCCAATGTTCCGCCTTGTCAGGGTCGGTTGATCCATCAAACCTACGGTTTAACGTCCCGGGTTTTTTGGATATATTTTGGATCAGGATCCATGGGTTTCGGATCGCTTTTGTGGGTCCCAGATTAAGTTTTGCCATTTACGCGTGTTTTCACCTATCGAGTCTTCAGAACCCTGTGTAGGGTGAACCGTTGCGTTCTCCGACTCCGAGACGTTTCCAGGGTGTTGTACGTTTTTTGAGGATCGTGGGAAGTATTTTTTTCTTATTTTTTGTATTTTTTGAAAATTTTGGATTGTCTATATATTAAACCCCGTTCTCTCTCCCCATCTCTCATTTCTCTCCCTCTCTCTTCTCTCACGCTCCCTCCTTCTCCCCTCTCTTCTCCGACGGTCGACGGAGGCAGATGGGGGCGAGGCGGCGAGGTTTGGGGGGCGGGGGACGGCGAGGACAGGTCGAGGATAGAGAGACGGAGGCACGGCGAAGCTCGGTCACGAGTTCGGGACGCCGCGACGGTTCGTGGGTCATTTTCTTGGCAGATCGGCATCCTCGTTGCATGGAATCTTCTATGGAGGTAGGGGGACGGTTCCCTAGCTCGTGTACTTCCTTTCCCATGAGTTTGGTAGCATGTGGCGAGCCAATTGGGTTTATTTCTTCGCCGGAGGTAAAATGTGTGATTTTGAGGTGTGAGCCAGATTTAACGTTTTGATTGCATTTTTGGGGTTTAAATGGGTCCTCTCGGTGCTAGAGAGGTTGGGGAATTGTTTCCCCGTGTTTTCTCCTTCACATGGGTGTGAACGGGGCGTGGAATGTGATTTTCCACCGAGTTCACCATTTTCGGGGTCGGAGCGAAGTAGCGGTCGTACTAGGAACCGCTACTTGATGAGGCGGTCCTCTAGAGACCGCCACTTGCCCCCTTAAGTCGATTCCAGGTAGCGGCCACGCGATAGACCGCCACCTGTGGCTGGCGGTCTGGGCGTGACCGTTTTAAGGCGCTAGCGGTCAGGGGGCCGGACGCTATTTCTTCATCTGTGTCCCGTGTAGTAGCGGGCTCGCAACTTACTGCTACTCTCTGAGTAGCGGTCAGGCCTGGACCGCCACTACAGTTACGGCCTTGGGGATGACCGCCCCTTGACCATGTGTTTTTGGGCAGCTAGCGGCCCAGGATGGACGGCCATTTGGTGGCTTGCGGTCTAGGGTGGACCGCCACTTGATGTGACGGTCCACGGAGGACCGCCACTTGGTTTTCCGTGTTGGTGTGTTCCGGTCGCATTGTGTTGACCCCCGGTCGACCCGGTTATGACCTAGTGGTCGACCTTCGGTCTCGTGGATGTCTTGGACACCCCGTGGGTTATGTGTCTGTATTTTTGAGGTGTCTGGAGGTACCGTGTTAGCCCAATTAGCGTGCCCGTAGGTTTGGAGGGTCTGTGTGACCCCAAGTGTTCCGGGCTTTCGTGTTCTCGCTAGAACGAGTCACCGTGCATCGGCATGTGCGCGGTGGATTATTCCCACACGTCATTGGCTTTCCTGTAAGTATTTTTCGAGTGGGCCGTGGGTTTGGCCCTTGGACTATGAGTCCAGTCACCCAACTTAGGGATGGAGGTTTCCTACCTTTCCCTTGGATAGGGGATCGACTCAGCGACTTGTGAGCTACCTTGAGAATTATGCTACCGTGGTTTCTAACCTAGGGATAGGCCAGATTGACGGCATGGAGCCATCCTGGTAAAACGGTCTTGACCCGAGTCGTGTGACTCAAGGACCGTTGGGTTAGTAGGTTTAGAAGGTTGTCTAGAGTCTGGTTGCTCTGAACCACCTGTTACTCCGCGTTACTCGCGATGGGTGCGTGCGTGACTTTCCGTGTTCACGTTTAGTGACCTCTCACTAGTTGTAACATTCTTACAGCACGCGTTTGCTGACCCACCCTGGAGTGGTGGAGCGGCTTACCCGAGAGAGATGGTTTTTAGGCTGGTTACCGTAGGGCCCCTTCGTGCAGCCTGAGTCCGGACTTTGGGGAAGAACCAGCTAGAGGATCTGACCTAGGGCACATGGTCTGTGTGTGCACACGTGGTTGGGGGCATCGGACCCGCGCTGACGAGTGCAACCCAAGCTAGTCCTTTGTTGGCACTCAAAATATGATCGTTGGCGACCAAGCCGCAAAGACAAATGATACGGCCCACTAAAGCACGGAAGCCGATAAAGATTGACTTACTGAAGACTTCTCAAGCTGCCAGAGCCCCGAGTCACCTGGAATGAACACCGGGGACTTCGCCTCATGAAAGTCGAGATGAATCTACAACCAACCGGTAGTGCGACCAGGCCTGCCTAATGATCCGGCATCGACTCCGTTGTGCTGCTACTCTACACCCGTCGCCCGACCAAGGACGGCGGTCTACCCGGTGGCTCGCCACCTGAATGAAGACTCTCCTAAGGAGGAAGAATGCCATCGGCTCTTCATAACAAGGAACCGAAGGCTCTGTCAGCAAAAGGTCCTTACCCGACATGGGTTCGGCTTCTCGCCATAGTGGGTCCGTTAGTGGCCGAATGATCGCCAGTCAAGGCGGAATTATCCCGGATGCCATACCATCCCGTAAGGAAGCTTTGAGCACGAGTCGGGCCGAGCCGGAAGCACAAATCATAGTGCCGAAGGCCGTGTCAGCAAAAAACCCGTGCGCTCAAGCCAAACACACACGGAGTTCGGATTAAGGCCGTACATTGTACCGAGAGCTTCGTCAATGCCCCGTCAAGGTTTTTCAAGGACCGCGGCGAGAGGAATCATCAACGATGACCTCCGGAATCATCCCCGGACTCATCGACTAGCCTTCGGTAACCAAACGAAGCTAATACGGCGTCCCGTTCACCGGCGCGCGAATGCTCAAAAGGGGAGGTTGCTTTCCCGGTGCGCCCCTCCGTGGCGCCGGGGAACTTGGGATTATAAAAACATTGTTCGTCCAAGTAAAAAAGAGGAGAACGATTGGAAAAAGGAATTATCCAGAGAGAGAGCCTGAGGGTTTTCTTGTTGGAAAAGTCTCCCTTCTGAGCGTCTCCACGGCCGCCGCCCTGTTCTATTCGAAGTTCCCGTCGCCGGAGAGGAAGATCTATGTTTCTGTCACTCTTAGGTGGGTTGCCGTCGTGTTTCCTCGTCGATTCTTCCTTCGACTTTCTCTTGCTGTGGTGTAAACAAAAAGGGGGGAAACGGCGATGATATGAGCCGTCTCCCCCCCATCATCTTTGCTATTTCTCTCCCTGTAATTTCTGCTTTCACTTGATGTCAACGGCGACCGAGCAACAACGCCGGCGTCCATGAATGTAATCTGTGCTTCTTTTCCTATTGATGAAATGAATGTGATGCTCGAGTGCATCGATAAAGTGTTCAACCTTATCTATTTTCTCCCTTGCCACCTCCCTCATTTATTGTGTTTCTCTCCTGCAACCAGTGAGACGGCACCATGCTACAGTGCCGGCTCTGGGAAAAATGATGCATATGTCTGCTAATTGCCGAGATAGTGAGTGAGATATGCTCGTGTTCGGCGCCATATCTACCTTCTCTATTATATCTTTTGGGCTAAAGTTTATGTGTTCAATTGCTTCTCTGCGTGTGTGGCTTTCGAACCTGGGTTTTCCGGTGTCGAACATGCCCCGGAGCGTGGGCTACATTAATTGTTCTTCCCCTTTTCCCGAGAGTCTTTCTTTTCAGCACGATCGCCTATGTTTTGCTTCGAGCATATATCATATGTGTCATGACGGGAGGCACATCCGTATGTCCACCTCCGCTCGTCTTTGCTCTAGGACTGGATCTCTGGTGTTCCTCTGCTCCGCCCATAGCGTAGGGGAGATGGGGCACCAAGATACCTCTTGGTTAGTCGCTCCAGTTCGTCGCCTGATCTAATATCCTCCGATAAACATTTGTCCTGCTAAACCCCATATTCGCATGCTTATCTCTATTTTCACTCCGTTCGTATACGAAATCCAGGAGCCTGCTCTATAGCATTGCTCTGATACTTGGGGAGGGAGCTATATTTTCACTGTTCCATTGAAAGCACCATTTGGTCACAGGAACTCATCTATCTGTGATGAGTTTCCCAAAGGCCCTTGAGTGTATAGTAACATGGGTTAATCCCAATATATCCAAATCCACAGTCTCTAATGGATTTTGTGGTGGCCGTGGGATGTGTGCCCCTCGTAGGCTAGCCCTCGGGGTTCCCTTCCCTCTACCGGTCGTCCCGATTCGAGCGTCGAGTCAACTCGGGTCGCGTGCCCCTCGTAGGCTAGCCCTCGGGGTTTTCGCTCCCATCATGAGTCGACTCATTTGTTCACTTCCACCCATGGACTTGGTGCCCCTAGTAGGCTGGACCTCGGGGTCTTCCTTTCCGTTCGGGTTTACCGGTTGCCGTTGTGCCACCTGGCCCTCAGGGGTTTACTCCGCCACGTGAGTACTTCCCCACTTCTCCCTGACAATCCTCTGGGATGGGAAGATGCTGCCAGATTTTCAGCACGAATAAGTTAATAAACCGGCTTGATTTGGAACAATCGCCGCACTCGAGTATGAACCTCGCGCGAGCCTATGACTTGACTTCTGGACGGCCCGAGACCGATCCGATGAATGACTGACTCAATAAACTTTTAAAAACCCTCCAAAATATTTCAATAAATCTAAAAATAAACCAATAAAACCTCGGTTTTCGTGGAACGGGGCTAAATCGGCGCCGTCGACACCCGGCGTGCCTTAATACGGCGTGCCCTAAAACGGCGCGCCCTATTCCGGCGCGCCATCAAAGGGGCACGCCGTTTTAACCCATCCCCCTATACCTACGGCAGGTGGCACCATTTTAAACCTTTACCCACGCTTGGACCGTGCCATTTAATCTTTTAGCTACGCGTACCGTGCCGGTTTCATTCCGAATCGTCTCGTCGTGCCGTTTCAATCCTCTCCTCGCCTCCGGGGTGATTTCCAATGCTAATAATAGAATCAAATAAATATTGTAATAAATAAATTGAATAAACTGGTTTGTCTAAACCTGAATTAGCTAGTTTCATAGCTTCATCATCATGTTTTAGTCTAAGCATTCATGCCGCATCAATGTATGCTTGAGTGCATGGGCCCTCGGTATATCAAATGACATTAGCAGGAAGCTGGGCAATGCCCGACGGGGAGTTCTTGCCATGCGTGATGGCAGTCTTCAGACCTATATCCTCCGCCACGTATTATGGGTTCCGCCCGAATAAACCGTGCATGGTAGATTACAATATCTTGCATGATCATTCGCATCCTTTGCATTCTTTATCCCGGCCTCAACAGCCCATTATCTCGGCAATTAATCAAAGGTTTTCCCTCCTCGCGGGGGATGTAATTAACGCCATATCCTTTATGGTATGGTGGACTGCTGGTCCCAACCGAATCTCACTCTCGCCCGACACGGGTCAGAATGAGCGCACAATAAACTCGTCACGTACGTGACTGGCATGCCCGCGCAGTCAATCAGTCAGTTAATTATCGGCTAATTAATTGGTTGATCGACGCGTGAATAAACCAAATAAACACAATAAAAAATAATTTTTAACAAAAAGAAAATAAAATCAACAAGATCTCATCGAAACAGTCTGGCACGCCCGATGGGACCAGTGTCACCTTTCATTTCTTTGTCGAGATACTTGGGCTTCGAGGCCCTCTCAAAGGTTGCTGATCGTCGGTTTGTTTATCTTTTCAGGCGAACGATGACGACAACAACTGCACTGACTGGTGTCGACTTCGGCCCTTCGATCGTTGCCGGTCATGCGCAAGGGTACCTGGCGGTGCCCATGGTGTTCGGCAACTTCCCTGCTGTTGTTGACTTCCCCAACTTCTTGGGGTTAGCCTTTGTGGATATGCTGGAAGTGGAACCCTCAGAGCCCATCAAGGGAGCTACGAAGAAGATGGAGCCTCTAAAGGCTCGATGCTGCCACGACTCGCTCAAGGGTCCAACTCAGGTCGCTAGCTGCCTGGTGCACCACGCTGTTCCTGGGGCCCGCCCCGATGCTGCCAACAAAAACTCTGGAGGTCGCCGGCGCAAGCAAGGCCGGAGGAACACTGCTGTGGTTATCGATTCCCTGTCTCAGTCCGGTAAATCCATGATGCTTGGTGTGACGACCCGAGGGTCCGAGTACCGGAAAGGAACCGGCACGTCTCGAATCTCGGCCCGCCAACCCACGAGTCTGGAGACTCGGAAGGGTAGAAAGGAGTGGTGTGGGGTACAAGAGAAGCTGCAACGACCATAGAGATAGCACAATAATCCAAAATAAAATGCACAGAATGATATAAATAAATAAACTGCTACAAGGTCCACAGTGTCTCATGTCCAAAAGAAAGTACAGTCAACAGAAAAGAAAGTACAACTACACGGGGCATCCCCCGACTCTAGCAGACTGGCGACTAACCCTGACTAGAAGAACCACGCTGAAACTCGGCCGCGCCTCTCGAAGACCCCGCCTCACCTGAAAAGCAGGGGTGAGCCTCATTTCATTGGCCCAGTAGAGATCCCGCGAATCCCCACCTCGCACTAGAAACGAGAAAGCAGAAGGTAACCCTACCTAACAAGAGCACGGTAAAGCCAACAAGCTAAAGTAAATAAACAGAAAAGCTGTCCACTCTAACAGCACCGTACTACTGAACCTCGGTCTAATAAAACACGAGTCCACGCCTGCCAGTGAACAGGAGCACTGTCCACAAGAAGAACGACTGGAAGCATCCCCTAACGTCTTACACCGCGTCACAAGTGTCTAGCTACTACGCCCCGGGCGTGAGACTCAGACACGCAACAAGTACCACAACAAGGACTAGCTGGGGTCACGCTCGTCAGCGCGTGTCCTAAGCCCCCAACTACGTGTGCACACACAGACCATCTGCTCTAGGTCGGGTCCTCTAGCTGGTTCTCCCCCCCACCGGACTCTGGTGGCAAAAGCAAGGGGCCCTATGAGAACCAGCCTAAAAACTGCGTCACACTAGGTCTCGCTCTCCACCACTCCCAGGTGGGTCCACACACGCGTACGCAGGGAGCTACGACTAGTGGACAGGTCACTGGAAGTAAGGACCAACTCACGGAAACCGTCGGCTACACACTAACACAGATTCTCGATAACCAAACGGTAGGTACGGATGCCGGGGACACGCATGAGGTCCGAGCGTCCCTCAAGTCACGCGGCAACCCTATCGAGGCAACTAATCCTCCGGGAAGAACCCCGGGTGCCCCTGTGGCTCTCACTGGGTGCTCATGGCATCCCTCGGCCACACGCCACCACCGGGTCCAAAACTCACCCAACCGGAGGTGAAACTGTCGACATAAAACGTGGCTCGGGAAGGGGGATTAACGTGCTAGGGACCCAGAGCGTGACACTGTCGCACTATGGTCCCCTAGCGCGATCCCTGAAGAACGTGCTAGCAGAAGCTAGCGCGTTCTCCAAGAAGGCGCTAGCCGAAGCTAGCGCGTTCAACAAGAATGCACTAGGGAAAGGTAGCGCGTTCTTCAAGAACGCGCTGCCTGCCCCCGGCGCGACACGAACCGCCAACTGTTCGTCTTCCCGGATGAACGCGCTCGGACGATACGGCGCGTTCATCAAGAACGCACCACTGGACTATAGCGCGACAACGGGCCAAGCCCGGTTCTCGAACTACGGCCGGAAATCATAAAACCATGCCCATCCACCCCCCTTGGTGAAGGGAAAACAGTGGGGAATCACCCCCAGATGTCCTAGCATGCATCTAGAACCCCGAATCAATCAAGAAAACTCCAAAACGATGGATTCGGCGCTCAAAACCCCAAGCATGGAAATAACCCTCCCGGCATGAATCTAGCCCATCTCGGCCTTTCCATGGCCTAGGAATCACGGGAAATGCTGGAAAGAGGGCAAGGATCCATCCCCCTACCTTAAGGAAGCTCGAAATCCACCGAATCGCCGCCGAACTTCAAATCTAGCTCAAACACGAACTCCACTCCCATGCACCAATGGGGGCACCGCCACGATCCTCTCGCCACCGCCGTCGTCACCGCGCCGTCGCCGTCGTCCGCCACCCGTCGCCGGAGGAGGAAGGGGCGCCGCGGGGTCCAACGGGCAAGAAGGGGGGGTGTGACCGTTGCGCTCACGGGGGAGGAAAGAAGAAAGAAGAAAAAGAGAAAGAAAAGGGAAAAAGAAAAAGGCTATAAATAGAAAATCCGAAAAATACCAAAAATACCAAAAAATAGAAAAATACACCTCCTCGACCGTCTCGAAGCGCTGATCGCAACGGTACCACTCGCGGGATGGTGAACGACCTGGTTCACCCGCTACATGGTTTCGAAGGATTCGTCGAAACCCACACGCGGAAATCAGAAAACACACATCGGAAAAGCCGCGGACACACTCCGGGCCTCCGAAACGACTCCGGATCGCGCCGATCCGAACACGAAAGATGTCCGAAACGAAATTTCGGACACAACAGAGTCAGACACTCCAAGAAACCAAATCCGGGACCCACGAAGAAGGTTTCGGATGGTCCGGGACATTACAGCCCTCCCCCCTTAAACGAATTTCATCCTCGAAATTCAAGGACAAGGCACAAGAACGGGGGAAGACTCACACAAACAAATAAGGATACAGCTCCCGCATCTCATCCTCGCGCTCCCAAGACGCTTCGCCGCCAGAATGACGCTGCCAGACCACCTTAACCAGAGGAATAACCTTATTCCGCAGGTGCTGCTCCCGCCGATCCTCAATGCGAACAGGAAACTCTAGAAGGGACAGATCTGGGGTCACCTCAGGCCAAACGGCATCCTCGAGAACATGAGAATCATCGGGCATGTACTTCCGAAGCATCAACACGTGGAACACATCATGCACGGCGGAAAGCTCCAGAGGTAGCTGCAACTGATAAGCAACTTCCCCAACACGCTCAACGATGGGAAAGGGGCCAATGTAGTGGGGACTCAGCTTCCCACGCCTACCGAAGCGCATCATGCCCTTCATGGGAGACACTCTCAAGAAAACTCGATCTCCCACAGCAAAGCTGAGAGGTCGCCTCCTTCGATCGGCATAACTCTTCTGCCGGCTCTGAGCTGCCAACATCTTCTGCCGAACGAGATGCACCACCTCAACGCACTACTGCACCAAATCTGGTCCGGTCAAGGCACGTTCGCCCACCTCGAACCAATCAAGCGGAGTCTGACAAGGTCGCCCATACAACGCCTCATAGGGAGCCATACCGATGCTCGAATGATAGCTGTTGTTGTAGGCAAACTCCACTAATGGCAGGTGGTGGGTCCAACTCCCCTGCCACTCCAAGCAACAAGCTCGCAACATGTCCTCTAAAGTCTGAATGGTCCGCTCAGACTGACCATCCGACTGAGGATGATAGGCCGAGCTGAATGCCAACTCAGTGCCTAGAGCCTTCTGGAAGCTCCTCTAGAATCCAGAAGTAAAACGGGGGTCACGATCGGACACGATGGAGATAGGAACTCCATGCAACGGGACGATCCGCTCCACGTACAGACGAGCCAAACGCTGCACGCTCCAACTGACCTTGACTGGCAGCAACCGCGCCGTCTTCGTCAGTCTATCCACTAGCAACCAGATACTATCCTCCCCGCTAGACGTCCTCGGCAATCCGACCACAAAATCAGTGGTCACGTGGTCCCACTTCCACGCGGGAATGTCCAAGGGCTGAAGTGTGCCTCCTGGTCACTAGTGCTCAGCCTTCACCTGCTGACAGGTCAAACACCTGGCCACAAATTTCGCAACATCTCTCTTCATGCCAGGCCACCAAAACTGCCTCTTCAGGGTCTGGTACATCTTGGCCGATCCGGGGTGCACGGCATACCGACTCCCATGAGCCTCACGCAATACATTACGCCGCACCTGCCCCTCGGCTGGCACATACAATCTACCTCTGAACCTCACAGCTCCATCCTCGCCAAACTCCACCTCGGCCATCGACAAAATACGAGGTAGCTCAGGGTCCGCTCGCTGGGCCTCAGTCACCTGTCGACGCACCGCGGGCGTGACAGTCAGACTCGCAAGGACAGCCGAACCCTGGTCCTGAGGGACCTTGAGCCTAAAAGTCATGGCCGGGACCTGCTCCCAAAGCCTCCACTTCCTCAACAACATCTGACTGACCGTTACCCTCCTGCTCAGAGCATCAGCCACGACGTTCATCCTGCCAGGCTGATAGGACAGAGTGAAATCATAATCCTTCATGTACTCCATCCATATCCTCTGCCTGAGGTTAAGGTCCTTCTGCGTAAACACATACCGCAAACTCTGATGGTCAGTGAAAAGCTCAAACCTCTAGGCGTACAAATAATACCTCCAGATCTTCAGAGCGAAGATCACCGCTGCCAACTCAAGATCATGAGTAGGGTAGTTCGCCTCATGTGGCTTCAACTGCCGCGATGCATATGCCACAACTCTCCCATGCTGCATCAACACAGCACCGAGGCCTACCCCGGAAGCATCCGTACACACCACAAAACCACCCGAGCCAGACTGCAACACCAAAACCGGAGCAGTGGTAAGCAATCTCTTCAGCTCCATGAAGCTCCGCTCACACTCCTCCGTCCAGATGAACGGCACCTCTTTCCGCGTAAGCCTGGTCATCGGGGCCGCAATACGAGATAAATCCTAAATAAACCTCCGATAATAACTTGCAAGCCCCAAGAAACTCTGAATCTCCGTGATAGAACTTGGCCTCGGCCACTGAACCACTGCCTCGACCTTGGCCGGGTCCACGGAAACACCATCACCAGAAATAACATGCCCCAGAAAGTGCACCTCTCGGAGCCAGAACTCGCACTTGCTGTACTTGGCATACAACTGGTGATCGCGCAGGGTCTGCAATACCGCTCTCAAATGCTGCACATGCTCCTCAGCAGACCGCGAATACATAAGGATATCATCCACAAACACGACCACAAACTGGTCCAAGTACAGACGAAACACCCTATGCATCAAATCCATGAATGCTGCGGGGGCATTGGTGAGCCGGAACGGCATCACCAAGAACTCATAATGCCCATACCTCGACCGAAACGCCGTCTTCTCCACGTCCGACTCTCGGATCCGCAGCTGGTAATAACCCGATCTCAAATCGATCCTCGAAAACACCTGGGCCGACTGAAGCTGATCGAACAAGTCATCAATCCGCGGCAACAGATACTTGTTCTTAACAGTCACCTGGTTCAACTGACGGTAGTCGATGCACAGTCTCAAACTACCATCCTTCTTCTTTACAAATAACACCGGCGCACCCCACGGTGAATAACTAGGATGAATATACCCCTTGGCCAGTAACTCCTGTAATTGCGCCTTCAGCTCTCGCAACTCGGCAGGCGCCATCCGATAAGGGGCCCTCGACATAGGCATCGTACCTGGCACCACCTCAACCACGAAATCAATCTCTCGTTGCGGTGGCAACCCTGGCAACTCCTCAGGAAAAACATCGGGGAACTCGCACACGACAGGAACATCCTCTACCTCAGGACCCTGCAGCTCGACCAAAACCACGGATGCGAGAAAGCCCTGACAACCTGCATCAAGCAAATGACGCGCACGGATAGCCGAAATAAGCAAGCGGGAAGAGGAAGACCGAATACCTTGGAAATAAAAGGTGGGCCCACGAAGCTGTCGGAAGTAGACCTTCTTCGAGCCGCAATCTACCAAAGCATGATGAACCTCGAGCCAATCCATGCCCAAAATCACATCAAAGTCCTGAAGCGGTAACGCGTAGAGTTTAGCCGGCAAGTTCCGCCCTTCCACCCACACAGGTACCTTCTCAAAGCAGTACGGGGTGATCATGAAGTCACCGATAGGTAACTCTACCGCCAAGTCACAGGACACCTCGGTCACTGGGTCCTCCACGCTCTGAGCAAAATCTTCCGAGATGAACGAATGGGAAGCACCTGAATCGAACAAAACACGAGCCGCACAACCCAAAATCGATAGAGTACCTTCCACCAAATGCGACGCCTCAGCCTCTGCCCTGGTCATGTGAGTCACTCTGCCTCAGGATCTCTGCCTCCCCACAGTAGCTGACCGTGACAAGTGAGGAAACTGTCCCTGTTGCTGGTACTGCTGCGGCTGTGCTGACGACTGTTGGGGCCGAAACTGCTGCTGCTGAAACTCGTGCGGCTGGCGCGGTCTCTGCGGATAGTCACGTGCCATGTGCCCTGGCTGGTCACACCTAAAGCAAATCACGGGCGCTGAACACGGCCTATCCGGATGAGAACCACCGCACCTAGGACAGACACCCCGCGAACCAGTCATCGAACCCTGACGCTGAAAAGCCGCTGGCTGCTGAACACTGCCCATCGACTCCTGCTTCGATTCCTTACGATCTTGACGCCTCTTGCCAAATCCAGCTTCCTTAAGCAACTTCTTAAGTTTCGACTTGAAGGATGAACCTGGCGCAGGAGCCGCAGTCTGCGTCGCCACTGATCCACCTGTTGAGAGCTGGACGGTACTTTGCTGTTCCATCCCTGCCGGTTGGCTGAAATCTGCCTGCACCTGACTAGCACTGCCCTGCCCTCGAACCTTCTGTAAATCTCTCTCCAGTGCCGATGCTGCCTTGCACGCCGCATCCAACGTGGTGAATCCTAACGCAAGAAGATGATGCCTCAACTCTAGCCTCAAACCACCCACAAACTGATCGGTCCTGACCTCCTCATCTGCCACGATATGAGGAGCATAACGGCCCAACTCGATAAACCTAGCACGGTACTGCATCACCGTCATGTCACCCTGAGTCAACTCCATAAACTCACGCAACCTCTGCGACCTGACAAAAGACGGGCAGAAGGCACGCTCGAAAGCCGTGACGAACTCCTGCCAAGTAATCTGTCGAAGAGGACGAGATCGGAACGCTGAACCCCACTCTGACGCCCACCAAGTACGGGCCGATCCCTGAAGACGATGAGTAGCCAGCGCCACCTGCTCCTCCTCGGGACACTCCATCGCACTGAAAATCCGCTGAACATCATCCAGCCACTCTCTGGCCACCTCAGGATCTGGCTGCCCACTGAAAGAAGGAGGCTGGAACAGCAAAAACTCCTTCAGTACACGACCATGACCACCACGAGCCCGGTCCTCACCAGCATCGCCACCCTACTGCTGATGATCTCCCTGCTGCTGACCTCCCTGCTGCCGCTGAAACACATACTCAAACATGCCTCGGAAGAAGTCGTCCATCCCTGGAGCTCTCGCATCTCCAGATACACCCTCGGAAACTGAAGCCCTGCTCTGCTCCTCTGGACCACCACTAGACTCTCCCTGCTGGACACGAGTCCTCCTCCGTGGTGCCATAACACACCTGGCATCAAAGAAAAGCAACCAGAAATCAATAAAACACACGACCCTAAGCCAGTCTCCGACTGTACAACACATTCATGGACCTTCTGGACCACTACAATTCATTCTAAGTTCCGATGCACCTCCACAACCTAGGCTCTGATACCAGCTGTGACGACCCAGGGGTCCGAGTACCGGAAAGGAACCGGAGCGTCTCGAATCTCGGCCCGCCAACCCACGAGTCCGGAGACTCGGAAGGGTAGAAAGGAATGGTGTGGGGTACAAGAGAAGCTGCAACGACCACAGAGATAGCACAATAATCCAAAATAAAATGCACAGAATGATATAAATAAATAAACTGCTACAAGGTCCACAGTGTCTCATGTCCAAAAGAAAGTACAGTCAATAGAAAAGAAAGTACAACTACACGGGGCATCCCCCGGCTCTGGCAGACTGGCGACTAACCCTGACTAGAAGAACCACGCTGAAACTCGGCCGCGCCTCTAGAAGACCCCGCCTCACCTGAAAAGCAGGGGTGAGCCTCATTTCATTGGCCCAATAGGGATCCCGCGAATCCCCACCTCGCACGAGAAACGAGAAAGCAGAAGGTAACCCTACCTAACAAGAGCACGGTAAAGCCAACAAGCTAAAGTAAATAAACGGAAAAGCCATCTACTCTAACAGCACCGTACTACTGAACCTCGGTCTAATAAAACACGAGTCCACGCCTGCCAGTGAACAGGAGCACTGGCCACAAGAAGAACGACCGGAAGCGTCCCCTGACGTCTTACACCGCGTCACAAGTGTCTAGCTACTACGCCCCGGGCGTGAGACTCAGACACGCAACAAGTACCACAACAAGGACTAGCTGGGGTCACGCTCGTCAGCGCGTGTCCTAAGCCCCCAACTACGTGTGCACACACGGACCATCTGCTCTAGGTCGGGTCCTCTAGCTGGTTTTCCCCCCCACCGGACTCTGGTGGCAAAGGCAAGGGGCCCTACGGGAACCAGCCTAAAAATCGCGTCACACTGGGCCTCGCTCTCCACCACTCCCAGGTGGGTCCACACACGCGTGCGTAGGGAGCTACGACTAGTGGACAGGTCACTGGAAGTAAGGTCCTACTCACGGAAACCGTCGGCTACACACTAACACAGATTCTTGATAACCAAACGGTAGGTACGGATGCCGGGGACACGCATGAGGTCCGAGCGTCCCTCAAGTAATGCGGCAACCCTACCGAGGCAACTAATCCTCCGGGAAGAACCCCGGGTGCCCCTGTGGCTCTCACTGGGTGCTCATGGCATCCCTCGGCCACACGCCACCACCGGGTCCAAAACTCACCCAATCGGAGGTGAAACTGTCGACATAAAATGCGGCTCGGGAAGGGGGATTAACGTGCTAGGGACCCAGAGCGCGACACTGTCACGCTATGGTCCCCTAGCGCGATCTCTGAAGAACGCGCTAGCAGAAGCTAGCGTGTTCTCCAAGAAGGCGCTACCTTTCCCTAGCACGTTCTTGTTGAACGCGATAGCTTCGGCTAGCACATTCTAGGAGAACGCGCTAGCTTCTGCTAGCGCGTTCTTCAGGGATCGCGCTAGGGGACCATAGCGCGACAGTGTCGCACTCTGGGTCCCTAGCACGTTAATCCCCCTTCCCGAGCCGTGTTTTATGTCGACAGTTTCACCTCCGGTTGGGTGAGTTTTGGACCCGGTGGTGGCGTGTGGCCGAGGGATGCCATGAGCACCCAGTGAGAGCGACAGGGGCACCCGGGGTTCTTCCCGGAGGATTAGTTGCCTCGGTAGGGTTGCCGCGTGACTTGAGGGATGCTCGGACCTCATGCGTGTCCCCGGCATCCGTACCTACCGTTTGGTTATCGAGAATCTATGTTAGTGTGTAGCCGACGGTTTCCGTGAGTTGGTCCTTACTTCCAGTGACCTGTCCACTAGTCGTAGCTCCCTGCGCACGCGTGTGTGGACCCACCTGGGAGTGGTGGAGAGCGAGACCCAGTGTGACGCGGTTTTTAGGCTGGTTCCCGTAGAACCCCTTGCCTTTGCCACCAGAGTCTGGTGGGGGGGAAAACCAGCTAGAGGACCCGACCTAGAGCAGATGGTCTGTGTGTGCACACATAGTTGGGGGCTTAGGACACGCGCTGACGAGTGTGACCCCAGCTAGTCCTTATTGTGGTACTTGTTGCGTGTCTGAGTCTCACGCCCGGGGCGTAGTAGCTAGACACTTGTGACGCAGTGTAAGACGTCAGGGGACGCTTCCGGTCGTTCTTCTTGTGGACAGTGCTCCTGTTCACCGGTAGGCGTGGACTCGTGTTTTATTAGACCGAGGTTCAGTAGTACGGTGCTGTTAGAGTAGACGGCTTTTTCGTTTATTTACTTTAGCTTGTTGGCTTTACCGTGCTCTTTTTAGGTAGGGTTACCTTCTGCTTTCTCGTTTCTCATGCGAGGTGGGGATTCGCGGGATCCCTATTGGGCCAATGAAATGAGGCTCACCCCTGCTTTTCAGGTGAGGCGGGGTCTTCTAGAGGCGCGGCCGAGTTTCAGCGTGGTTCTTCTAGTCAGGGTTAGTCGCCAGTCTGCCAGAGCCGGGGGATGCCCCGTGTAGTTGTACTTTCTTTTCTGTTGAATGTACTTTCTTTTAGACATGAGACACTATGGACCTTGTAGCAGTTTATTTATTTATATCATTCTGTGCATTTTATTTTGGATTATTGTGCTATCTCTGTGGTCGTTGCAGCTTCTCTTGTACCCCACACCACTCCTTTCTCCCCTTCCGAGTCTCCGGACTCGTGGGTTGGCGGGCCAAGATTCGAGACGCGCCGGTTCCTTTCCGGTACTCGGACCCTCGGGTCGTCACAGTTGGTGGTGTACACGTCTTCCTCGACGGGCGTGACGTACGAATAGTCCCGGACCGGGTCGTCCCCGCCGTCCCTGTCCGTAACTCATACCAAGCCCTCGCTGCAAAGAGGGCGAAAAGAGAAGAAGCTGGCCGCTATGGCCAAGAGAAGCTAGCCCCAAGGCCAAGAAAGTTCAAGCAGGTGTGGGTCCCCAAGAGGGTCGAACCTGTTCAGCAAGCTGCACTAATTCACCGCCGTCCTGCATGCGACGAAGTTGAAGTGAGGAAGGAAAGGGGCCTGGCCCCGAAAGAAGAAGAGGTGGTTGCGGACCCTCCGTGCCACAGAAGTTTCAGGGCATGTGCCCGCCAAGCCAACGTCCCTACTGCGGGATGAAGATTTCAGCAACCTGCCGATCGGGCTCGGCTGGCTTATATTCCTCCTACGGGAGGTCGACAACTATCCCCCGTGCTGCATCAAGAACGGGGTCAAGAAGAGATGGCCAATCTGGTCAAGAATTATTTCCGAGGGCTAGGCAACCCCTCGCTTGGACAGCAGCGGCTGATGCAAGCAGCCGCATCAAATGAAGACTACTGCCCATCAATGGCAGTTGAAGAAGATGCAGGAGAAAGGATGATGGTGTCGTCAGTTGATGACGACGGCTATGATGACGGCTTTGACATCGAAGCCGATGAAACCGCCCCTCCACGGGAAGAAGAAGAAGAATTTCTGTGTTCGAGAGGTTGACCTTTCCGGATCAAGCTAAAAGGAGGGTCCATCGACAGAGAAGAAGGATGCAGGTCTTCACCTGCAATATGACTGGCATGTTTGGCCGCTATGGAGGACTTCCCGAAGACCCCCGCGAGTTGGCTCAATTGGCCGTGAGGTCGGGGCCGAATACTTGAAGAACAGAAGCCATAAGGGAGCTCCTGGCTGTAGCTAAAGGAAAACAACCCCTGGTCTGCCACCAGCGGATTGATGAAGCTGCTATCTTAACCGTCAATGTAGTGACGGCAGAAGAAGAAGATGACGTCCTCCTCGACATCCTGCCCGAGGGTACGTCCGGGGAAGCAACATAGGCCATCCCCAGCACTGCAACTATGGACCTGTCGGTCCTAATGCTACTTCAAAGATACCGGCAAGAGATAGAGTTGTTGAAGAAGCAGCTGATGGAGAAGACAGAGCAGTCATCAGCTTCTAAGCTGCCCGAAGTCCCGGGCGAATCGTCCCGGGGAGCGGTCCATCATGTCGACCCTCCACCGCTCTACACCATGCCTCAGCCGTCAGAGCAGAGCATGGCGACAACTCAGCAACGGCCAACACAGCCGCCGCCGTTGATGTTGCCGGTGCTCCCTTAGGTGCACCAGACACCTCCGCTGCTGCGCCCTCCACAGGCGACCACTTTGGTCACCCCGTACCTGCAGCCGGCACACTTCTATCCGGAGCCAGTTGACCCCACGGTCATGAACCAGATGATGGTAGAAAAGATGATCGAGCTGAAGCTCGCAGAAAGAAGTGAAGGCGACTACGTCGCGTTTGATGCCTATCGGGTACCATACCCGCTGCACCATGCTGCTAAACGGCTTCCCCCAGGGATCAACAAGCCGCCAAAGTTCGACAAGTTCAATAAGAAGGGGTCCTCGAAGGAGCATGTCGCTTATTACATGATCGTCATGGGTGACCTGGCCACGGACGAGTCATACATGTTAAAATTTTTCGGGTCCTCGCTGAAGGGGCTCGCATTTGAATGGTACTCCAGCCTCTCGGCTGGGTCGATCAATGACTGGTCGGACATGCAGAGGAAGTTCAGGGAAAGATTCCATGTTACAGAGAGGGAGGTCACAGTGGCCAAACTCTACTCAACAAAGCAGAGGCAGATGAGATAGCCCTTGACTATATTAAGAGGTGGAGGAACCTCGGAATGAGGTGCAAGCGGCCCCCGCATCAGTAGGACGCTATACAAATATGCAAACATAACCTCAGAAGGGAGGTTCTGGAAAAGATGATTGGAATAGAAATACGGTCGTTTGACCGATTGAACAATATCGTGGCCGAGGTGGAAGCCTTTCTGGCCAGACCTGCCCTTACATCAACTGCCAGCACAACCCAGAAGGGCAAGGCAGTGGAGCGGCGCCAGGCGCCTAAAAAAGTAAACGCTCTTGACATTAAGGCGTTTGAGGAACAGAAAGGTAAAGGCAAGGAGGCGGTCGCCCCACAACCTGTAAGAGCCGCAGACGGCAAAGAAGGTCCCTTGTTGAGGGATAAGATGAAGAAGTCCTACTCCTTCCCGAAGGACAAGACCAGGATTCTGTTCGACTAGGTAAAGGAGTATGGCGTGGTCACCCTGCCAGAGCCGAAGGGGCCGAAGGGCCTGAAAAGAAAAGACAGTCCAAGATTCTGCCCCTATCACCAGATGCTGGGGCATCCAATCGAAGACTACTATGTTTTCAAGGACATCATCGAAGGGATGGTGAAGAAAAATGAAATAGAATTGGGAGAGTACAAAGTGGACCCTCCTCAACCACACGAAGCCCCTCCCAGAAGGGCAGGAGTCAACATGATCTCCCTATACTAGGCATTGCCCGAGGAGATCTCTGAAGCAAGTACGCGACGCACCTATGAAACTCATTTCTTGGAGCCCGTGAAAGAGCAACAGGGATGGCAGCAGGTCCCCGCGAAGCACAAAAAGAAGAGGGCACTCCGCCCGAAAGTGGGGGCACATGTCCGTGGCGTCACACCACGACCTGCTCCGCTAGTGGCAACACCTGTGTGGACCACTCCACATGCAGTCATCAGAATACCTACACACAATCGGAGGAGACAAACTCCGCTGCATGTGGTCAAGGAAACCAGTCCAGGGGTCCGCAAACTACAAGACCTTATAGAAGGGCTAGATGAGTACGTGCAGCCCGAATTGAAGCCTTTACCGGTGCAGGACCATGTCCCATGGCAAGAACTAGAACAGCTCTCACTTGAGCAAAGAGAAGAAGCTGATGCAGCATCCGATAAGGAGGGCAGTCTATTCTGGGGGCAGGCGCATGCTGAAGTAAAAAAGAAGAAGAAACAAAATAAGAAGAAAAGAAGGGCTACTAAGGCCGATAAGGTGCAGGTTGTCTCCTGTAATACCCTCTCAGCACTCTTCAACTTGCCCGCTGAGGAGGAGGAAGAGGAAATTTGCTTCACACCCCCTGTTAAGGGAGACAAGGTCGAAGCCGCGACTGCTGCACATGCAACCCGGTTAGGCCGAAAATGGGGGCGCCAGTCGCCGCCCAACCACAACATTATATTCAGGGGAGAGCAGCCCTACAAGACACCTCCCCTAGAGGTCAAGGGGGTCCAGATCCCTCCTCTGCCAGGCCTATACAACAAGAGTGGGGGCAAGACAGTCCCTTCATTTCTTGATTTTATGAAGATGTCCAAGGGAAAGCAGCCGTGCCAGGAGGCTAACCCAGCACCCGGGAACGTTCACCCGTAACCAGCACAGTCTGTAGAAGCTTCGAATGCAGATGGAGCTTGCCCTGCAGCTGCTGATGAAGAACAGCAAGGATCCAGTGCTAACCAGAGAGGTGCCGAGTCCGAGGCAGATGAAGCGGGTCCGTCAAGGGCCGCAATTCCGGACTCTCCCAAGCCCAAGTGGGCGGAAGAGATGAATCTTTCCAATGTCCGAGCTGGGAGTCGAATAATGAAGCTACTTAAGAAGATCCCTGCTAGATTTACAATCTGGGAGATCCTCTCTTTGAGTGAAGAGACCCGACAGGTGATCATCACTGCTCTATAGACGCCTTTGAGACCTGCTTGGCTGAATCAATGCCAGAAGCTAGCATGACCTTCACTCAAGAGGATATGCTGCTACCTACCATCAGCCACAATAGGACGTTGTACATGAAGGGGCACCTAAACGTGACGGAGCTGAACAGAATTCTGGTCGATCTTGGTGCAGCTGTATATATTCTGCCCTACAGAATCTACGAGAGGCACCACTTCAATGTGTGTCTCGAGAAAGTCGGGGATATGTGTATCGCCAGCGTCAATCAAAAATGTGAAGTGTCGATGGGGGTGGCGGAGTTCACACTTACCCTGGCAGATTTCACTACGACGGTGCAGTTCCATGTCATCGACTCCTGCACCACGTACAAGGCGCTGCTCGGTCGCCCATGGCTGCATGAAAATATGGTGGTGCCCTCTACGCTCCACCAATGTATCAAATATAGTCTCCAGGGGAAGGAGGAGAGGATATTTGCTGACCTCCACCCATTCAAAGTATTTGAATGTCACTTGGCAGACGCCAACCTATATGCGGGGCCCTCTCAGAAGACCTCCGAAGCTAAAACCCCTGTGGGGGCATCAAGAAGCGCATCTGACGACACTTGGTATCCACCACCGCCGCGCGGATATGTTAAGCCCAAGGCGGTCTCTCATATTACTGTATCCGGGGACGTGGGTAGAATAGCGCCTCCAGCTTTGTACCCCTAAGCTAATGAAGTTCAGGTCGATCGGCAGCACAACCACATTGGAGTCCCTCACGGCCTCACCAAGCTGATTCCCGACCTTGATAACCCCATTGTCGAGCCTTTCAAAGCTTGGGAGGTGGTGCAGATAGATGGGCCCAGCAGCTTGTTCTACATAGTTGAAGAACACCCTACTCGGGAAGACACAGATTGCTGCCTGCCTGAAGACATAGAAAACCCGTCAGTTCCCATTCAAGGTCTGGGGTTCACGACTGACCGGATGGCCAGGATGTTCCAAAAGCAACACATCCCCTCTGATCAATCTCATAAAAATAAAGAAACTTTTCAGAAAATGTGGCATCCCGCAAGTCTAGATAAGGAACTGAGGCGCATCTCTCAACACCCGGGGTTGGGCTTCACCCTGGAAGAATACTACTACAGTGGGCGATACGAGGTGGAAACCATCTCCGCCTTCTACCCCGCTGAAGATAGCCCACCGGGGCAACTTTTGATGAATACCCAGTGGAAGCTGAATATGTTGAGCCAGCTCAGCCCGAAAATCAAGAAGCGGAGACTGTGATTCCTTGTCGATGCTGGGAACAAGTCTACCCCGAAGAAGCGGCCCTTCAAGCCAAATTTGATACGGCTAGCAGCAGCGAAGCCGAAGATGTTGAAGAAGCAGGGACCTCGCCCTCCAGTAGAGTCCTACTGATGATGACCTCAGCACCTCTCCTGCCAATCGGGGAAGCATCAGCCGACTCCGATCAAGAGGCACATGCTGCCAGGAAAGAAAAGGCCACTGCCTCAAAGGGCGAGACCTCCTCAACCTCTGCTACAAGACTGGGAGTCTGTCCCAGCCCGGCAATAAACAACCACCAGCCCATCATGGCTACAACTCCATCTACGGGGGATGAAGCTGCTCTCTCACCCTTGGAAGATGCAACGGTGGTGGATTTGCTGAGAGAACAATCTGCACGGCCGCTATTGAATGAAGCAGAGGACCTTCTGGAGACTCTGATGATGTCAAATGAGGAAATCGAGGTCCTTGACCCCGAAGACGGTATTCCAGATTTCGTTGACCTCCAATCGGCACCTCCGGAGATAGAAGATGGAGGCCAAGCTACAGTCGACGAGCTGATAGAAGTCAACCTGGGAAGCGAGGAAGACCCTAGGTCTAACTTTCTCAGTGCCCAACTATCGCCAGGAGAACGGGAGCTGTATATCCAGCTGCTGCAAGAGTATCGGGATTGCTTCGCCTGGACTTACAAAGAAATGCCAGGTCTGAGCCCTGCGGTTTCGCAACATGAGCTGGCGATCAACCCTGAAGCCGAGCCGGTAAAGCAACCGCCGCGACGCATGAGGCCGGAGCTCATCACTCAAATTTGTACAGAAGTCGACAAGCTCATTGACGTGAGATTTGTCAAAGAAAATCAGTACACCACATGGCTGGCGAATATCGTCCCCGTGAAGAAGAAGAATGGACAGATCCGGATATGTGTTGACTTCCGAGATCTGAATAAAGCATGTCCCAAGGATGACTTTTCGATGCCAATAACGGAAGTCATGATTGATGCTACAACTGGCCATGAGGCCCAGTCATTCATGGATGGGTCATCCGGCTACAACCAGCTATGGATCGCGAAGCATGACCAGGTCCACACTGCCTTCCGAACCCCTAAAGGCATTTATCACTACAAGAGAATGCCGTTCGGATTAAAGAACGCCGACGCAACTTACCAGCAGGCGATGACTAGAATATTTTATGAGTTACTCTACCACAAGGTCGAGTGCTACATAGATGATCTGGTGGTCAAGACCAAAAGGAAAGAAGACCATCTGCAGGACCTCCGAATCATTTTTCAGAGGCTAAGGCAGTATGAATTAAAGATGAACCCTATGAAATGCGCGTCCGGAGTATCGAGCGAAAAATTCTTGGGTTTCATTGTCAGATACCGGGGAATCGAGATAGACCCTGCGAAGATCAAAGTAATTCAGGAGCTACCTGCACCAAGGAACCTCTCCGAGCTGAGATCACTGCAGGGCTGCTTGGCTTATATCCGGCGGCTCATTTCCAATTTGTCAGGGCGATGCCAACCATTCCACAAATTGATGATGAAGGATGTTCCGTTTTACAGGGATGAAGATTGCCAGACAGCCTTTGACAAGCTGAAAGACTACCTGAAGACTTCTCTAGTGCTGGGCGCACCGGTGAAGGGACGGCCGTTGATATTATATATAGCAGCCACACATAACTCCCTGGGAGCAATGCTGGCCCAGAATAATGAAGAAGGGAAAGAACAAGTGATGCCGGACGGACACGCGACCTAGGACTCTAGCTCGCGATCACCCCTAAGTGAGGGAAGATGTGGACCATGCGCGGTTGAGAAACCGGCAGTGAGTTTCGGGTATCGGCCTTTCCGCGTTAACTCGGGTCGAGTCACAGGACGGTCACTCACTCTCGCTCTCGCAGCGGTGATAAAATGATAACAAGCTAGATAATCTATCACTCATGCAGCGGCATATACAAAAATATACGAGTAAAGCAATGCCTACGAGGAGGGTAGCGAGTGTACCTCCATGCTCCGGGCGTGGGGAAGACGTTCCCGGCCAAGTACGGTAACTCCCGGTAACAACTGTAAAAGTTAATTACAACAGTGAATTTTATTGCCCACTCCACGCAGGGAGGTAAAGGGCTACAAGTGGGGCCCGGGAGGACCGACCCTAGGTTGACGGGCAGCAATCTGCAGGTGCGTATGGCACGAACTCGACCTGCTGGTCCGACTCGACACTATTCCAACTCGGTGCTGCGCCAACTCGGTTGCTGACTCACTGGACAGCAAGCAACGGTTTCCAAAGGAACGTCACCTTCCTGAGATCTTCTGGAGGCGCCGCTTGGCTGGGACGATGGCAAGACGTCCCTGAACGACTTCCTGAAATGGCGGCTCCTGAAGTTGATTTTTGATATTTATTTCTGAATTTCTCCTGGGCTGTAATTTCAGACCTGCACAGGGATCAGATCTGCAGGCCTCGGTGACACGAATTACGACGCTCAGATCCGGAGGCCGATCGAGGCGTGACTGGTAGCATTGGAAAGAGAACTCATAGATCTACAACATATATATTTCACAGCTCCATCCACCAAACGGATTGAAAATGAATATGACTGTAACACTATTTTTGTTTCTGACTCGGACTGACAGACACACAGGGTAGCAAGGGATCTGCCAGAAACTGACCTTTGACCGAGGGTCAAATGAATTTTCTAGACTCCCCAAAAATTATGGTGGAAGAGGATATATGTGTGGAACACTGAGTAATTTTTTGAGAGTTTCTGAAAATTTGTAAGGGGGTGGGGAAAATACAACAAGTTGACTCTGTCCCGTAGATCTGCAAAAGGGTAGATTACTGAGAGGACAAATAAAAATATGGGAAAAATATCAAACTAAGGCCAAATGGCACGAAATTTGAACTGGAAATTAAGGGAGATAGACAGAATAAGCCCTCAAAATTAGGGCTCCAACAGACCACAAGAAGAAAAGATAAAAATCCAGAGGTGGGGTTCTGTCCTGATGGAGATAGAACTCCGATGTAGCGGCGGTGGCGGCGCGACGGCGGCACGAACGGTGGCGACGGCAACAGAGGGGAACTCAGAGGGGCTAAGGAGAATGAGCTTCACACCCTGGAGGGCTGAAGGAAGAAGATGAACCAGGGAGAGAGAGGGAGAGGGGCGCACCCTCCTTAGAGGCTCCAAGGAATTTCCTGAAATTTCACTTCATTAATTCTACTAAAATTGTGAAATACAAGCTATTTATAATAAATGTAAAAAGACTATAAATGACCTCAGATCTAGGGTTAGGGAGGGCAAACTAGGAAGTTCAAAACTAATTAACCCATGTGGTTTGGAACCACATTAATTAACAATATATGGGAGGGGGCGCCCCCTTGACCAAGGTGGCATCCAAATTGGACTTTTTGGTCCACTTGTCTCCCATGTGTCAATTTGACATTCAACCCTTATAGAAGGCACCTAGGATGGTTGACCAGCCCCACATGACTTAGTTGGACCAATGGGAAAGGGCTGGGGGCCCCTTGCTGGACCTACTACACTTTTGCACAAAAACCCAAAGAATCCTAGGGAATGACAAAGTGGTTTTATAAAGCCTTACAATTACGTACATACTTTCGCAAGGATATAAAAGCAAACTAAAAGGACACAAATGCAAAATAAAAATGTCAATGCTCGGCGTCGATTCCCATCAACTCTCCCCGGGTGGGAAGAACTCGACCCCGTCGAGTAAGGGGTGCGGCTGCTCGAGTAGCTCCGGCGGATGCGTCACCGAACCTGGAAGCGTGGAGTACGCTCCACTCCAAGTAATCGACACATGCTCATCCCGTATAGATTCGATATGCACATGCTGCTGGGGAATGAGGCTAGAGGTGGACACTCCGGGGTGGGGTCACTCTCAAATGAAGGGAGGCGGCTCGAAGACTCACTAGGAATCACCGCTAAGTCCCTTATGTGACTAGATCCGATATATAGCGTAGAGCCGATCCCAAAGTACGATAAGTCTCGTATTCAAAAGGGACTAACAACGCGAGCGCACAAAAGACCGACTCGACTCGATGTATGCACAGACACACAAGACCCTAGACACACCTAATGTTAGTCCGACCTACGTTTAGGCGATGGTGGACCAGGACACCCGAATATGTGCCATGCATACACTAGATGTACTCGATGGTTGACGGAATGGAGGACTCTTAGACACCCTAAGATGTACCTCTCATGCATTGGTGACCTATGGGATTTGGGTGGGGAAGGGCTAGGAGATCCAAAACTTCCCTCGTCATTACCCCTAGACGTAGGTTCGACTTGCTAACTAGACCGAGGGGTAGGGGTGGAATAGTGAACTCCTTGGAAGAAGTGGAGTGAATATGATGGCTCGGGAGGTTCACTAGTGAAGGGGTCAAAAGGGTCAAAGAAGGTATGACCTCATGAAGTGGGTTCCCCCATGACTCGATCCTAATTTAAGAATTCATAATCACCGTCATACATTGTGGTCGGTGGGACGATGGCCAGGTCTAGAAAATAGGATTCCTCCCTTGGGCAAAAAGGGAACGAAGACGAACTCGATCGGCATCGGGAGGAATAGAAGAATCTCTGTAGTGACACAACCCACGGTGCACACGGAGGTAATGGACCCTATGGCCGGATGGGTGAAGCTACGACTAGTGGGTTGGTCGAAGCCTCGGGCCAATAAGTGCGTCAACTTCCATTACCAACCTAAACCAAGAATAAGGTCACCCAATGTATCAACATGGTGACTAGAACGGAATGTAGTGTGGTTGGAGTTGACGGACACTAGGGGTAAGGTGGGGTCCATGGAGGGGTAAGGAGGTGGGACCAAGCCATCCTTGAGCCAACTAAGAAGCGGCTCGGCTATGTATAGCGTTCCCGTTAGAAACACGGGTGGCTCGGGCTTGGGTGGCTCCAAATAAGATGGTTCCGAATAAAGTTCGGAAGTAGAAAGTGGCAATGGAGCACTCACGGGTGGTGAAGGAGCATGTGTCCTTTCTATCCTATCCAACCAATCCAAAAGCATTTTCTTGATTTCATCTAAGGTGCGGGTTGGAGTAGGGACCTCGGGGTGGACTCGCTCCTCGTCTCTTGGCTCGGGTGCTGATCTAGGCTCGGCCAGAAGCGGGGCTTCCACTTGGTGGGAGGTGACCGGGCGGACCACTTGATTGGGGTTGCTTTGGAGGACTTGGATGGGGGTGAAGGGGCGGGGTTGGTTGGAGGTGTGGACCACTTGATTGTGGGTGAGTTGGTGGGGTTGGGTAGTGGTATAGCCCCCGTGGTTGGAGGTAGGTGGACGGGGAAGGTAGACCCTCCTAAGCGCTCTCTTCATATTCCACCATGACTCTATGGGCCTTAGTCTCCTATCCTCCCGAAAATATTTGATGTCCCTCCATGTTTCGATGGCTTCATAAAAAAGTCACCTTTTGGCAAAGTCGACTTGCGCGGGACCGGACATAAGGTAACACTCAAAGTAGTCGTCCATAACGGCTTCCCACTCTAGGTAGTCACTCGGATTATCGGAGCCGTAGAAGTCCCAGGCTATGGGCCTTTTGGGGTGGTCCGGGTGATCCTTCCATTTTAGATAGTATCACCACCATGCAGAAGATGCGGCCCCTTGGTCATCCATGGGACACGGGGACACTAGTGGATGGACATGCCGACACTAGGAAAAGATACTAGACCGATTATGCAAGGTTGGAATGCATGCACACTAAGGACCCTAGACTTAAACCAAGACTCGGTACGTGGCGGAGTTAATCGATCCGAAGATCACTCGCGCAAGTGTGCGGCCTTCCCGATAGGCGTAGCCTAACGTTCAGACAACACCTTTTGATATACCGGTTAATGGTATGCAAATGTGACACTTAGACTGACTTAGACTTAGACTCGACTTAAACGACTCTTTTTTTTTTTGCTTTTTGCGGACTTAGACACACAGACTACCCTAGACTCAACTGGCGCCCTGATACCAAATTGATGCAGGACGGACACGCAACCTGGGACTCTAGCTCGCGATCGCCCCTAAGAGAGGGAAGACGTGGACCGTGCACGGTTGAGAAACCGGCAGTGAGTTTCGGGCATCGGCCTTTCCGCGTTAACTCGGGTCGAGTCACGGGACGGTCACTCACTCTCGCTCTCGCAGCTGTGATAAAATGATAACAAGCTAGATAATCTATCGCTCATGCAGCGGCATATACAAAAATATACGAGTAAAGTAATGCCTACGAGGAGGGTAGCGAATGTACCTCCATGCTCCGGGCGTGGGGAAGATGTTCCCGGCCAAGTACGGTAACTCCCGGTAACAACGGTAAAAGTTAATTACAATAGTGAATTTTATTACCCACTCCACGCAGGGAGGTAAAGGGCTATAAGTGGGGCCCGGGAGGACCGACCCTGGGTTGACGGGTAGCAATCTGGAGGTGCGTACGGCATGAACTCGGCCTGCTGGTCCGACTCGGCACTATTCCAACTCGGTGCTGCGCCAACTCGATTGCTGACTCACTGCTCATCAAGCAACGGTTTCCAAAGGAACGTCACCTTCCTGAGATCTTCTGGAGGCGCCGCTTCACTGGGACGATGGCAGGACGTCCCTGAACGACTTCCTGAAATGGCGGCTCCTGAAGTTGATTTTTGATATTTATTTCTGAATTTCTCCTGGGCTGTAATTTCGGACCTGCACAAGGAACATATATGCAGGTCTCGGCGACACGAATTACGACGCTCAGATCCGGAGGCCGATCGAGGCGTGACTGGTACCGTTGGAAAGAGCACTCATAGATCTACAACATATATATTTCACAGCTCCATCCACCGAACGGATTGAAAATGAATATGACTGTAACACTATTTTTGTTTCTGACTCGGACTGACAGACACATAGGGCAGCAAGGGATCTGCCTGAAATTGACCTTTGACCGAGGGTCAAATGAATTTTCTAGACTCCCCAAAAATTATGGTGGAAGAGGATATATGTGTGGAACACTGAGTAATTTTTTGAGAGTTTCTGAAAAGTTGTAAGGGGGTGGGGAAAATACGACAAGGTGACTCTGTCCCGTAGATCTGCAAAAGGGTAGATTACTGAGAGGACAAACAAAAATATGGGAAAAATATCAAACTAAGGCCAAATGGCACGAAATTTTAACTGGAAATTAAGGGAGATAGACAGAATAAACCCTCAAAATTAGGGCTCCAACAGACCACAAGAAGAAAAGATAAAAATCCGTAGGTGGGGTTCTGTCCTGATGGAGATAGAACTCCGATGTAGCGGCGGTGGCGGCGCGACGGCGGCACGAACGGTGGCGGCGGCAACAGAGGGGAACTCAGAGGGGCTAAGGAGAATGGGCTTCACACCCTGGAGGGCTGGAGGAAGAAGATGAACCAGGGAGAGAGAGGGAGAGGGGCGCACCCTCCTTAGAGGCTCCAAGGAATTTCCTGAAATTTCACTTCATTAATTCTACTAAAATTGTGAAATACAAGCTATTTATAATAAATGTAAAAAGACTCTAAATGACCTCAGATCTAGGGTTAGGGAGGGCAAACTAGGAAGTTCAAAACTAATTAACCCATGTGGTTTGGAACCACATTAATTAACAATATATGGGAGGGGGCGCCCCCTTGACCAAGGTGGCATCCAAATTGGACTTTTTGGTCCACTTGTCTCCCATGTGTCAATTTGACATTCAACCCTTATAGAAGGCACCTAGGATGGTTGACCAGCCCCACATGGCTTAGTTGGACCAATGGGAAAGGGCTGGGGGCCCCTTGCTGGACCTACTACACTTTTGCACAAAAACCCAAAGAATCCTAGGGAATGACAAAGTGGTTTTATAAAGCCTTACAATTGCGTACATACTTTCCCAAGGATATAAAAGCAAACTAAAAGGACACAAATGCAAAATAAAAATGTCAATGCTCGGCGTCGATTTCCATCAACAAGCCCTCTACTACCTCAGTCGGAGACTGGTCAGGACTGAGGAGAAATATACTTACATTGAGAAGATCTATCTGGCACTGGTTTTCACAGTCAATAAGCTTCGACACTATATGTTGTCGCATGAAATCAGCCTGGTATCCGAAGAGGACCCGCTGAAATACATCATGTCCCAGCCGGCACTCAAGGGTCGCCTGGGCAAATGGGCAGTGATCGTTATGGAGTTTGATATCTCCTATGTGCTGCGAAAGGCTGTCACGGGCCAAGCTATTGCAGACTTCTTCGCCGAGCACCCAATACCGGGAGACTGCCCGCTGGAACTGAAGCTTCCTGAAGATGAAACCCTGGAAGCCGCTCAAGTGCAGCCCTCCTTGTGGCAGCTATATTTTGATGGCACTTCCAGAATTGACACCTCAGCCACTGGGTCAGGCAGGGTCAGAGCAGGGGCAGGCATAGTCCTAAAATCTCCGGAAGGGGAAGTTGTGCACACATCTTGCTCGATAAACAAGCCTTGCATAAATAATGAAGCAGAGTTGAAGCCCTAATAATCGGGTTGCAGATCGCACTATCCATGGGAATTCAGATGCTGGAAGCATTCGGAGACTCCATGCTAGTTATAAAACAGCTGGAAGGAGAGTTCGATGTGCGAAAGTAAGAGCTCCTCCCCTACCATCAGTTGGCAACCCGCCTGATGTCAAGATTCTACTTCATCAGCGTCAAACATGTCAACCGAGGATAGAATGCTCAAGCGGACGCCCTCGCTAAATTGGCCAGTTCTTTGGCAATCCCGCCAGACACAAGTCTGAACATAACAGTGATCAACCGCCGGCAGGTCCCCAATGTGACAGAGGTCTTGGCCGACGAACAATAGAGTGAGGTGGCAGCTGTCGAAGAGGTTCAACAACCCGACTGGCGATAGCATCTCCTATGCTGGTTCCAATACCAGCGGCTCCCGAAAAAAAAAGAACAAAGAATGAAGCTCTTGAGGGTCAAAGACTCTTACGAGATGAGAAACGGAACCCTGTTCCGAATAATGGCAGATGCCCGAATGAAAGTTCTACTTCGTTGCATGTCTTCAGCAGAAGCTGGGTAGGTGATGCAAGAAGTCCACGCGGGTTCAGCTGGAGCGCATCAGGCCGGCCCGAAAATGAAAATTGAGATAAAGAAATTGAGTTACTATTGGCCCACCATGTTTGATGACTGCTGCAACTTCACCAAGGCTTGTCAAAAATGTCAAGAGCACTCCAATGTGTCAAGAAGACAGCCAATGCCGCTACACCCCACCATACCGAGTTGGCCGTTTGCTCAATGGGGCACGGACGTGGTAGGGCCACTGCCAGCATCTTCATCAGGGTGTAAATACATCTTAGCAGCTACAGATTACTTCTCCAGATGGGTAGAGGCAGTAGCACTAAGAGAAGTGACGGGAGAATTGATTGCAAGGTTCTTTCGGCAGAACATAATATTCCGATTCGGGATTCCCAGCCAAATTATCTCTGACAATGACAGCCATTTCAGAAACCATAAGGTTTATCGGCTAGCTGATAAATATAAGATTGACTGGAGGACATCGTCCCCCTACAACCCTCAAGCCAATGGACTTGCAGAAGCCTTCAACAAAATGCTATGCACATTGCTGGCAAAGCCCGTCAAGTCAAATAAGAAGGACTGGGAAGAAAAGATGTACGAAGCGCTCTGGGCCTATCGTATGGTCTATAAAACTCCAACTGACTGTTCACCATTCTTCCTCGTGTACGGGTCAGAGGCTGTGGTGTCGATTGAATTAGAAGTTTCCTCACTGCGAGTCGCCATCCAACATGGACTAGTCAGCAGTGAACAAACTAATGCAGAATGAAGATTAGAAGAGCTTGCCGAGCTCGAAGGGAAGCGTCTCCGTGTGCAACAAAACATTCAACTCTACCAAGCTCGCATGGGCCGTGCTTTCGATAAGCTGGTCAAAGGTCGAGAATTCAAGAAAGGAGACCTCGTAATGGTCAAAAGAAGAGAAGTGATGGCCTCCAACCCCTAGGGAAAGTTGGTTGAAAATTGAGTTGGACCATATCATCTGCCGAGTATATGAACGGGGGTGCCTACGTCCTGGCAGACCACAAAGGAGTCATCCAGTTCTCTCCCCTCAATAGAAAACATATTAAGCTGTACCATACATCTCAACTGGCATTCCCAGAATGACCGTCACCTTACCTTGGTCTAGTGGCACTCTGCCCTGATCAAGCTACCTTCATCTTGGTCTAGTGGCATTCCGCCCTGGCTGAGCTACCCATATCTTGGTCTAGTGGCACTCCGCCCTGATCGAGCTACCTTCATCTTGGTCTAGTGGCATTCCGCCTTGGCCAAGCTACCCATACCTTGGTCTAGTGGCACTCCGTCTTGATCGAGCTACCCTTACCTTGGTCTAGTGGCACTCCGCCCTGATCGAGCTACCCTCATCTTGGTCTAGTGGCATTCCGCCCAGGCCGAGCTACCCATATCTTGGTCTAATGGCACTCCGCCCTGATCGAGCTGCCTTCATCTTGGTCTAGTGGCATTCCGCCTTGGCCAAGCTACCCATACCTTGGTCTAGTGACACTTCATCTTGATCGAGCTACCCTTACCTTGGTCTAGTGGCACTCCGCCCTGATCGAGCTACCCTCATCTTGGTCTAGTGGCATTCCGCCCAGGCCGAGCTACCCATACCTTGGTCTAGTGGCACTCCGCCCTGGCCGAGTTACCTTCATCTTGGTCTCATGGCGCTCCGCCCTGGTCGAACTACCCTTATCTTGGTCTAGTGGCACTCCGCCCTGATCGAGCTACCTTCACCTTGGTCTGGTGACGCTCCGCCCTGGCCGAGCTACCCTTATCTTGGTCTAGTGGCACTCCGCCCTGATCGAGCTACCTTCACCTTGGTCTAGTGGCACTCTCCCCTGGTCGAGCTACCCTTATCTTGGTTTGGTGGCACTCCGCCCTGGCCGAGCTACCCTTATCCTGGTCTAGTGGCACTCCGCCCTGATCGAGCTACCCACACCTCAGTCTAGTGGCACTCTGCCCAAATCAAACAACATCGCCAATGCGGACCTTACGTCCGAATTAGCGAAAAGCTCCTCCTTTGCGTTTGCATTGCCTTCTTGCTAATGAATAAACTCATCCTCGGCACAAGACTTCGTGTCCTAGCCGACCCTTCTACAGCATTGCCATTGCGGGCCTTACGCCCGAACCGACACAAATATGTCCCTTACGGTAGCATTGTCTCCTTGTTGACGAATAAACCCTTTGCCTCGGCGCAAGACCCTGTGTTCTAGCCGACTCTCAAATAATATCGCCACGTCGGGCCTTACGTCCGACTCGACAGGAAGCTCCCTCCTTACGTTGGCATTCTTCCCTTGCCATCGAATAAACCTCTCCTCAATTGGTGCAAGGCCCTGTGCCCCAGTCGACAGCTATTTGCTATCGTCAAGGGCCAGATACCACGTCTGGACCTACCGACTATCCTCTCCCACATGTTTCAAAGAAAAAAAAAGAAAAAAAAGGAAAAGAGAAATGGGGTTAAAAATAGAGATACCCCGCCGGACTTGTTCCTATATTCAGAACAAAGGCAAAAATGGCTATAACCCGGCTGTGGCGAAAACCCGCAAGGGCGCTGCAGGTAAAATCGGGTACCCCGCCACGTGAAAACCCGAAAAGGTGCGTAGGCAAAAGCAAGAGGGGGCTGGCTTCGGTGAAAACCCAAAAGGGCGCTTAAGCCAGTAAAGTGGTAATTTAAAAGGTTCATATTTACTCTCCTCCTAATGAAGCTCCAAAAAGGACAACCATCAAAAGTCCCACCGGAGATCTCCTACCAAACCCATGTTCGACCCTCGTCATCATCGGCGAGATCGGTCGATCTCTACCTTTAACTCGGACCTTTCATCCCTATTAATGAACATACCTTTGCTTCGACGTGTAACCCATGTTGACAAACAAACCCTACTTCGACCCTCGTCATCATCGGTGAGATCGATCGATCTCTACCTTTAACTCGGACCTTTCATCCCTGTTAATGAACATACCTTTGCTTCGACATGTAACCCATGTCGATGAACAAACCCATGTTCGACCCTCGTCATCATCGGCGAGATCGGTCTATCTCTACATCTAACTCAGACCTTTCATCCCTGTTAATGAACATACCTTTGCTTCGGCATGTAACCCATGTCGATGAACAAACCCATGTTCGACCCTCGTCATCATCAGCGAGATCGGTCGATCTCTACCTTTAACTCGGACCTTTCGTCCTTGTTAATGAACATACCTTTTACTTCGACATGTAACCCATGCTGATGAACAATCCCATGTTCGACCCTCGTCATCATCGGCGAGGTAGGTCGACCTCCATCCCTTAACTTGGACCTTTCGTCCCTGTTAAGAACTATATGGCCTTTGCTTCGGCATTTAACCAATGTCGACGAACTAAACTAGGGTCCGACCCTTGTCATCATCGACAAGGCCGGTCGGCATTCTAGCAGGCAAGCTCTCTCGTGTTCCGGATTCTCCACGGAGTACAAAAAAAAAAGAAGAAACGAAAAATGGGGTTAAAAATAGAGATACCCTGCCGACCTTGTTCCTAAACTAGGACAAGGGCAAAAATGGCTATAACTCGACTGTGGCGAAAACCCGAAAGGGCGTTGCGGGTAAAATCGGGTACCCCGCCACGTGAAAATCCGAAAGGGCGCGTCGGCAAAAGTAAGAGGGGGCTGACTTCGGTGAAAACCCGAAAGGGTACTTGAGTCAGTAATGTGATAAAAAATGATAAAAAAAATGAAATGAAATGATGATGGAGTAACGAGGTTACCCTCGTTGGTCATTCCACTTCCACCTACCCTTTCGGCCCTTGTCACCATCGGCAAGACCGGCCATCCTTTCGACCCTTGTCACCATCGGCAAGATCGGTCGCTACCCTTTCGGCCATTGTCACCATCGACAAGATCGATCGCTACCCTTTCGGCCCTTGTCACCATCGGCAAGACCGGCCACCCTTTCAACGCTTGTCACCATCGGCAAGATCGGTCATTACCCTTTCAGCCCTTGTCACCATCAGCAAGATCGGTCGCTACCCTTTTGACCCTTGTCACCATCGGCAAGATCGGTCGCTACCCTTTCGGCCCTTGTCACCATCGGCAAGACCGGCCATCCTTTCGACCCTTGTCACCATCGGCAAGATCGGTCGCTACCCTTTCGGCCCTTGTCACCATCAGCAAGACCGACAATCCTTTTCGACCCTTGTCACCATCGGCAAGATCGGTCGCTACCCTTTCAACCCTTGTCACCATCGGCAAGATCGGTTGCTACCCTTTTGGCCCTTGTCACCATCCGCAAGACCGGCCACCCTTTCGACCCTTGTCACCATCGGCAAGATCGGTCGATACCCTTTCGGCCCTTGTCACCATCGACAAGATCGATCGCTACTCTTTCGACCCTTGTCACCATCGACAAGATCGGTCGCTACCCTTTCGGCCCTTGTCACCATCGGCAAGACCGGCCATCCTTTCGACCCTTGTCACCATCGGCAAGATCGGTCACTACCCTTTCGGCCCTTGTCACCATCGGCAAGACCGGCCATCCTTTTCGACCCTTGTCACCATCGGCAAGATCGGTCGCTACCCTTTCGACCCTTGTCACCATCGGCAAGATCGGTCGCTACCCTTTCGGTCCTTGTCACCATCGGCAAGACCGCCTATATTTTCGACCCTTGTCACCATCGGCAAGATCGGTCGCTACCTTTTGACCCTCGTCACCATCGGTGATCGCGGTCAACTATCCCTTAACATTGGACCTTCCGTCCTCATTAATAAACAAACCACCGTTGCTTCGACATTTAACCCATGTCGATGAATAAACCACGCTCTCAGTTTTCGTCATCATTGGTGAAATTAATAAGGCGCATTCACCTACTCTACCTATGTCACACCTTGGCCAAAGCTCGATTCCGGGAATAGTTAATCCGCGGTGGAGCGAACACCTCACCCCTTCGCTGAAGGTGTGAGCGCTCTCCTACGCTAGTAGCTTATATCCCTGGACTGAGTTAATCGGCTAGAGAGAGAAAGAAAAGAAAAGGAAAGAAAGAAGTCGTGATGGAAGTGACAAACAAAGATATTTCATTGATGTGAAGTGTCAAGATACATCATTGCTCGGGGCATTCCCCGAGGAACATAAGCTCCGAAGACAAAAAGGAGCGAAACTAAGAAAAAAGGGGAAATAAAGTGAAGCTACTGTAGAGGGCACCGGAAAATGTCTTCCAATACCAAGAGGCCCAAGGAAGGATATTGAGTCAGCTCTTGCAACCGAGACTCGGTAGCTGTCAGCTGTGATAACTTTTCGTCGAGAGAGGCAAGCTGCCCTTCAGCCAGGTCAGCTTCCTCGATAGTCTGAACCTCCAGGCGCTCAGTCTCCTGCAATTCGGCTTCGACCCTGGCAAGTTCTGCGCATAGCTCCACTATACGCGCTGTAAGGAAGGACCGGCGTTCTGAAGTAGTGCTAGCAGCATCTCTCAGTTGCCCCACGGTCCCTCTCAATGAGGTCGCATTAGCTCGGCAATCATCCCTCTCTAATTTTACAGCCGCCAGCTGATCGGCAATCTCCCGGCTTAGGTACTCCCGTCTGTTGGCGTGCTTCAGCAACATGGTAACCCGTAGGGTCCAATCATCCATCGGGCACCAGAATGCCAATAATGAGCAGGAGAGGTGTTCTATCAGACTCTTCAACTGCACATAAGTCAAGCCCGGGGAAGCCGACATGGCTTGCTGAAGATTATCTAGAGACTGCCATACCATGTCGCTAAAAAATTGCAAACCTAGTGGCGAAGTCTCAGGAAGCTGAAAGTCCACCATGTTGTCCACCTTAGTCCAGATATCATCGTTCGTCCCAGAGGACGTCGAAGGCATGGTTTGCAAGGCACCAGTGCTGGACCCGGCAATGGCAATCGATACAACTAGAAGAGTCTCTGCTATAGTGACTTCTTTACCTGCCTTTTCAGGTGGGGCCGTGCCGGCCATCTCGATAGCCAAGGATAGTTGCTCCTCGCGTACAGTCCCACCGGCTTCCACGGGAGAAGACTCCTCAATGACGGCCAAGGCCTTGGAAGCATCAGCCTCTTCTTCAACAATTTCTCTCGCTTCTATCTCTGGGAGGCTACTCTGCTTCGATAGTAATTCTTTGCCGGTAGCCGGGGGTTGAGATTCTGTGACTTCCGTTAAGCCACCAACTTCCACATCCGCTCCGGGTCCTTCTGAAGCTGTTGCTGCCGCATAAGTCTGTGGAAGTCGTAAGGCGAGGGGCCGCAAAACTGGTGGAAAGGTTGGTTGGCCCATGCCTAAATCCGGAAGAGGTATGCGAACCGTCGCAGTTGGCGGCGCCACCTCAGCCTGCATCACATATATGGATGTCAGCCAGCTGATTTAGAAATAACAAGAAGGGTTGCAGGTGGGTGTCGGAACACTTCCTACCTCGACCAGCACTATATTTAGGCCTCCAAGAGTAGCCTCTGACGGTTCCGACCCTCCTCCTACGATCGGGTATGATGGCCCGTGCTCGATTCCTGGTAGCCTCGGAGGGCTGAATGTCAAAAGGTCACTTTCGTAAGCTGAAGAAGCCCCATCATCTTCAGTTTCTGTACCAACCGGTGGAGGCTCGTCGTCACTGGAGCCACCACCATAGTCAACCTGGTCGGAGGAGGAAGAGTCTTCGGCCTGCTCCCGAATCTCCAGCATCTGAGCAAGTGCCGTGCTGCTAAGAGTGACTCTCTTAGCCGGAGCCTCCTCAACAGTTTCTATCTCGGGAGCATCAGCTTGATGAATATCTTGGGGTTCTTCCCTTGAAGTCACATGCTCTCCAGCAGTAGCTTCTCCCACGACCTCGACTTCGGGGAGCATCGTCGGTTGAATGTTGACTAGAAGCAAGAGCAATAAACAGTCAAGACCTGACTAGAAACACGGTGGGCCACCGAGCTCTATGGATAAACTGTAAGTTACCTTCCATCTCTTGATGGGGTGTTGGTGAAGGTAAATCTCTTTCAACGAAAGCTGGAGGGGCTCCCTCCTCTCTCTCTCTAGTCGCGGCACCCGTCACTGCCTCCAGCCCAACAACGGTGGAAACAGTGCCAGCAGCTGCAAAAAGATGATCAGCCAAAGTGGCAGAAACAAGTGAACAAGTCACGGAGGAACGAGAGGTTAACTTCGTTGATGGGAATCAACTCCGAGCATGTACATTTTATTTTTGTATTTGTGTCCTTTTATTTATTTATATATCCTGGGGGAAGTAGATTCACAAATGTAAGGCTTCATGAGCCTATTTGTTCTTCCTTAGGATTGTGTGGGTTTATGTGCAAAATGCCAATAGGACCTGCAAGGGGGCCCCCACTCCTTCCCCATTGGTCCATCTTGATAAGTGTCCATTTGTTATGACAATTCATTACATGTACACCATTTTATGTGCATATAATTAGGCAATTATGCATATTTCATAGTTAACCTCAACTCCGCATTTAAATTGGAGCTTTCACGCAAATTGATTAATTTGGTAATTTTATTTAATAATTTGAAGTTGAGGGCCATGAGCATTAATTCTCCATTACATAATCATGAGCATTTGAGATTTATGTGCACATTGTGGTAATTTTTATGGACTAAAGTGTAATTATGTGTGTGTAGGACACCGAAGGTAATTACAAAAGAAGCCGGGGGCAAAACTGTCACCACTACTTTGACCAAGTCAAAAATCACATATTTTGATTGGAGGGAAAAGAAATTTCAAAAGTTGAAATTGAGGAAAAGAAACACATATTTCGATTGGAGGGAAAATTGAATTCAAAGTTTGAAATAAAGGAGAGACATGATGAGCCTTGGGAAAGAGGGTGCCCAAAGTCCAAGAAAGGGGGTGCCCACCTACTTTTCCTCTTCCCCATGCATCATATTCCACTTAAATCTCAGCCATCCATCTCCTTTTGATACAATCTCCACCCTTCATTTACCCAACTTTCCCTATAAATAGCCTATGATAAGGAGGAGAAAGGGAGTTCTTCTTTTGGCAATTTTTCACTCTTCTCTCCCTCTCACATCTTTTAGATCGCCAAGTTAGCCTTCTTCCGTCCCTCTTCTCCTCTTCATGTCTTCATGAAATTTTTTTATTTTTATGTTCTCTACAACTTCTTCTTCTGCATCATCTTCTAATTCCTTCTGGTTTTCAAGATATTTCATGTTTTTCACTGTGCTGTCCTGTTCATCTGCGAACCATTGTTTCTCTCTATTTTTCCCCTTGTTTCTCACCCTTATAGTCACTTTCTCCTCTTGATTTCTTCATAAAAGTTCTTTGTTTTTAAAAGATATTCAACGTTTTCTTCTACGCCATCTTCTAATTCTTTCTGGTTTGAAAGTTATTTCCCATTTTTTAACTTGCTGTCCTGTGATTTCACTGTTCATCCGAGGTTCTGGCTCTTATTTTTTCTCAGTTTTGAAGCCCTTCCCCTCTTTATTTCTCTCTGTGTTCTTCATTAAAGTTCTTCCTCTCTTATAGATCTAGATTTTCTTCTTCTATCACTTCCTCCAATTCTTCTTAGTTTACGAGTTATATTTATTTTCCCACTGTTTCACTCTCTCATCTTCTTCCTTCTTCATCTCCACACAAACCCTTCCACATTCCTCTCTATATTTCTCTCCAAAGTTTATCCTCCACAACTCTCCTTTCATGGCGGTGTGCACATCAAGACGGGCGACGTTCCAAGGCTCGTGACGTGGACGACGACTGCTTCTTCATCCATCTCTTTCCACGGCGATCTCCTTCAAGGCGGAGTGATCCTCTCCAAGGCTCGGCGAGGAGGAGACGAAGGCGTCATCACCATTGCTACTACTATCTTCACATCTCAGGCCTCTCTTTTTGTTATTACTTTTGTGTTATGTTACTTCATTGTAATCTTGTCACCTCTTTGTTGTAAGCTTGTCTTGCACTTCATGTACTCTTTCTTTTAAGTTAATGAAGAGAGTTGTTCTTTTGATCTAGTTCTTGATCTTATTCCATCTCTACCCCTTTCTTCTATCTCTTCTTTTCACTTCATGCAATTAATTTCTATAGCATAGGCGCATAATCATAGGTGTTTTTAATTAAGTGTTTGGTTTGTTCTTTATTTCACTATTTTCTTTAAGCAAAGTAAAAATCACAAGTGTTTTTCTAAAAGGTTACAAGGTTTTTAACTCTAAAAATCTCTTCTTCCCTGTGGATTCGACCCGTGCTTGCCATAGTCCTACGTTCTCTTTTGATCATTTTGTGCGAGTTCGGCTTTAAGATTGTTATACGCGTGTTTTAAACGACGAACTTTCGCGTTATCAATTTTTGGCGCCGTTGCCGGGGATGAATGGTGATTTTTGACTTAAGAACTTTGTTTTCCTTATGTATATAGTGTACTAATAAAGTTCTCTTTTATTATTTTTACAGGAAAAAAGAGAAAAAAAAAAGCAACTTGAAAACTCAAAAAAAAAATCAGAGGTAAGTCTCCACCTTTTCCGTAGTCTTTTTGTCATTCATTTTGAGAAAAAAAAAAGAACGGGGGAACACTTTTCAAGTAAGTATCCAAACTTTTCCTCTTTCATTTTAGTTTCATTTCTCTACATTTTATATCTTGTGGTTAGATAGGTTCATTAAATAAAAATAAAAAAATCATCACTTGAACTTCAATAAAAATGTTCATTGCAAGAGTAGAACTCACACTTCCATGTTTTAGGTCATGCATCATTTAGGATAGAATTTATTTTTCCTTGTTGTTTAATTATTGTTAATTACATTATTGAAGAT
The DNA here is from genome assembly GCA_022559845.1 of Amorphophallus konjac. Lineage (NCBI taxonomy): Eukaryota > Viridiplantae > Streptophyta > Magnoliopsida > Alismatales > Araceae > Amorphophallus > Amorphophallus konjac. The sequence goes on along the minus strand of CM040118.1, from coordinate 188,923,436 downwards.
TGCGGGAGGTAAGGTGAGTACTCTAATTTTTTCAAAAGCATGCTCATGCATTTCCATGTTTACATAAAACCCTTTGTTTGAACTTGGTTTGTTGCATATCATTTCTAAAATATTCTAAGGGTAATACCCATAAGCAAGATAAGGTGGGGATTTCACCACCCTTCCTTAGCCCACAATGCACAACTCCCATGCATCTTTGCATCACCTAGACCTTAAATAAAATCCAGTAGACATTGGCCCTAAGTTCACACTGTGGTTCTTGTGTTATTTGGACTTACCCTCTTATGAAAACCGGTGCCTAAGGTAAGACGGTCGGACGGAAAACGCCTTAAGCGGGCTAGTGATTTGGCATAATTAGGTCCCTACGAAAGTAGGGGGAACCTCTCACTACCCCACCCCTTACCTGGCCGGTAGAAATATTGAGGGTGAACTCAAGTTACACTTTAACCATTTTGTGAAACCCAATTTGTAGGTCTAGGTCACATCTAGAGCATTAAGTAATTTGTGTGATAACTTGTTTGTGTTTGCATAAAAAAAATAAAAATAAAAAATAAAAACAAAAACAAAAAATCTAATCTTCTCTCTCTCTTCGTCCTAGTTTGTATCAAAATCAAAAAAAAATTAAAACAAAAATTAAAACAAAACAAAACAAAAATCATCATAAAAAAAAATCCCTTTCATCTCTCTCTTCGTCCTAGTTTATGCAAGGTAGAAGATCTCAACATCCAAACTTACTAGGACCCATTCAAGAAATTGAGAGAGTCTTGTATCCAGCGAACGATCTCCAGCAAGATCTCATGGCCGAAAATCAAGGACCTCACCACCAAAATCTAATGGCCGAAAATCCCGATCCTCCAAAGTAAATGAAGGACTATTTCTTGCCCAATCAATACCAACCGTCCTTCTATGTCCAAGCACCTCAGAACCAGGCGGTTCATTATGAAATCAAGTCTAGTACCATCCAAATGTTGCCATCTTTCTATGGAAATCCCAATGAAGATCCTTACAAACATCTTGATGAGTTCCTTCAGATCTGCTCAACTGTTAAAATTCAGAATTTCTCTAATGATGCTCTTAGGCTAACTCTCTTCCCATTCTCTCTCAAGGATAAGGCCAAATATTGGTTAGGAGCCTTGGGTAGGATCATTGATACATGGGCAGAAATGTAAAAAGAATTTTTGAAGAAGTTCTATCCCATAGGATGAACCAATACCATGAGAAGAGCAATTACTGGATTCACACAAAACCCTGGGGAACATATCCTTGAAGCGTGGGATAGACTGAAAGATTTATTGAGGAAATGCCCCCACCATGGGTTATCAAGATGGCAAATTGTACAGGCATTCTATGAGGGTTTGACGGAGAATTATAGACATATGGTGGATGCATGATGTGAGGGAGCATTCATGAGTAAGAGCGAAGATGAGGCTTACGATTTATTTGAAATACTTAGTGAGAATTAAATTAGTCATACCTCGCTCTCATCCTATGAGAGAATGATTGGGTCGGCTAAGAGGGGTGGACTTTATGAAGTTAAGAGCCAAGGTGAGTGTGAGAATAGGATGGACATTAATGCCTTGACCCAGAAATTGAACAAAATGGATTTGTTGGCACAGAAGATAGAGAAGGTTGATCTTGTGACTCAAAAGCTAGATCATTTGTTATCTAGGCATGAACCTTCTTCTTCTTTAGCCCCTCGACCTCAACCATTCTCCGCTCCTAGTCATGAAGAGATATGTGCTCTTTGTTCTGGCCCTAATCATGGGGTAACTGATTACCCCACAGCAGCCCAACTTCTCCCATTCATCCAAGAACAAATCTTTACTGCTCAGGGTGTCTCTAAGCCTCCTTATGATCCTTATTCCAACACTTATAATCCAGGGTGGAGGAACCACCCGAATTTTTCTTGGAAATCTCAGCAAGGTTCATCTACCCAATCTAATCCCTCTTTTCAAAAACAAACCTTTCAAGCTCAAGCCAACCAACATTACCAATCTCCTTTTCAACAAGCTCAGTCTCATCATAATTTCTCTCAATCCAATGCACCTTTCCAACAATATTCTCAACCTCCTTTTCAGCATTCTCAGGCCCCGTATCCTCAACCTCCCACTCAGCATTTTCAGGGCCAGTATCATCAGTATCCTCCAAACTATTTTCAAGCTCAAGTTCCTTTCCAACCTCCTCCTTTTCAACCTCCGCAGCCCAATTTTGATGACAAGTTTGAACAACTCCAACAACTCATCCTTACCCAAGCACAATCCATTTCTAAGTTGGAAAACCAGATAGGGCAACTTGCTGCTAATAACATGAGAAGAGAGGTAGGCCAGCTCCCTAGCCAACCGGTGGCCAACCCCCGTAATCAATAACCTCCAGGCTTCCCTCCAAGAGCTCCCTTTCTTCCTCAACCCAATCAGCCTAATCAACCTCAGCTGCCCCCTCCTGTAGGTCCCTAATTTGAGAATGCAAAGACAATCTCTTCTCTTAGGAGCGGGAAGGTTTTAGATAATCCTTATAGGATTAAGGAAGTTGGCAGTAGTTCGGGTCAAGATGCCCCCATGGAAAGTGATAGTGAGGATGAGGAGCCGGCGATTGTGCAAGAGAAAAAGAAGTCGGAGGGTGGAGAGAAGATGTTGGATAAAGGAAAGGCGAAAGTTGATGAAGGACCCCAAGAATATGTGCCTCAGGTCCCTTTTCTCGATGCTCTAAAGCTGAAGGCTCACAAGAAACTGCCGGTGCAACAGGAAGAATTAGTGGAATTATTTAAACAGGTGAATATCAATATTCCACTCTTGGATGCAATCAAGCATGTGCCGGCATATGCAAAGTTTTTGAAAGAGCTTTGTACTCCAAAGAGGGAGCCAAGGGCGGTAACTCAAAAGATCCGCTTGTCTGAGGATGTGAGTGCTGTTTTGATGAATCATCTGCCAAAAAAATTGAAGGACCCCGGAGCCCCTTTAATCTCATGTGATATAGGTGACGTCACTTCTGATCGAGCATTGCTAGACTTAGGTGCTAGCGTGAATCTTTTGCCCACCTTTATCTATGAGCAGTTTGATCTGGGGGAGTTAAAACCCACTTCAATCATCCTTCAATTGGCGGATAGGTCGGTTAAAACACCAAGGGGTTTGTTGGAAGATGTCATTGTTAAAGTGCATGAATGTTATTTCCCGGTGGATTTTCTCATTTTGGATATGACCTCATCACAAAATCTAAAGCACACACCTATTATTTTGAGACGTCCTTTTCAAGCAACAGCTAAGGGCAACATCAACTGTGCCACGGGAATGATGGATATTTCATTTGGAGGTGAGAAAGTTTCTCTAAATGTATTTAAGGCATCTCAATATCCAGATCAAGGAGAGGAATGCAATGTCATTGATATCTTTGAGGATGAGATTCTGGATAACATTAAGGACACCCTGGAAGAGGGTGGTATGATTCAAGATTCTCCTCTCTCTTCTGCACCCTGGTCTAAGATAGAGTCACTTCTTGCACTTCAATCCGAACCAATCCTGCCATCATTGGAACATCCTCCAGCTCTGGAACTCAAGCCTCTCCCGGACTCCCTTAAATATGCATACCTTGGACCTAACCACACTCTACCTGTCATTATTGCCTCCAATCTCACTTCTGCTCAAGAATCCCAACTCTTAAATATTCTTAAGGAGCATAGGGGGGCAATAGGCTGGTTTGTTGTAGATTTAAAGGGGATTAGTCCGGATGTTTGTATGCACCACATTTACTTAGAGGAAAATGCCAAGCCGAGTAGAGAGATGTAGCGTCGGTTGAATCCGAGTATGAAGGAGGTAGTAAAGAAAGAAGTTGTCAAATAGTTGGATGCTGGGATCATATATCCCATTTCTGATAGCAAGTGGGTCAGCCCAACTGAAGTTGTTCCCAAGAAGTCAGGGCTGACAGTTGTAACAAATGAGAAAGGAGATTAAGTGCCTACACGATTACCAACAGGGTGGAGAATCTGCATTGATTACAGAAAATTAAATTTAGTTACAAAGAAAGATTATTTTCCACTACCATTCATAGATCAAATTTTGGAGAGATTGGCAGGGCAAAAGTACTATTACTTTTTGGATGGCTATTCCGGGTACAACCAGGTTGCTATTTACCCGGAAGATCAACAGAAGACAACATTCACGTGCCCCTATGGCACATTTTCTTTTAGAAGAATGCCGTTTGGGCTGTGTAACGCCCCCGCCACATTTCAGCGATGCATGATGTCGATATTTTCTGAAATGGTGGGGGGATGTTTGGAAGTGTTTATGGATGACTTTTCTGTGTTTGGTGATTCGTTCGAAAGTTGCTTGGAGAATTTAACTCAGGTGTTGAGAAGGTGCATTGACTCAAATCTTGTGTTGAGTTGGGAGAAAAGCTATTTCATGGTAAGAGAAGGAATAGTTTTAGGTCATGTTATTTTAGAGAGAGGAATAGAGGTTGACAAGGCCAAGGTTGATGTGATTTCCAATCTTCCTCCTCATTCTTCTGTCAAACAAATTCGATCTTTTCTTGGCCATGCTGGATTCTATCGCAGATTCATCCAAAACTTTTCCACCATCACTCGTCCTCTCACACAATTGCTCGCCAAGGACACTCCCTTTAACTTAGATGATTCCTGTCTTAAGGCATTTCATTCTTTGAAAGTGGCCCTTACTCAAGCCCCAATTCTTCAATCTCCTGATTGGGCGCTACCTTTTGAGATCATGTGTGATGTTTCAGACTACGCTGTTGGAGCTGTCCTGGGTCAAAGAGTCGATAAGAAGCCCGTGGTGATCTACTATGCAAGCCGCACCCTCGCTGATGCACAATTGAACTACACCACTACGGAGAAAGAATTGCTTGCGGTAGTTTTCGCCCTTAAGAAATTTCAATCTTATCTGTTAGGGGTAAAAGTCATTGTTTATTCCGATCACTCAGCTTTAAAATTTTTACTATCCAAGAAGGAAGCTAAACCCCGTCTCATTCGGTGGATTCTCTTGTTACAAGAGTTTGATTTAGAAATCAGAGACAAGAAGGGGTTGGAGAATGTTGTTGCTGATCACTTATCTAGGATTGTGGTTCTTGAAAGTGCTCCTATATTCGACTCCTTCCCCGATGAACAAATTCTCTCCATCTCACATACAACAACCCCTTGGTTCGCTCATATAGTCAACTACCTGGCGGTAGGACAGATTCCGGGAGGGTGGTCTAAACAGGAGAAGGATCGATTCTTTTCAAAGCTAAGGCACTATTTTTGAGAGGACCCGGAGCCGTTTCACATGGGTCCTGATCAGATCATTAGAAGATGTGTCCCCGAGGAGGAACAACAGTCTGTGTTGAATTTCTGTCATAATCTCGCTTGTGGGGGACACTTTTCAGGAAAGAAAACAGCGGCGAAAGTGTTGCAGAGCGGATTCTATTGGCCCACATTGTTCAAAGATGCTTACGAATTTTCCAAAACTTGTTTAAGGTGCCAAGCCGTGGGAAACAATTCAAAAAGAGATATGTGCCGCTCAGTCCCATTCTGGTAGTAGAGATTTTCGATGTTTGGGGGATAGACTTTATGTGACCATTTCCACCTTCATTTGGTAATGAATACATTTTGGTGGCGGTGGACTATGTTTCGAAATGGATTGAAGCTGTTGCTACTAAGACAAATGATCACAAGGTTGTGATGAAGTTTGTGAAGAAACACATCTTTTCTAGATTTGGTTGTCCTAGAGCTATCATTAGTGATGGGGGCTCTCACTTTATTCATTTTCAATTCCGAGCTCTGCTTCGCAAATATGGCATCACTCACAAGCTCGCTACCCCCTACCATCCCCAAACTAGTGGCCAGGTAGAAGTGTCCAACAGGGAGATAAAAACCATTCTGCATAAGACAGTTCGGCCGGATAGAAAAGACTGGTCCGAGAGACTAGATGATGCACTCTAGGCCTACAGAACTGCATTTAAAACTCCCATTGGCATGTCACCTTATCGCCTCATTTTTGGAAAAGCCTGCCACTTGCCTGTAGAGCTTGAACATAGAGCATATTGGGCCATCAAACAAGTCAACTTTGATCTCATTCAAGCCGGGGCCCAAAGAGCTCTACAACTCAATGAATTGGAGGAACTAAGAAATAAAGCCTATGAAAATTCAAAAATCTATAAAGCCAAAATGAAAGCCTTCCATAATAAGCATATTCAAATGAAAACTTTTCAACCAAATCAGAAAGTATGGCTTTTTAACTCTAGGCTGTGCGTGTTCCCTAGAAAGCTCAAGTCTAGATGGGATGGACCGTTTGTAGTTGTCAAAGCTTTTGACCACGGTGCCGTCAAAATTTTAAATCCTAAAAATGGTCAAATTTTCACTGTCAACGGTCAAAGATTGAAATCTTATTTGGAAAATGATCAGTTGCAAAAAGAATCCATTGTCCTAAGTGGTCTGGAATAAAATCTTCGTGAGCTCTCATGCGTCTGGCTGAAGACGAAAAACTTAGCGCTTCTGGGAGGCAACCCACAGTTTTTGTTGTTTTGACGTTTTTGTTTGAGTGTGTTTTAGTAGCCAGGTTAAGGTCAAGAAGAGGAAGTCATCGCCGCCTATGACATTGATGGAGGTTTCGTCCCGCATATCCGGTTGTCTCTTTCCCACTCAGAAGTATTTATTGATATATTGTTCTTTTACTTTCAATTCTACATGTCATTGAGGACAATGTCATTCAAGTTGGGGGGGAGAGAAGTTTTCATGATGCATATAGTACAACATGATAGGAGTTCTGTCTTGCATAAAGATGTAAACCCCATTTTGAGTTTCATGATTCATGCTTAAATTAAAAGTAATTCTGGAATAGAAAAGGCTAGGGAGAAGGATGATGGAAAATTTAGTCAATCTAGCCATAGAAAACTGATATAAGAATCCCTTTAAAGTTCATGTGCACTTAATATATATATATATATATATATATATATATATTTACATTACACATTAATGAAACAAGCAAGATAAGCCCTTTGCTATTTTAGGTATCTGATATTCTGCACTTCTTAAGAAAAGAGATCTTTATACAAAACTTTCTGTCAAATTATCTATCAAATAAGTGCAATGGCGCTATGAAAAAAAAACACCATGAAAAATGCCCCTAATCTTAGTAACCGGGACTACTTCACCTAAGACGTGTTGAGGTTCGCGTAAAACGGAAAAGAGGAACCTGGATCTGCGAAACTGGGCCTGCTTCTCCTAAGGCAAGAGTCGAGGTTCACGTTGAGTAGTGAAGGGTAGTGCAGCATCATGTGTGGTATAAAAGATCCCAAAGGGACAAAAAAAATAAGGCAGATAAAAAACTAATATACTTAATGCTCTGATCTAAGAGGTGCAGGGTTGAAAGGCATTTGCTTGGAATAGCGAATGGGGGATGTAATTGTCTAAGCTGTGGATTTGGTAGTTACACATGCACAAGTGCTATTGAGCTTTAATTTGAATTCTTAATCATGTATTATTGAGTTCCTACATAAGGTTAGTGTGCATTAATGATTCCAGATTCCTAATCTTTGGTTGATTCTATGAAGGGATAACTAGATATGAGAGCATGAATTTTACAAACTATTGTTAGTCCTAAAATTTAATTTATTGGCATTGCTAAGGGACTAGCAATGAGTAAGTTGGGAGGTGTGATAAGTGTCCATTTGTTATGACAATTCATTGCATGTACACCATTTTATGTGCATATAATTGGGCAATTATGCATATTTCATAGTTAACCTCAACTCCGCATTTAAATTGGAGCTTTCACGTAAATTGATTAATTTGATAATTTTATTTAATAATTTGAAGTTGAGGGCCATGAGCATTAATTCTCCATTGCATAATCATGAGTATTTGAGATTTATGTGCACATTGTGATAATTTTTATGGACTAAAGTGTAATTATGTGTGTGTAGGACACCGAAGGTAATTACAAAAGAAGTCGGGGGCAAAACTGTCACCACTACTTTGACCAAGTCAAAAAGCACATATTTTGATTGGAGGGAAAAAAATTTCAAAAGTTTGAAATTGAGGAAACGAAACACATATTTCGGTTGGAGGGAAAATTGAATTCAAAGTTTGAAATAAAGGAGAGACATGATGAGCCTTGGGAAAGGGGGTGCCCAAAGTCTAAGAAAGGGTGTGCCCACCTACTTTTCCTCTTCCCCATGCATCATATTCCACTTAAATCTCAGCCATCCATCTCCTTTTGATACAATCTCCACCCTTCATTTACACAACTTTCCCTATAAATAGCCTATCAGACTCTTCAACTGCACATAAGTCAAGCCCGGGGAAGCCGACATGGCTTGCTGAAGATTATCTAGAGACTGCCATACCATGTCGCTAAAAAATTGCAAACCTAGTGGCGAAGTCTCAGGAAGCTGAAAGTCCACCATGTTGTCCACCTTAGTCCAGATATCATCGTTCGTCCCAGAGGACGTCGAAGGCATGGTTTGCAAGGCACCAGTGCTGGACCCGGCAATGGCAATCGATACAACTAGAAGAGTCTCTGCTATAGCGACTTCTTTACCTGCCTTTTCAGGTGGGGCCGTGCCGGCCATCTCGATAGCCAAGGATAGTTGCTCCTCGCGTACAGTCCCACCGGCTTCCACGGGAGAAGACTCCTCAATGACGGCCAAGGCCTTGGAAGCATCAGCCTCTTCTTCAACAATTTCTCTCGCTTCTATCTCTGGGAGGCTACTCTGCTTCGATAGTAATTCTTTGCCGGCAGCCGGGGGTTGAGATTCTGTGACTTCCGTTAAGCCACCAACTTCCACATCCGCTCCGGGTCCTTCTGAAGCTGTTGCTGCCGCATAAGTCTGTGGAAGTCGTAAGGCGAGGGGCCGCAAAACTGGTGGAAAGGTTGGTTGGCCCATGCCTAAATCCGGAAGAGGTATGCGAACCGTCGCAGTTGGCGGCGCCACCTCAGCCTGCATCACATATATGGATGTCAGCCAGCTGATTTAGAAATAACAAGAAGGGTTGCAGGTGGGTGTCGGAACACTTCCTACCTCGACCAGCACTATATTTAGGCCTCCAAGAGTAGCCTCTGACGGTTCCGACCCTCCTCCTACGATCGGGTATGATGGCCCGTGCTCGATTCCTGGTAGCCTCGGAGGGCTGAATGTCAAAAGGTCACTTTCGTAAGCTGAAGAAGCCCCATCATCTTCAGTTTCTGTACCAACCGGTGGAGGCTCGTCGTCACTGGAGCCACCACCATAGTCAACCTGGTCGGAGGAGGAAGAGTCTTCGGCCTGCTCCCGAATCTCCAGCATCTGAGCAAGTGCCGTGCTGCTAAGAGTGACTCTCTTAGCCGGAGCCTCCTCAACAGTTTCTATCTCGGGAGCATCAGCTTGATGAATATCTTGGGGTTCTTCCCTTGAAGTCACATGCTCTCCAGCAGTAGCTTCTCCCACGACCTCGACTTCGGGGAGCATCGTCGGTTGAATGTTGACTGGAAGCAAGAGCAATAAACAGTCAAGACCTGACTAGAAACACGGTGGGCCACCGAGCTCTATGGATAAACTGCAAGTTACCTTCCATCTCTTGATGGGGTGTTGGTGAAGGTAAATCTCTTTCAACGAAAGCTGGAGGGGCTCCCTCCTCTCTCTCTCTCTAGTCGCGGCACCCGTCACCGCCTCCAGCCCAACAACGGTGGAAACAGTGCCAGCAGCTGCAAAAAGATGATCAGCCAAAGTGGCAGAAACAAGTGAACAAGTCACGGAGGAACGAGAGGTTAACTTCGTTGATGGGAATCAACTCCGAGCATGTACATTTTATTTTTGTATTTGTGTCCTTTTATTTATTTATATATCCTGGGGGAAGTAGATTCACAAATGTAAGGCTTCATGAGCCTATTTGTTCTTCCTTAGGATTGTGTGGGTTTATGTGCAAAATGCCAATAGGACCTGCAAGGGGGCCCCCACTCCTTCCCCATTGGTCCATCTTGATAAGTGTCCATTTGTTATGACAATTCATTACATGTACACCATTTTATGTGCATATAATTAGGCAATTATGCATATTTCATAGTTAACCTCAACTCCGCATTTAAATTGGAGCTTTCACGCAAATTGATTAATTTGATAATTTTATTTAATAATTTGAAGTTGAGGGCCATGAGCATTAATTCTCCATTGCATAATCATGAGCATTTGAGATTTATGTGCACATTGTGATAATTTTTATGGACTAAAGTGTAATTATGTGTGTGTAGGACACCGAAGGTAATTACAAAAGAAGCCGGGGGCAAAACTGTCACCACTACTTTGACCAAGTCAAAAATCACATATTTTGATTGGAGGGAAAAGAAATTTCAAAAGTTGAAATTGAGGAAAAGAAACACATATTTCGGTTGGAGGGAAAATTGAATTCAAAGTTTGAAATAAAGGAGAGACATGATGAGCCTTGGGAAAGGGGGTGCCCAAAGTCCAAGAAAGGGGGTGCCCACCTACTTTTCCTCTTCCCCATGCATCATATTCCACTTAAATCTCAGCCATCCATCTCCTTTTGATACAATCTCCACCTTTCATTTACCCAACTTTCCCTATAAATAGCCTATGACAAGGAGGAGAAAGGGAGTTCTTTTGGCAATTTTTCACTCTTTCTCTCCCTCTCACATCTTTTAGTTCGTCGAGTTCACCCTCTTCCGTCCCTCTTCTCCTCTTGCTGTCTTCATGAAAGTTTTTTATTTTACGTTCTCTACAACTTCTTCTTCTGCATCATCTTCTAATTCCTTCTGGTTTTCAAGCTATTTCGTGTTTTTCACTGTGCTGTCCTGTTCATCTCTGAACCAGTGTTTCTCTCTATTTTTCCTCTTGTTTCTCACCATTATAGTCACTTTCTCCTCTTTATTTCTTCATAAAAGTTCTTTCTTTTTAAAAGATATTCAACTTTTTCTTCTACGCCATTTTCTAATTCTTTCTAGTTTGAAAGTTATTTCCCATTTTTTAACTTGCTGTCCTGTGATTTCACTGTTCATCCGAGGTTCTGGCTCTTGTTTTTTCTCAGTTTTGAAGCCCTTCCCCTCTTTATTTCTCTCTGTGTTCTTTATTAAAGTTCTTCCTCGCTTGTAGATCTAGATTTTCTTCTTCTATCACTTCCTCCAATTCTTCTTAGTTTACGAGTTATATTTATTTTCCCACTGTTTCACTCTCTCATCTTCTTCCTTCTTCATCTCCATACAAACCCTTCCACATTCCTCTCTATATTTCTCTCCAAAGTTTATCCTCCATAACTCTCCTTTCATGGCGGTGTGCACATCAAGACGGGCGACGTTCCAAGGCTCGTGACGTGGACGACGACGGCTTCTTCATCCATCTCTTTCCACGGTGATCTTCTTCAAGGCGGAGTGATCCTCTCCGAGGCTCGGCGAGGAGGAGACGAAGGCGTCATCACCATTGCTACTACTATCTTCACATCTCAGGCCCCTCTTTTTGTTATCACTTTTGTGTTATGTTACTTCATTGTAATCTTGTCACCTCTTTGTTGTATGCTTGTCTTGCACTTCATGTACTCTTTCTTTTAAGTTAATGAAGAGAGTTGTTCTTTTGATCTAGTTCTTGATCTTATTCCATCTCTACCCCCTTCTTCTATCTCTTCTCTTCACTTCATGCAATTAATTTCTATAGCATAGGCGCATAATCATAGGTGTTTTTAATTAAGTGTTTGGTTTGTTCTTTATTTCACTATTTTTTTTAAGCAAAGTGAAAATCACAAGTGTTTTTCTAAAAGGTTACAAGGTTTTTAACTCTAAAAATATCTTCTTCCCTGTAGATTCGACCCGTGCTTGCCATAGTCCTACGTTCTCTTTTGATCATTTTGTGCGAGTTCAATTTTAAGATTGTTATACGCGTGTTTTAAACGACGAACTTTCACGTTATCACATCTCATCCATATGGGGCTGGTCAAAGGCCAAGGTGGCATCTAGAAGGTTGGACTAGTCAATTAGACACATGGGGGGACAAATGGGTTAAATTGTCAAGGGTAGGCCACCTACCCTTACCCCTTGGTCAAGGGGGCACTGTGGGAGATGAGATTTTTATTAGAATATTTTATTTTGATATTTATTTGTTTGTTTTACTTGTTTATTTTGTTTATTAATTAGGCGTGCCAGTCACCGGAGTGACGATTTATTATGCGCTCATCTGACTAATCAGACAATTATGGGTGATCGTGTCGGGACCCAAAATCCGTCGTACCATAAAGGCTACGACGTTAATTACGCCTCTCCGAAAGAGAGACAACTATTGATTAATCGCCAAAATAAAGACCATGGGGCCCATATAACTAAAGATGCAATTGCATGTAAGCACACAATATGGTAGTACTTATTTATTAAATCGACTCCCGGTACGAGGAAGAGAACCTAGGTCCGAGGATCATCATCACGCATAGTGATAGCTTCCGATCGGGCGTAACCCAGCTTTCCGCTAATCGCTATTTAACATACCGGAGAATCAGATCATGCGAGCATGCAAGATAACAGTATTCAATATTATCGCTTATTATTTGTTTGATTATTTATTTATAACTTCGAGAGAGATTTCGGCAGCGCCATCCTGCTCCGAGGGGCATCAAGGCCTTCTTACTTTGAAACTGTGCAAAGCATTACGGTGCACACACATAGACCCATGAGGTGAGTCGAGTGTGACAGTATTCGGGCAAGCACATATTATTGGGGCAATGTATGCCGGGGTACGGAAAATTTGATGTTCAAAGATCGAGGGAACGCGGTTGAAACCCGATCGGAACAAATCAGATTCAGTGAGTTATTGGCTCGTGACAGAGTCGTGCTTTGGCTACAGTAGGGGGGGATCCCGAGATCCAGGCACAATTTGTCGGAGCGTCATTAATATCCCATACCCGGGGTCTAGGGAAGGTGAAGGCTCCGGAGTAAGCACAGTCATGCTCATTATTCTTTATTTATTCTTGTTATTATTTTAGATGTATGATTGTCTTTGTTCTCATTTTTATTTAAGCCCTCCCCTTTTCATTACTCACTTATGGTTTATTTATTGTTTATTTGTTTTATATCTTCTTATATTGGATGCATGCACCCTCTTAATTTTTCTTTATTGGTATTTGTTAGATAATAATTCATTTGTCCATTTTTTGTTTATTTGTCACTTTTATTTTGTTTGTTGTGATTTATGTGCCCATTATTTATTTATTGAGTATTTTTATTTCAATTATTTTTCATTTCTCCATTTTTTTAAATGAGGATGGCTTGTTTATTTTTATTGTTGTTTCCCCTTTTTTGTGTTTATATGCATGTGCATATATAGGATGAGGAGGGTGGACGTATGTGTTATATAGATTAATGTTAGTGGGGTATTAATTGTAAAGAGGAGATTAGTGTTAATGGGTATGGGGAAGGTGAATGCACGTGAGTGTTACGTGGGTGTTGGTTTGGTTTATTTTCCTTTTATTGGAGATGGGGTGGCGCCGATGGGTTGATTTTAGTTTGTATCTCGGCGTGGCTTTCATCTCGGCATGCTTCCGTCTCGACATACTTTTGGCACCGAGGAACAATGGCGCCGAGAGGAGCCCTGCCGATTCTGTTTGGCACTCTTTATTTACTTATTATTATTATTATATATTTATTTGTTTGTTTATTTCATTCTATTTGTTTGTTTATTCATTTTCATCATTTTTATTTTATTTTATTATTATTTGTTTATGTTTATTATTTATTTTATTTTATTTTACTTTACTTTATTAGCAGTTCGACAGTTATTCTTTATGTCTGGCAAAAATCCGGCAGCACCTCCCCTGTACCCGGAGGGTTGATGGGGTATATATAGGAAATCGTCCACAAAGAGTCGAGGCGGAATCCGTAACAGAGATGAGTGTAGCCCGGGATCCAAAAGGAGCGTAATCCGACGGGACGGTGTCCACTCATCGTGGTATTTGTTAATATTCCCTTTAGAGACCATTAGAGGACATGCAGTGGCAGAACTCCAAGGGTCGACAGGGTTAGAAGACAACCTGATAGTCAAACGGCACATAATGTGGGGGTAGGACCCCGTCAATATAGCTCCGTTAGACATGGATGAAGAACCATGAAAACCCCCCATGATATGGTGGGAACTGGCATGATGGTCCATGGAGGTTAGGGCACCAAGTCTAGATTGGTTTTGGGCTCAGTAAAGTTGCTGAGAAATTAGATGTTTGAACGATGGTTGATATTAGAGTGAACCGGCGCGGCTGGGGTTTCGGCACGAAGGTGAACCGGCGCGGATGGGGTTCGGCACGAAGGCAAACCGGCACCACTGGGGTTTCGGCATGAAAGCAAACATGCGCGGCTAGGGTTTCGGCACGAAGGCAAACCGGCGCGGCTGGGTTTCGGCACGAAGGCAAACCGACGCCGCTGGGGTTTCGGCACGAAGGCGAACCGGCGCGGCTGGGATTTCGGCACGAAGGCAAATCGGCACCGCTGGGGTTTCGGCACGAAGGCAAACCGACGCAGCTGGGGTTTCGGTACGAAGGCAAACCGGCGCGGCTGGGTTTCGGCACGAAGGCAAACCGGGGCGGCTGGGGTTTCGGCACGAAGGAAAACCGGCACCGCTGGGGTTTCGGTACAAAGGCAAACCGGCGCGGCTGGGTTTCGGCAAGAAGGCAAACCGGCGCGGCTGGGTTTCGACACGAAGGCAAATCGGCGCGGCTGGGGTTTCGGCACGAAGGCAAACCGGCACCGCTGGGGTTTCGGCACGAAGGCAAACCGGTGCCGCTGGGTCTCGGCGCGCCCATCACCCGGCGCGAAATTGGTGCCGAGAGGAGGCTGCGCCGGGTAGACATGTGGCGCCGATAACAATGCGTTCTTTGAGTTTTCAAGTATTGTGAGGGCTTTACGAATTCAAAGGGGTCCTTTGTGTTCAATGGAGGTTTCATAAGTTCATTCATGGTGGTATTTGGGTAGGATAGAGAGTGAGGGTAGGCTCATCCATAGAAATTCTAAGGAGACCATGTGACTGTGATGGTTATATTCCCCTCTGATGGTGGACAGTGGTGAGCAGAGGATCATGAGATGGTATAGCTCATATCTCTGCCACACAGTTGGGGTTAGATTCATAATTTTAGTGAAAGCGTCACACTACACGATAAGTAAAGCTCGTGGATGAATTTTGGCAGCATCTCCCCTTATTTTGGACTATGCCAAATGGGGAGTATAGGTCATCCACCCACGGAATGCCGAGGTGAATGCCAAAAGGGAGGCGGGCGTAGCCCTGGATCCAAAAAGGATCTCCATCTTATGGGACATTGTCCACTTATTGTGGGACTTAATGATATCCCCCGTGCAGCTAATGGAGAACATACAGTGGCATAACTGCATAGGCCAGTGGGGCAGTAGAATGTAGGGGGGTTAACCCCATTGATTTAGTTCCCATGGGCTTGAGTGAAATACTGTTGCTTCTCTCCGGGGTGATGGGATTTCATGCTGAGTGGTTAAAGGGCTCGGGGGCTCTGAGGGCGTCGGCACAGTAGTGTTTCGGCGTGGTTAGCTTTCGGCGCGACGGAAAACACAAAGGGGGCATTGGCCTCGGCGCGATGGGTGGCATTTAGGGGGGTCTCAGCACGCTAGATGGTGAATGGCCAATCGGCACGAGTAGCTCTCGGCACGGAACTCGCGCCGGGAGAGGGTCGCGCCGGGAGAGGGTCGTGCCGGGAAGGTCGTTAAGGGGCCAATGGAAGGTTTCTGAGGGTTTTGTGAGGCTGAGGGTTCTGGGGGTTTGGATGGGTTTTGAGCTAAGGGTTTTAGAGGCTTTATATGAGGATTTTATGGGGTTCTATTCATGGATTTTGAGGTGCTTCGCCTAAGGTTTCGAGGGGTTTTATTCAGGGTTTTGGGAGGCTTTATACGGGGGGCTTTGAGATGGCCACGGAAGACTGAGGATTGTTTCAACACAAATCACCCCGAGGAGGAGAGGGCTTTCACTCTGGGGCACCACTGGGAGCCAGGTTATCGATTGAGTCATATGAGCTTTGATTCGAACCTATCCCTCTTTATCTCACGAATGAGAAGCCATGAGATGGACTGTCTCAGGCTCTCATCATGATTATGAGGTTGCAAACGCAGAGACGATGCAATAGAGACTACTCAGATGATCTGAGGGATGTGCATACAATGGAATGAAATCTATTCACAACGGCTATCGAATATAGTAAATTTTAGAGAGGCAGAGAGAGGAAAATTACAGAATCCCATATCTCATTTCATTCAAAGGAACGCATACATTCAGCACGGAACGGGAATCAGACTACAAGAATTTACATGCAGATGATGCCCCTTTACAATCTACCGGACTATACCGGCATTTGATATCAACGGAGGAACAGCGCTCGGAAGCATACAAAAAAAAGCAAGGAAATAGAGCGAAACAAAGATGGGGAAGGGGAGAATATAGCCTCTGAAGGTGCTTGATAGATGAACCCCACCTTGGATCTCCTTCCCCGGGCTTCTGCTGCTCTCTCCCCCTCTTCAGATCCCTTTCAGCGGGCTCTCGTGTCTTTTTTTTGTGGCTGCTCTGGCTTCGATCCCTTCCTTCTCTCTTCTCTCTGGCTTCTACCGCTCTTTTTTCTCTGGCTTCTACTGCTCTTTTTTTATGCTCGAAGCAAGGTTTATATATATAGAGGGTGTGGCCCTGTTTCCATCAGCGCGTAGAGGAACCGGCGCGCTGATTGGTGTTTGCGCGCCGATTGCGATCCCGCGCCGGTTTCACTTCGTGCCAGTTGACCTCCGTGCCGGTTCAGTGGCGTGCCAGTTCACTCCCGTGCTGGTTGACCTCCATGCCGGTTCAGTGGCGTGCCGGTTCACTCCCGTGCCAGTTTAGTCCCGTGCCGGTTCACTCCCGTGCCGGTTTCAGCTCATTTTTTAGCATCCTTTGGCCCATTTTTGTTTGTTTAGGCCCATTTGTGTTCATTTCTCATTTTGCAAGGGTTGATCCATCGACTGACTTGTCTTGCTGTCTGAGCTTCTATCTTGTTCGTTCGGGGATGGTCCCGAGCCTTTTCTGAGCTCTTGAGTCTTGTTTCAGCGGCTGTCCATTGGAACTGGGCGTCTTTTCTTTTCTTCTCTTCTTCTTTTGTTCCTCATCTTTGTTTGGCATTTGTCACTCCTTTCCTTCTTTTCTTTTCTTATCTGTCGGCACAGGAGCACCCGATCAGAACTTAAGACCTGCAGAAGCAGAAGTCATGAAATATTAGGAATATTTTTAGTGTCAACAGGCGCCCCCCCTTTTTTACCCATTTTAATTTTTGAAAAATGAGTCCATTAGAACTAATGAGTTCTATACCTTGTATACCCCTCCCCAATTTAGATCTGAGGGTATATGTGGTCATTTTCCATTTATTATATAAGGCATGTAATTTCCATTTGTGTGAATTAATGAGAAGAAAATTTATTGAATGAGCATTAGAGCTGGTGCGCCCCTCCCCTCTCTCCTCTTGGTTCCTCCTCCTTCCCTCTGCATTTCAGGGTTGAGTACCCCTTCTACCTGAGCCCCTCTATCTCTGATTTCATCTCTGGTGCCGTCGCCGCCGTTCGTGCCGCCATCGAGCTGCCGCGAAGCCACCTCTGAAGTTCTATCCAATGTTCTGTTTGGCTGGATAGAGTCTCACTCCGGGATTTTTAACTCCCAACTCCGACATCATCTGGAGTTGAGATTTTCAGGGTTGGTTCCCCTCTTGATTCCTAACCTCCAGTAAAAAAATCACGTCATTCAGAGTTCGTTTTATATTTTTCAGATCTGTGTAGCAGAAGCTTAGTTCTTCCACCTTTCGACCTCGTTTTTCATTTTTGTTGGAACCCCCAAATTTGTTTGGAGGTTCTTTTCACCATCCCCACCCTCCAAAAATTTTCCTATAATTTCTAAAGCCCTCTACCTATTTTTAGAAATTGTGTCTTTCCCCCAAATTCAGATCTGTTTCTGTTGTCCAGATCCGACCCCGAGTCAGTATAAAATCCACAAAAAATCGAAACTTCCACCAAACCTTTCATACGATATATCCCCGTTTTCCTCTCTTCGGCCCCTACAACTTTCATGAAGGGCTCAAAGGCCGAATTGAAGATCTACATCATGGTCAATGTCAACTCTCAGGAAAACTTGGTTCTGTCCTGAGTTTTCAGATCCTGTGAGTCAGCAGCTTGAAAATTCGACAAAGGCCATTAACGGGAAACTCAAATTTCTTTCTCTGGCCATAGATCAAAGGATTTCAAGTCATATTTCCATCGGTACCTCTTGTGCGTCAATCCGATGTCGGGAGTGGCCGCAGCAGTAGATCTCGCCGGGTTGCGCGCTGTAAAACAGAACTGCAAATCCGTGGCCAGCAACTCCGACGAGTGGAGATCGGAGCCGCCCGGCCTCCGGCCGGCGAACCAGCACACCGCTGTCCCAGGGAGAGCCCCTCCAGGCATCCCCACCACAGTGGTGCCACCCCGGGCCCACACGGCCCCTCGGACCATCACGTGGGTCCCAAAGTCGTGAGTACGTGTGCAGTCGAAGCAACACAAGAAGCGGCCCGTCAACCCGAAACCGCTACTCCCGGGCCCCGCTGTGTCACCCTTTACCTCCCTGCGTGGAGTGGGCAGCAATTTGTCTTGCTGTAATTGTTGTGTATTTATTGTTCCGGGAGTACGAGATCGGCCGGGAAGTCATCCCCACGCCAGGCGTGTGGAGGTATCGTGTTCGCTCCTTACTCGGCACTTTGCTTAGTTCGTATATGCTTTATATGACGCTGCTAGAGAGCATGATAGGGTAACTTAGCTCGCTATTTATTGATATTCACTGCTGCTGCGAGAGAGAGCGAGACCGTCCCGTGACCCGATCCGGGCACGAATTTGTGAGTTGACCACCCTAGCTCTTTGTCGGTTTCTCAACCGCGCACGTCCGATGCTTCCATCGTTAGGGACGATCGCGAGCTTGCTTAGAGTCTGAGGATCGCATATCCATTTGGAGTCGAGTTGTGTGTCTGTCCCGCATCATTCATCTTCGGGCCCTTGTGTCCGAGCGGCCTCAAACTTGGAGAACGAAGGGACCCGGGGAGGAGTGACAACTGGTTCCTCTCCAGCAGCCCTCCTCCGGCGCGCTCGTGTAGCACGGGTGTCCGCCTTCTTGGCCTTCTTGGCCTTGCTAATGGCCTCCCCGACTTGGGCCCTGGTTCGCTTCCGCAAATTGCTAGGAGGCAGTGGCGTCGTGGTCGGAGCCGGCTCGGGGATGTCAAAATATGAAGGCTTCTGCACCTTAGAAATCAGCTCCCTGTAATGTCGAGTCACCTCCACAGAGAGGTGAGCTACAAAGGTGCATGGGTGAGAAAGATGCATGCTGAGCATGAAAGAATCGGCTTGAAGCTGAAACGGAAGACAATCATACCTGGCGGCCCTGTGTACCGGGGAGTGAGCGCCCAATAAAATAGTGGGGGCACCTTGTCTCGAGAAGCCACCTCACGAACAAGCCAGTAAACATCACCTATCTTCTCCCTCTTCTCGACCAGTTGTGCCAAATCTTCATGGCCGCGAGAAGATAAGTAATAATAAAGGCCCAAGTGGTCCAACCCCCAGCCGTCAGCATACTTAAAAGATATTAAGAGCTGGTGGTCCAAAATGGCTTCTAATGAGCCGGTAATTGAAAGCCCTTGAGAATGAAGCAGGGCAAATATCCAGGGGGTATTGGAATACAGGCCTTCCCGCCTATCCTCCCTCCTGATGAAGGTCCTATATGGATGAAGATGATCAACTTCTGGATGCCAGCCCGCCACAACCGGAAGGGGCTCTTCTGCCGGGATGGGAATCGTCTGAAGAACTATCTGCTCACTGCTAACCCGACATAACCCCCAAAGTGTCTTGACATAGTCATCCTTCTGAATTTCCGGCATCTTCGGGTCAGCCTTGGACGACCGACACTTCACAGCCTTCCTGGCTTCCAAATATGCCATTACCTCAGTATTGGACCAGGATTTCAGCTTCTTCAAGTAAGCCAGATCAATGTCCAAGGCAGGTTCTGGTTGAGAATCTTGAAAACGACGCTCAGCAACATGCCAGCAGTCTTTGCGGGAATTCTGGTAGAAGCCCATCCATGCATTCCACCATTTGATAAAGTCTGAAGTCACTCTGGGCAAACGAGCGGGGGATGGCACCCTGAAGGACACATCTTCCTGGCAGTGGAAGTAATCCCACCATGTACGAGCTTCATCCGTGGTCATCTGGCCAGCACGATGTCTGCTTGGAAGATTAAACCGTGCCGAGGAGGAGGGGATGTTCTGGTCATACCCAAAATTCCGGCCGAAGTGGAAGGGGTAGTACGGCTCCAGCCACAGCAAGCTGCTCTTTCTAAAGACAAGGACACTGTGATGGATGGCCATTGCCCAATCAACCAGCTCTGACTCCAAGATTGGCCTTGTGCTCTTGGTGCCGGTGAGCGGATGAATGAACTCCTCTGTCTCAAATAAGTGCCACTACCGCATCTTGTTCACAAGGGGGCCGGAGCTAGCTGCCAAGCTCCAGAAATGCAGAACTCATGGCGAATCTGTCAGGACTATGGTCAACTTCCCCCGAATAGCAAAAAGCTGATTTGCCATTGAAGATGGCTCAGCACTGGCAAACTCGATCATCCTCTGCACAGGACGATCAGACTGAAGAGATCGGGGAGCTGCCTCAGGAAACAAAGTGCAGACCCAGGCATTGAAGAAATGCATCGGACCAACTGTCTGTGAATTTATGGGGATGCGTGATTTGTGTAGATCCCCCAGCATCTTGTAAACAAGGCATAAAGCCACCGGGCATAGGGACAGCTTCGTCCCCCAGGCCATCAGACAAGCAGGATAAATGGCTTCTGATCTAATTACTGTCTCGTCCCCCTGAGGAAGAGCGAACGAGCAAAACCAATAAGTCAGATATGCAGCACAGAGCGTGACTGCGTCAACTCCTGTAGGGTTTGGGCCCCCTTGTCGCCCTCTCCTTGAAGCGGTGGGGAAGGTTGTCTGGCGACGGGCCCTCTTCTTTCACTTCACTGCTGTCGGAGCAACTGTGGGGAAGTCTTCATATTGCCGCTCCCCACCGAAGAAATATTGAAGCCACATGCCCATCCGCACGGGCCTCTTCTCGCCAGGCTTCCACGCTTCCCGTGAATCAAGCGTCAAACGCAGCAGGGTGCAGTATGCCTTCATTAAATAGCGATAGGAGAAGCCTGTGAAGTACTTGCCTTCGTTGTCCGTCTGGTCCTTTAGCCAGTCCGGTAAACAAACCTCTTCATACCTCTTCATATAGAAAGTATTGTATTCTGGGCAGAAACAGCACAGGCCTCGGGAGATTGGATACCGGTACCGGGAAGCATATACGCTCTGATAAACACCGGCGTGCACCAGGATTGGAGCATACTGCCGCAGCACATAGTCTGTGAATTCAACAGCCCCCAGCCTGAAAGCGTGAGAGTCAGTGGCTTTAAGCTCTCCGAACCATCCCACGGAGATCTGATGTTTGAAGCGGACTGCCAGGCAGTCCATAAGAAAGGGCTCATCTCGATACCCCCATTTCAGCGGGGTGAGGAATAAACCGTATATGGGCTTCTCTCTATCAACGCGCCCGGCAGTCTCGTTCCATCGGGCTGGCGTAAACTACGGCGCTCTTGTCAGTAGCCCGATCTCTGGAGTCAGCTCCTGCAGGCCGAGGACGGCACCCCATTTTCTAGACTCCCCGGGAAGATATATGGGCATGCTTTGAATAACTGACTCGTTCAGACTATCTTTGTCCGCTAACAAGACTCCCTCAGCTCGACGAACGAGAATTATATCACGCTTCCCGCGAAGATTGAAGCATCTGAGGAAGTCCATCAAGTGCTTGTCCTTGGGGTGGTCCAGTCTGACGCCATCCCCTCGCTCATACTTAAAATGATTACCATCGAGAATCATCAGGCGGCTGGTGTCAACGGTATCGGTCTCCGAATCCGAAGACTCTGCCACCACGGCTACCCACCTGGACCCCCAATCAAGGGAATGGACATTCTCCCATGTCACAGCGACGCGGGACGTAGAGGAAGAAGAATCGGATGCCATGTTATCTGCAAGACAACATCCAGAAAAGAACAAGTAAAGTCAGAAGTCAGTTAATTGAAGCAAGAATTCTGATAAAATTTCGGCAGAGTCTCCCCAGCCCAGGAGTTTGCCAAAAGAGAAGCGGAAGCCATCCACCAAGGGAGCGGCCCCTAAAAATAGCCATAGGCGTTAAGCCAAGGCCAAATGGGACACCCGGGGGATTTAGCTCCGAGGACAAGTCCTACAAGGAGCCTCCCGGGGCCCGAAAATTGGATTTAAAACCCGAATAGAACAACTCAACTCACCCTCTGAACTCGGTCGCTCGCTCGCCGCGGTGGAGCAAAATGAGGAGAGAGAGATTTTTTTGCCAAATGAACAGTGAAGAAGAAACTTTAAAGAAGAAGTCCTTATATAAGGGCCTCTTAAAACGGCGCGCAAATTGGCGCGTCGTTTTAGCAACTTTGCGCGCCGGTTAACCAGGCACCGTTTTAAACCAAAGCAAGAAGGTGCACCATTTAAATGCGATGTCGTTTTAACCAACAAGGCAAGGGCCCGCAGTTTTAAATGGCGCCGTTCAAGCCTCCAACCGCGCCGGGTTAGCATCCAACGCAAGAATTCAGTGCCGTTCCAAGAATCCGTCATCAGAGGAGATCAATCTGGACGAAGCTCATCCATCGGTCCTGTTGCACTCGTGCCTCGCTCGCAATACCCACGTCTAGGGGGCATTTGTTGGCACTCAAAGTATGATCGTTGGCGACCAAGCCGCAAAGATGAATGATACGGCCCACTGAAGCACGGAAGCCGATAAAGATCGACTTACTGAAGACTTCTCAAGCTGCCAAAGCCCCGAGTCACCTGGAATGAACACCGGGGACTTCACCTCAGGAAAGTCGAGATGAATCCACAATCAACCGGCAATGCGACTAGGCCTGCCTAATGATCCGGCATCGACTCCGTCGTGTCGCCACTCTACACCCGTCGCCCGACCAAGGACGACGTTCTACCCGGTGGCTCGCCACCTGAATGGAGACTCTCCTGAAGAGGAAGAACACCATCAGCTCTTCATAACAAGGAACCGAAGGCTCTGTCAGCAAAAAGGTCCCGATTACCCCACACGGGTTCGGCTTCTTGCCATAGTGGGTCCGTTAGTGGCCGAATGATCGCTAGTCAAGGTAAAATTATCTCGTAAGGAAGCTTTGAGCACGAGTCAGGCCAAGCCGAAAGCACAAATCATAGTGCCGAAGGCCGTGTCAGCGAAAAACCCGTGCGCTCAAGCCAAACATACACGGAGTTCGGATTAAGGCCGTACATTGTACCGAGAGCTTCGTCAACCCCCCGTTAAGGTTTTCCAAGAACCGCGGCGAGAGGAATCATCAATGATGACCTCCGGAATCATCCCCGGACTCATCGACTAGCCTTCGGCAACCAAACGAGGCTAATACGGCGCCCCGTTCACCGGCGCGCCCCTTAAACGGCGCCGTCATCAACGGTGCGCGAATGCTCCAAAGGGGAGGTTGCTTTCCCGGTGCGCCTCTCCGTGGCGCCGGGGAACTTGTGGTTATAAAAACTTTGTTCGTCCAAGTATAAAAGAGGAGAATGATTGGAAAAAGGAATTATCCAGAGAGAGAGCATGAGGGTTTTCTTGTTGGAAAAGTCTCCCTTCTGAGCATCTCCACGGCCGCCGCCCTATTCTGTTCGAAGTTCGCGGCGCTGGAGATGAAGATCTTTGTTTTCGTCACCCTTAGGTGGGTCGCCGTCATGTTTCCTCGTCGATTCTTCCTTCGACTTTCTCTTGCTGTGGTGTAAACAAAAAGGGGGGGGGGGAAATGGCGATGATATGAGCCGTCTCCCCCCCATCATCTTTGCTATTTCTCTCCCTGTAATTTCTGCTTTCACTTGATGTCAACGGCGACCGAGCAACAACGCCGGCATCCATGAATGTAATCTGTGCTTCTTTCCCTATTGATGAAATGAATGTGATGATCGAGTGCATCGATAAAGTGTTCAACCTTATCTATTTTCTCCCTTGCCACCTCCCTCATTTATTGTGTTTCTCTCCTGCAACCATTGAGACGGCACCGTGCTACAGTGCTGGCTCCGGGAAGAATGATGCATATGTCTGCTAATTGCCCAGATAGTGAGTGAGATATGATCGTGTTCGGCGCCGTATCTACCTTCTCTATTCTATCTTTTGGGCTAAAGTTTATGTGTTCAATTGCTTCTCTGCGTGTGTGGCTTTCGAACCTGGGTTTTCCGGTGTCGAACATGCCCCGGAGCGTGGGCTACATTAACTGTTCTTCCCCTTTTCCCGAGAGTCTTTCTTTTCAGCACGATCACCTATGTTTTGCTTCGAGCATATATCATGTGTGTCATGATAGGAGGCACATCTGTATGTCCACCTCCGGTCATCTATGCTCTAGGACTGGATCTCTGGTGTTCCTCTGCTCCACCCCATAGCGCAGGGGAGATGGGGCGCCAGGATACCTATTGGTTAGTCGCTCCAGTTCGTCGCCTGAATAAATAGCCTCCGATAAACATTTGTCCTGCTAAACCCCATATCCGCATGCTTATCTCTGTTTTCACTCCGTTCGTATACAAAATCCAGGAGCCTGCTCTATAGCATTGCTCCGATACCCAGGGAGGGGGCTATATTCTCATTGTTCCATTGAAAGCACCATTTGGTCATAGGAACTCGTCTGTCTGTGATGAGTTTCCCAAAGGCCCTTGAGTGTACAGTAACATGGGTTAATCCCAATATATCCAAATCCACAGTCTCTAACGAATTTTATGGTGGCCGTGGGATGTGTGCCCCTCGTAGGCTAGCCCTCGGGGTTCCCTTCCCTCTACCGGTTGTCCTGATTCGAGTGTCGAGTCAACTCGGGTCGCGTGCCCCTCATAGGCTAGCCCACGGGGGTTTCGCTTTCATCATGAGTCGACTCATCCGTTCACTTCCACCCATGGACTTGGTGCCCCTAGTAGGCTAGACCTCGGGGTCTTCCTTTCTGCTCGGGTTTGCCGGCTGCCGTTGTGCCACCCGGCCCTTAGGGGTTTACTCCGCCACGTGAGTACTTCCCCGCTTCTCCCTGACAATCCTCTGGGATGGGGAGATGCTGCCAGATTTTCAGCGTGAATAAGTTAATAAACCATTTAATAATCCTAAACTTAATAAACTGGCTTGATTCGGAACAATCGCAGCGCTCGAGTATGAACCTCGCGCGAGCCTATGACTTGACATCCGGACGGCCCGAGACCGATCCGATGAGTGACTGACTCAATAAACTTTCAAAAACCCTCCAAAACATTTCAATAAATCTAAAAATAAACCAATAAAATCTCAGTTTCCGTGGAACGGGGCTAAATCGACGTCATCGACACCCGGCGCGCCTTAATACGGCGGGCCCTAAAACGGCGCGCCCTATTCCGGCGCGCCATCGAAGGGGCGTGCCGTTTTAACCCATCCCCCTGTAGCTACGGCAAGTGGTGCCGTTTTAAACCTTTACCCACGCTTGGACCGCGTGTTGGCACCTAAAATATGATCGTCGGCGACCAAGCCATAAGGACGAACGACCCGGCCCACCGAAGCGCGGGAGCCAATAAAGATCAACATATTGAAGACTTCTCAAGCTGCCAGAGCCTCGAGTCATTCCGTACCGACACGGGGGCTTCACCTCAGGGGAGCCGAGACAAGCTCACAACCAACCGGTAGTGCGACCAAGCCTGCCCAATGAACCGGCATCGACTCTGTCATGCCGCATACACCACATCCGTTGTTCGATCAAGGACGACGGTCTATCTGGTGGTCCCCCACCAAATGAAGAGGTTCTCCCGAAGATGAAGGAGTTCCCCCGGCTCTCCAGCACGGAGGACCGAAAGCTCCGGCGGTGGAAGATCCCGATCACCCGACATGGGTGCGGCTTCCTGCCAAGATGGGCCCATTAGCGGCCGAATGATCACCCAGCTCGGGCGGATCTATCCCTGGTGTCGTCACGCCTTTCGAGAAGCTTCGGACACGAGCCAGGCCAAGCTAACGGCATGGATCATAGAGCTGAAGGCCGTGTGCCCGTAGAAAACCCGTGCGAGCAGCCTAAAGCAATCCAGAACCTCGAGAATGGCCGTACGCCAATCTAGGAGCTTCGACAGATCATATCGTCGAAGTCTTAGTGAGCAGTGGCAGAGTACATGTTCACGATGGCCCCGAGTTCATCGACTGGCTTGAAGCGTACAGAGGGCATTAGCCCGGCGCGCCTTAAACCGGCGCGCCCCTCACTCAGTACCCTTATCCCGACGCGCCCCCTACCTTCAGCCCTTAGCCTGGGGCGCCCCTTACCTTCCGCCCTCATCCCGGCGCGCCATCTACCCTATCGGATGGCGCCTTATACCGGCGCGATAAGTTGATGAAGACTCTCTCGGCGCCCCAAAAGCTCACGCCGGATGAAGAGCCTCCAACCTGTTATATATATGGGCGAGGTTCGATTGAAAAAAAAGAGAGGCCGCTCTCGGTGCAGAGAGGAAAGAAAAGAGGGGGCCGCTCTCAGAGAAGAAGAAGGCAACTGAAAAACGAGGGAGAGTTTCTTCTTTCTCGGGAGATACAGAGAGCGAGGTTTTTTTCTTCTCTGAAGGGGCGATCGTCGGCCTGCAGCTACGATACTCTGTTTTTTTGAGGAACAGGTGGGCAGGGGTCGTTTCTCTTCCTGCTTTCCGCATTTTCTTTTTCTTTTCCTCTAAGCTTCTACCCATCGAATGTAAGCGATGGAGGGGAAGGGCGACGATGATATGAGTCGATTCCCCTCCCCCCTTTTTGCGATTTCTTCTGCCGTCTTCTCTGTTATTGTGCCCTGGGCGTCCTCTGCCTCTAATGTCGTTAAACGGTGACCAAATAATGGTGCCGGAATTGTAATCTCGCCATGCAAGTGTTAAATCCTCCCCGTCTTAGGGATGGTGATATGTATGCATGCCTGTGGATGCTTGAATCAATAAATTGGATGAACGATCTTCCCTTTCTCTATCTTTATCTATGCTGACATGCGCGTCAGGATTCTTCTCTGCGTAGGGCCGATCCCGGTTTCCTCGAGATTCATATCATGCCCCGAATCATCGCGGGCTATAAAAAACACCCCTCCCCGGGGGCTTTCTTTCGTTTCATTTCTTTTATGTTTAGTTCAAGGACTTTGCATCCCGTTCTCCTCTCGGATGGAGCCGTGCCTCTGCGCGCGCCTTTGTCTGCCACGTACAGGGTCTATCCCCTTGAGTATTGTTTTCTAACTGTTCGAGCATATGTCCCTGCCGAGGGTCTGTCTAACTTAGGCCTTTATCACTTGTTCTTCGTGGCCACCTGCATCGTTCTGAGGTTTCCCCGTCACTTCGATCACCGGGGAGGGGGACATTCCCCTGTTAGTTCCTACAGTTGCCGGGCGACCGAGGGCCTTACCTCTCCATGGTGGGCGTCTTCTCGAAGCCATGGCTAATAATGAAGGGGAGCCTGGTTCAACGAACTCAACCCCGACAGACCAGGGTCCGATCGAGACCAGGGGGTGTGTGCTCCTTGTAGGCTAGTCCTCGGAGTCCCACTCTCCCAATGGTCAGTCCCTCCATGGGACGAATCACTGACTACGAGTCCTTCACCCCTCGTAGGCTAGCCCTCGGGGTGTCGTCCTCATCATCAGTGACTTCTCCCTTCTATCTCTTCCCCCATGGAGCTTTGGTACCCCTAGCAGGCTTGTCCTCGGGGTATCCTATCCAGTGGGGTATGCTGGCCGCCTTTGGGCAGACCGGTGATTTAGGGGCTTGCTCCATTAGTGAGTATGACCCCGATTCTCCCCTGCAACTCTGTTTGTTCAGGGGAGATGCTGTCAAATTTTTGATAGACTCCAGATAATTATGTCAATAAATGATCGCTCCGAATCGAACCAACTCAGTGCTCGAGTATGAACCTCGCACTGACCTCCCCCTCATTTCCAGAAGGCCATGGACTCCAATCAAATAATCATCTGGCCCAACAACTCAAGAAAGGGTCCCATGAAGTCTAATAAACTTAAAAAGGTTCATAATTCCACAAAATAGGTTTAATACGGCGCGGTCTTAACCGGCGCGCCCTAAACCGGCGCGGTACCCCCCCGCGCCGGATTAACCCCACACTCATTTCCTTAAAAATTTGTATTGCGCCTTTCCGGCGCGCCCTAAACCGGCTTGCCCTAACCCTCTTGCGCGCCGTTTCAACCGCATGAAGACCGCGCCGTATTAGCCGCTATGCCTACGCTTTATCGCGCCGCATAAGTTTTCTTACATAGTCACGCCGGTTTTGAAGCCTCGTGCCGCTCTAATGGTTCATTTACCCCGGGGCAAGCCTCGCCTCTCGGGGGCAACGCCGACAAGCTGTAGCAGGCAGTGAATTGAATAAAGAAGGGTCAAGCAAGCCCAAGTCATGTCATCATCATACTCACCATCATAATCCGTTAGCATTTCGCTTTCGCTAGCATACTTGTGTTGCTCTTCCTCTTCTCGACGAGGGGTAATCAATGTGGCTGATCGCCACCGTTTCATAACACTATCTTCATGTGTAATCTAGACGTGAATGTCTTGTGTGCATGCATGCATAGACCCTCGGGTATATCAAATGGCATCGACAGAAGATCGGGTTACGCCCGGCCGGAAGTCTTCGTCATGCGCAATGGTAGTCTTCGGACCTACATCCTCCGCCACGTACCGAGGGTCCATAATTCCATGAACTATACATCTGCTATATGATAAATATGTGCATCCTGCATGTCTTCCTCATGATCATCATGTAGCTCTTTTTAATCCGGCTTCGACAGCCCGACGTCTCGGCAATTAATCAAAGGTGTTCCCTCCTCGTGGGGGATGTAATTAACGCCATAACCTTTACGGTATAGCGGACTGCTGGTCCCGACCGAACCTCACATTCGCCCGACATGGGTCAGAATGAGCGCACAATAAAATTGTCACTCACGTGACTGGCATGCCCGCGTCGTCAATCAGTCAGTTGACTACCAGTTAGCCAAATGGTTGATCGATACGCGAACGAAAAGGGGAACGAAAGAAAAGGTCGCAAACAAGTCTGGCACGCCCGGTGGGACCAGTGTCACCTTTCATCTCTTTGCCGAGCTACTCAGGCTTCGAAGCCCTCTCAAAGACTACTGATTATCGCCTTGTTTGATATTTCAGTGCAAACAATGACGACTCACGGGATAACCGGCGTTGGCTTCAGTCCTGCGATCATCGCCAGACACGCGCAAGGGTACCTGGCGGTGCCCATGGAATTTGGTAGCTTTCCTCCTGCTGTGGGCTTCCCCAACTTCTTGGGGTTGGCCTTTGTCGACATGCTGGAAGTCGAAGCCACGGAACCTGTCGAGGAAACCGTGAAGGAAGTGGAGCCTCTAAAGGCTCCCTGCTGCGATGGTTCGCTCAAGAATCCGACCTCGGCTGCTAGCTGCCTGGTGCACCACGTTGTACGTGGGATGCACCCCACTGTCATCAACAGACGCTCTGGAGGACGTCAGCGTCGCCAGGATCTCAAGAATACTGCTGTGATCACCGGAACTGTATCTCAGATCGATGCTGGTGGGAGGCATGCGCGTCTTCCTCGATGGACGCACGGCACGGGTGACCCCAGACCGAGTCATCCCCAACATCCCTGTCCACAACACCTATCAAGCCCTCGCTGGAAGGAGGGCAGAAAGAGAAGGAGCCGGCCCCTATGGCCAAGGAAGCTCGGCACTCAAGCCGAAAAAGTTCAAACAGGTGTGGGTTCCCAAGCGGACCCGACCTGCCTACCATCTGACACCCATCCGTCGCCGTCCTATGAACGACGAGGCGGGAGCGAGAAGAGAAAGGGGCTTGTCCCCGACGAATGAAGAAGAAGTGGTTGCGGATCCCCCGCGCCGCAGAAGTTTTCGGGCTGCTGCCCGCCAAGCCAACGTCCCAGTCACGGGACGAAGATTCCAACATTCGGCCGACAGAGCTCAGCTGGCCTATATCCCTCCTACTGGAGGTCGACAACTATCCCCCGTACTCTATCAAGAGCGGGGTCAAGAGGAGGTAACCTGTCTGATCAGGAACTACTTTCGAGGGCTGGGCAACCCCTCGCTGGGTCAGCAGCGACTGATGCAGACAGTCGCCATTGACGAAGACTACTTCCCATCAGTGGCGGATGAAGAAGATATGGAAGATAGAATGATGGTGTCGTCGGTCGACGACAATGGATACGATGACGGCTTTGAGATCGAAGCCGATGAAGCCTTCCCCGAGCGGGAAGAAAGAAGAAGAATTTCTGTGTTCGAGAGGCTAACCTTTCCGCACCAAGCAAGGAGGAGGGTCCATCGATAAAGAAGAAGGATTCAGGTTTTCACTTGCAACATGGCTGGCGTGTCCAGCCGATATGGGGAGCTCCCTGAAGACCCCCAAGAACTGGCTCAATTGGTCGTACGGCCGGG
Source organism: Amorphophallus konjac (assembly GCA_022559845.1). NCBI lineage: Eukaryota > Viridiplantae > Streptophyta > Magnoliopsida > Alismatales > Araceae > Amorphophallus > Amorphophallus konjac. Next base: position 188,892,962 of record CM040118.1, on the reverse strand, counting down.
GCCAACTACCCGCAGGACAGAAGCAGCAAGAGGGCTTCTGACAATGATGAAAGAGAAATAGCCCCAGGTCTACCTCCACTGGGATGACAAAGCCCCCGTCTTGACCGCCAATGTGGTGACGACGGAAGAAGAAGACGACATACTCCTCGACATCCTGCCTGAGGGTACGTCCGGGGAGACAACAGAAGGTGTCCCCACCACTATAGATCCATCAGTCTTGATGCTGCTGCAAAAATATCAACGGGAAATAGATTCCCTGAAGAAACAGCTGATGGAGAGAACTGAACACTCATCGGCCTCTAAACCACCCGAAGTCCAGGGTGAATCATCCCGGGGAGCGACTCGTCGAGATGACCCTCCATCGCTCTATACACTACCCCAGCCGTCAGAGCCAACTATGACGACAGCACAACAGCGGCCGCCACAGCCTCAGCCGCTGCTACCTCCGGTGCTTCCTCAGGTGCACCCAACACCCCCGCTGCTGCATCCTCCACAGGCGACTACCTTGGTCACCCCATACCTGCAGCCAGCACACTTCTATCCGGAGCCAATCGACCCCACAGTCGTGAACCGGATGATGGTGGAAAGGATGATCGAGCTGAAGCTCGCAGAGAAAAGAGAAGGCGACTACGTCGCATTCGATGCCTATCGGGTGCCCTACCCGCAACACCATGCGACTAAGCGACTTCCCCCGGGAGTCAACAAGCCGCCCAAGTTTGATAAATTCAATGGGAAAGGCTCCCCTAAAGAACATATTGCATATTATATGACCGTTATGGGTGATCTGGCCACCGACGAGTCGTATCTGCTGAAATTCTTCGGGTCCTCGCTGACGGGGCTCGCTTTCGAATGGTACTCCAGTCTCTCGGCCGGGTCAATTAATGACTGGTCAGATATGCAGAGGAAGTTCAGAGAAAGATTCCATGTCACAGAGAGGGAGGTCACAGTGGCCGAGCTCTATTCAACAAAACAAAGGGCAGATGAGACCGCCCTTGATTACATCAAGAGGTGGAGGAACCTCGGAATGAGATGCAAGCGGCCCCCGCATCAGGAGGACGCTGTGCAAATATGCAAACAAAATCTCAGGAGGGAAATCCTGGAAAAAATGATTGGAATGGAAATGCGATCGTTCGACCGGCTGAATAATGTGGTGGCTGAGGTGGAAGCTTTTCTAGCCAAGCCTGTCCCGACATCAACTGCCAGCATAGCCCAGAAAGGCAAGGCGGCGGAACGGCGCCCCGTACCTAAAGAAGCGAATGCGCTTGATATCAAGGCGTTCGAACAACAGAAGGAGAAAGGCAAGAAAGCGGCTCCCCCGCAACCTGCAAAAGCTCCAGATGACAAAGAAGGTCCTTCGTTGAGGGACAAAATGAAGAAGGCTTATTCCTTTCCTAAGGATAAGACCCGGATCCTGTTTGACTGGGTAACAGAATATAGTATGGTCACTCTGCCTGAGCCGAGAAGACCAGAAGACCTCAAAAGAAGAGATAGTCCAAGATTCTGCCCCTACCACCAGATGTTGGGACATTCAATCGAAGACTGTTATGTTTTCAAAGACATCATTGAAGGAATGGTGAAGAAGAATGAAATAGAGCTGGGAGAGTACAAAGTAGACCCTCCTCAGCCACATGAAGCTCCTCCCAGAAAAGCAGTAGTCAACATGGTCTCCCTCTACCAGGCATTACCTGAGGAGATCTCCGAAGCAAGCACACGAAGCACCTACGAAATCCATTTCCTGGAGCCCGTGAAGGAACAGCAGGGGTGGCAGCAAATCCCTGTGAAGCACAAGAAGAAGAGGGCACCCCGCCCAAAAGAGGGGGCACATATCCGTGGCACTACACCCCGGCCTGCTCCGCCAGTGGTAGCACCCGTATGGGTCACTCCACCTACAGCTGTCAGAATATATACACCCAACAGGAGGAGACAAACTCCGCTGCCAGTAATCAAGGAAACCAATCCTGGGGTCCTTCGACTGTAACACTTAATTGAAGGGCTAGATGAATATGTGCAGCCCGAACTGAAACCTCTACTGGTACGGGACCACGTCCCATGGCAAGAGCTGGAGCAACTCTCACTCAAGCAAGGGAGGGAAGCTGAAGCAGCACCACCTCAGGAGAACAACCTGTTCTGGGGGCAAGCACCTGCAGAAACCAAAAAGAAGAAAAAGCAAAAGAGGAAGAAAAGAAAGGCCGCTGGGGCCCATAAAACACAGGTCGTCTCCTGCAATACCCTGTCAGCACTCTTCAACCTGCCCGGAGAAGAGGAAGAAGAAGAAATTTGCTTCACACCCCATGCTGGGGGAGGCAAGGCTGAGGCCGCAACTGCTGCACATGCCACTCGGTCAGGCCGGAAATGGGGGCGCCAGCCGCCACCCAATCACAACATTATGTTCAGAGGGGAGCAACCCTACAAGACACCTCCGCCGGAAGTTAAGGGAGTCCAAATCTCTCCTCCGTCAGGTCTATACAACAAGACTAGGGGCAAGACAGTCCCTTCATTCCTTGAATTCATGAAAATGTCAAAGGGGAAGCGGCCTTGTCAGGAGGCTAACCCTGCGCCCGGGGTCATTCACCCGCAGCCAGCGCAACCCACTGAGGATGCAAATGCAGATGGGGCTTGCCCTACAGCAGATAATAAAGAAGACCCGACAGCCGATGCCAGTCAAGAGGGTGCCGAGTCCGAGGAAGATGAAGCAGGTCCGTCTGGACCCACAAATCAAAACCTCCCCAAGCCCAGATGGGCTGAAGAGATGAAGCTCTCTAATGTCCGGGCTGGGAGCCGAATAATGAAGTTGCTCAAAAAGCTCCCCGCTCGATTTACGATCTGGGAAATTCTTTCTTTGAGTGAAGAAACTCGACAGACAATCATTACCGCTCTGCAGACGCCTGCTCATTTTGATGCCTGCATAGCTGAGGGCATACCAGAAGCCAGTATGACCTTCTCTCCAGAAGACATGTTACTGCCTACTGCCAGCCACAACAGGCCATTATACATGAAAGGGCACCTGAATGGCAGGGAATTGAATAGAATACTGGTTGATCCCGGTGCAGCGGTCAACATTCTACCTTACAGAATATACGAGAGGCACCACTTCAACGTGCATCTCGAAAAAGTCGGGGATATGCGTATCGCTGGCTTCAACCAAAAATGTGAAGTATCTATGGGGGTGGCAGAGTTCACACTGACCCTGGCAAATTTCACTACAACGGTGCAGTTTCACGTCATTGACTCTCGCACCTCCTACAAAGCGCTGCTCGGCCGCCCATGGCTGCATGAAAATATGGTGGTGCCCTCTACGCTCCACCAATGCATCAAATACAGCCTCCAGGGGAAGGAGGAGAGGATATTTGCTGATATCCACCCATTCGAGGTGTTTGAATGTCACTTGGCGGACGCCAACCTTTATACGGGGCCTCCCCGGAAGGTTTCTGAAGCTGAGACCCCCGCAGGGGCATCGAAGAATAGATCGGGTGACGGTTGGTATCCACCACCGCCGCGCGGATATGTCAAGCCGAAGGTGGTCTCCCACATCACGGCTTCTGGAAATGTCGGCAGGGTGACACCCCCAGCATTATACCCCAAAGCTAAGGAAGTGCATGTTGATCGACAGCACGACCGCATCGGAGTCCCGGCCGGCCTCACCAAGCCAATCTCCGGCCTCAATGATCCCACTGTCGAACCTTTCAAAGCCTGGGAGGTGACACAGGAAGATGGGCCCAGCAGCTTGTTCTATACAGCTGAGGAGCATCCCACTCAGGAGGACACAGACTGCAGCCTCCCTGAGGATCTAGCCAACCCGCGGGTTCCTGTTCAGGGCCTGGCATTTACCACTGATCGGACGGCCAGGATGTTTCAAAAGCAACACATCCCTCCCGATCAACCTCAAAAATGCAAGGAAGTTTTCCAGAAGATGTGTATCCTGCAAATCTGGATAAAGAAATGAGATGTGTCTCTCAACATCCGGGTCTGGACTTCACCCTGGAAGACTACTATTACAGTGGGCGGTACGAGGTGGATACCATCTCCACCTTCTATCCAACTGAAGATAGCCCTCTGGGGGCAACCTTTGATGAATATCCGGCGGAAGCAGAACATGCTGAATTGGCTATATCCGGGAATCAACAAATGGAGACCTTGATCTCCTGCCGATGCTGGGAGCAGGTCCGTCCTGAAGAAGCGGCCTTTCAAGCCGAATTTGATACGGCTAGCAGCAGCGAAGCCGAAGATACTCAAGAAGCAGAAGTCTCTCCCTCCGCAGGGGTCGTACTAATGACGACTTCAACATCCTTTCTGCCAGTCAACGAAGCCTCGGTTTACTCCAATCAAGGGGAGCCGGCTACCAGAAAAGAAAAAGCCACTTCTGCGGAAGATACAACTGTCCCAGAAGGCGAGACTCCCTCAACTTCTGCTACGAATCCAATATGTTGTCCGAGTCCGGCGACAAACAACTGCTGGCCTGTCATGGCTGCAACCTCATCTACAAGCACTGAAGCTGTTCTCTCACCCTCGGGAGCTGCAACGGCAACGGGTGTGTCCATAGATCCATCCACCCAGCCGCTAGCACAAGAGATCAAGAAACCTCAGGAAGCTCTGGCGGTGTCTGACGAGGAAGTCGAAGTACTCGACCCTCAAGATGGCATTCCAGACTTCGTTGACCTCCAACCGGCACCTCCGGAGATAGAAGACGGAGGCCAAGCCACGGTCGATGAACTAATAGAAGTCAACTTGGGAGATGAGGAGGACCCTAGGCCCACCTTCCTCAGTGCCCAACTATCCCCAGAAGAACGGGAGCTGTACATCCAGCTGCTGCTAGAATACCGGGATTGCTTCACCTGGACTTATAAAGAGATGCCAAGTCTAAGCCCTGCTGTCTCACAACACGAGCTAGCAATCAGCCCCGAAGCCGAGCCGGTGAAGCAACCACCACGGCGTATGAGGCCGGAGCTCATCACCCGAATCTGTGCTGAAGTTGACAAGCTCATTGATGTGGGATTTGTTGAAGAAAATCACTACACCACATGGCTGGCGAATATCATCCCCGTGAAAAAGAAGAATGGACAGATCCAGATTTGTGTTGACTTCCGAGATCTAAATAAAGCCTGCCCTAAAGATGACTTTTCGGTGCCAATAACCGAGGTCATGATCGATGCTACAACCGGTCATGAAGCCCTGTCATTCATGGATGGGTCTTCCGGCTACAATCAGATTTGGATTGCGGAGCATGACCGGGTCCATACTGCTTTCCGAACTCCTAAAGGCATTTATCATTACAAGAGAATGCCATTCGGACTGAAGAATGCTGGCGCAACCTATCAGCCCGCAATGACCAAAATTTTTGATGAATTGCTCTACCACAAGGTTGAGTGCTACATAGATGACCTGGTGGTCAAGACCATAAGAAAAGAAGATCACCTGCAAGACCTCCGGATTGTTTTCCAGAGGCTGAGGCAGCATGAACTAAAAATGAATCCTATGAAATGTGCGTTCGGAGTGTCGAGCGGAAAATTCTTGGGCTTCATCGTCCGATATCGGGGAATCGAGATAGACCCCGCAAAGATCAAGGCGATTCAGGAGTTACCTCCACCTAGGAACATCTCCGAGCTGAGGTCACTACAGGGCCGCCTGGCTTATATCCGACGGTTCATTTCCAATTTGTCAGGGCGATGCCAGCCTTTTCACAAGTTGATGATGAAAGATGTTCCCTTTTATTGGGATGAAGATTGCCAGACAGCCTTTGACAAGCTAAAAGACTATCTGAAGACTCCTCCAGTATTGGGCGCACCGGTGAAAGGACGGCCGTTGATACTGTATATAGCAGCTACACATAATTCTCTGGGGGCAATGCTGGCCCAGAATAATGAAGAAGGGAAAGAACAAGCCCTCTATTACCTCAGTCGGAGACTGGTCAGAACTGAAGAAAACTATACTTATATTAAGAAGATCTGCCAGGCACTAGTCTTTGCTGTCAAAAATCTCCGGCATTATATGTTGTCGCATGAGATCAGCTTGGTGTCCAAGGAGGATCCCCTGAAATATATTATGTCCCAGCCGGCACTCAAAGGCCGCCTAGGCAAATGGGCAGTAATCCTTATGGAGTTTGATGTCTCCTACATACCGCGCAAGGCCATCAAAGGTCAAGCTATTGCAGACTTCTTTGTTGAACATCCGATACCCGGGGAAAGCCCGTGGGAACCGGAACTTCCCGAAGATGAAACCCTAGAAGCCGCCCAAGTACAGCCTTCCTCATGGCAGCTATACTTTGATGGCACTTCCAGAATTGACACCTCTGCTACCGGGTCATCCAGGGTCAGAGCAGGGGCAGGTATAGTCCTAAAATCTCCGGAAGGAGAAGTGGTGCACACTTCCTGCTCCATAAACAAACAATGCACAATTAATGAAGCAGAATATGAAGCCCTGATAATCGGGTTGCAGATTGCTATGTCCATGGGAATTCAGATGCTGGAAGCATTCGGAGACTCCATGCTAGTTATAAAACAGCTGGAAGGAGAGTTCGAGGTGCGAAAGCAAGAGCTCTTCCCCTATCATCAGTTGGAAACTCACCTGATGTCAAGATTTTACTTCATCAGCATCAAGCATATCAATCGAGGCCGGAATGCTCAGGCAGACGCCCTCGCTAAGCTGGCCAGTTCATTGGCGATCTCGCCAGACACAAGCCTGAATATAACAGTGATCAACCGCCGACAGGTCCCCAGCGTAACAGAGGTTTTGGCCGACGAACAAGAGATGGAAGTAGCAGTCATCGAAGGGGTTCAGCAGCCCGACTGGCGAGAGCATCTCCTACGCTGGTTTCAACACCAGCAACTTCCAAAAGAAAAGGAACAAAGAATGAAGCTCCTGAGGATCAATGATTCTTACGAGATGAGAAGCGGGACCTTGTTCCGAATTATGGCAGATGCCCGAAGGAAAGTCCTACTCCGTTGCTTGTCTTCGACAGAAGCGGGACGGGTGATGCAAGAAGTTCATGCAGGATCAGCTGGGGCGCACCAGGCCGGTCCGAAAATGAAGATAGAGATAAAGAAATTGGGTTATTATTGGTCCGCTATATTTAATGATTGCTGCAAATTTGCCAAGGCTTGTCAGAAATGTCAAGAACACGCTAATGTGGCGAGGAGACCTCCAGTGCCACTGCATCCCACTCTGCCAAGTTGGCCGTTTGCTCAGTGGGGCACGGACGTGGTAGGGCCACTACCAGCATCTTCATCAGGATGCAGATACATCTTAGCAGCTACAGACTATTTCTCCAGATGGGCGGAGGCAGTAGCACTAAGGGATGTAATCGGAGAACTAGTTGCAAGATTCTTCCGGCAGAATGTAATATTTTGGTTCGGGATCCCCAGCCGAATCATCTCTGATAATGGCAGCCATTTCAGAAATCAGAAGGTTTACCGGCTAGCCGACAAATACAAAATTGACTAGAGGACATCGTCCCCCTACAACCCTCAAGCCAATGGACTGGCAGAGGCCTTTAACAAGACCTTGTGCACACTATTGGCAAAGACTGTTAAGTCTAACAAAAAGGATTGGGAAGAAAGGATGTACGAAGCACTTTGGGCTTATCGTACTATCTACAAGACCCCAACCGGCTATTCACCTTTCTCCCTTGTCTATGGGTCGGAAGCTGTAGTGTCGATTGAACTTGAAGTTCCTTCATTGCGAGTTGCCATCCAGCACGGATTAGTCAGTGGTGAGCAGACCAATGCAGAAAGAAGATTGGAAGAGCTCGCTGAGCTCGAAGGAAAATGCCTCCAGGCGCAACAAAACATCCAACTCTACCAAGCTCGCATGGCCCGTGCTTTTGACAAGTTAGTCAAGGGTCGAGAGTTCAAGAAAGGAGACCTGGTGATGGTCAAAAGAAGAGAAGTGATGGCCTCTAACCCCAAAGGGAAGCTGGTCGAAAACTGGGTCGGACCGTATGTCGTCCGCCGAGTATATGAAGGGGGTGCCTACGTCCTTGTAGACCACAAAGGAGTCATCCAGTTCTCTCCCCTCAACGGAAAACACATTAAGCTGTATCATGCGGCGCAGCCGACACACCCCGAGTGATCGGTCGGAATACCTTCTCCTTGGTTTAATGGCACTCCGCCTTAACCGAGCTACCCTTTCCTTGGCTAGTGGCACTCCGCCCTAACCGAGCTACCTTCTCCTTGGTTAGCGGCACTCCGCCTTAACCGAGCTACCCTTTCCTTGGCTAGTGGCACTCCGCCCTAACCGAGCTACCCTTTCCTTGGTCTAGCGGCATTCCGCCCTAGTCGAGCTACCCTCTCCTTGGTCTAGTGGCACTCCACCCTAACCGAGCTACCTTCCCCTTGGTTAACGGCATTCCGCCCTAACCAAGCTACCCTTTCCTTGGTTAGCGGCATTCCGCCCTAACCAAGCTACCCTTTCCTTGGTTAGCGGCATTCCGCCCTAGTCAAGCTACCCTTTCCTTGGTTAGCGGCATTCCGCCCTAGTCAAGCTACCCTTTCCTTGGTCTAGCGGCATTCCGCCCTAGTCAAGCTACCCTTTCCTTGGTCTAGTGGCACTCCGCCCTAACCAAGCTACCCTTTCCTTGGTCTAGTGGCACTCCGCCCTAACCAAGCTACCCTTTCCTTGGTTAGCGGCATTCCGCCCTAATCAAGCTACCCTTTCCTTGGTTAGTGGCATTCCGCCCTAATCAAGCTACTTTTCCTTGGTTAGCGGCATCCCGCCCTAATCGAGCTACTTCTCCTTGATCAGGTGGCTTTCCACCCTAATCAAGCTACCTCTCCTTGGTTAGCGGCATTTCGCCCTGATCAAGCTACCCTCTCTCGGCTCGCATTCCGAATAAAAGAAAAAAAAGAAAGAAAAGAAAATGGGGTTAAAAATAGAGATACCCCGCCAGACTTGCTCCTATATCGGGACAAGTGCAAAAATGGCCATAACCCAGCTGTGGCGAAAATCCGAAAGGGCGTCGCAGGCAAAATCGGGTACCCTGCCACGTGAAAACCCGAAAGGGCGCGTGGGCAAAAGTAAGAGGGGGCTGGCTTCGGCGAAAACCCGAAAGGGCGCTTGAGTCAGTAAAGTAGTAATTTCCAAATGCCTCTCCTATTCTCCACCCAATAAAACTCCGAAAGGGACAGTCATCAAAGTCCAGCCGGAAATCCTTTAACAAATCCTTTTCGACCCTCGTCATCATCGGCGAGATTGGTCGATCTCTACCCTCAACTTGGACCCTACGTCCCTGTTGACAAACCCCATCCTTGTTTCGGCAGTGATATATGCCGACGAACAAATCCTTTTCGACCCCCGTCATCCTCGACGAGATCGGCCGATCGCTACCCACAACTTGGACTTTACGTCCCTGTTGACAACCCCATCCTTGTTTCGGCAGTAGCATGCGCCGACGAATAAACCCTTTTCGACTCTCACCATCATCGGCAAGAACGGTCGATCTCTACTCTTGAACTTGGATCCTACATCCTTGTTAATAAGCCACGTCCTTGCTTCGACATTTAACCAGTGTCGACGAGATAAACCTAAGACCAACCCTTGTCCTCATCAATAAGGACGGTCATCGCTCCCGCGGTCCGGTTCTTCTGAACCTCGGATTCAAAAACAAAAAAAAGAAAAGAAAAAAAAAGAAAAAAAAGGGGGTTAAAAATAGAGATACCCCGCCAGACTTGCTCCTATATCAGGTCAAGTGCAAAAATGGCTATAACCCAGCTGTGGCGAAAACCCGAAAGGGCGTCGCAGGCAAAATCGGGTACCCCGCCGCGTGAAAACCCGAAAGGGCGCGTGGGAAAAAGCAAGAGGGGGCTAGCTTCGGTGAAAACCCGAAAGGGCGCTTAGGTCAGTAATGTGAATAAAAATGAATGCTGAATAGTGATGAACCATCCGTCGTCCATAGGCCATTTCCAAGGTCGGGGCGAGGGTCTTCATCCGATATCCCACTTACATACGTCTAGTGTCTATACCCCCTTTTCGACCCTTGTCACCATCGGTAAGATCGGTCGCTACCTATCCGGTTTTTGTCACCATCGGCAATACCGTCTACCCCTTTCGACCCTTGTCACCATCGGCAAGATCGGTCGCTACCCTATCCGATTTTTGTCACCATCGACAAGACCGTCTACCCTTTTCGACCCTTGTCACCATCGGCAAGATCGGTCGCTACCTATCCGGTTTTTGTCACCATCGGCAAGACCGTCTACCCCTTTCGACCCTTGTCACCATCGGTAAGACCGGTCGCTACCTATCCGGTTTTTGTCATCATCGGCATTACCGTCTACCCCTTTCGACCCTTGTCACCATCGGCAAGATCGGTCGCTACCTGTCTAGTTTTTGTCACCATCGGCAAGACCATCTACCCCTTTCGACCCTTGTCACCCTCGGCAAGATCGGTCGCTACCCTATCCGGTTTTTGTCATCATCGGCAATACCGTCTACCCCTTTCGACCCTTGTTACCATCGGCAAGATCGGTCGCTACCCTATCCGGTTTTTTGTCATCATCGGTAATACCGTCTATCCCTTTCGACCCTTGTCACCATCGGCAAGATCGGTCGCTACCCTATCCAGTTTTTGTCATCATCGGCAAGACCGTTTATCCCTTTCGACCCTTGTCACCATCGGCAAGATCGGTCGCTACCCTATCCGGTTTTTGTCATCATCGGCAAGATCGTCTACCCTTTTTCGACCCTTGTCACCATCGGCAAGAGTAGTCGCTACCCGTTCTCGGTTCTTGCCGTTCTCGGCAGGACCGTTTATCCGCCAGTTTCACTATGCCCTCCTGAGTTCTCCGAACTCTCAGCCGGCATAAGCCGTTTCTAGTCTTGAGAAAAAGTCGCGGTGCGGTGGAGTGAACACCTCACCCCTTCCCTGAAGGCGTGAGCGCTCTCCTGCCCTAGTGACTCATACACTCGGACTAGAATCGACGGGCAAATGAAAGGAAAAAAAATGAATGACAAGATGGAGTCTTCCTTCAAAATCAGGATGGAGATTTTTCATTACTATGAAGTAAAAGGTACATGATTACATGGGTCATGCCCTGGAATACATAAGGTGCATCAAAAGGGAGCACATAAAGAGAAGAGATTACGGCAAAGGGCGTCGGAAGATGTCCTCCAGCACAGGAATACCCAGGAAGGGATGATGGATCAGTTCTTGCAATCTGAACTCAGTGGCCTCCAGCTCGGATAGCTTCACCTCCAGGGAAGCAGCTTGTCCTTCAGCCATCTCAGCATCCTCAACCTTTTGGACCCCCAGGCGATCTACTTCTTCAAGTTTGGCCTTTATCCTGGAAAGTTTGGCCCGCAATGCCGTCATCCGGGCCGTCAGGGAGCTCCGGCGTTGTAAAGAGTCGTTGGCTTCACCCCTCGTCCTCGCCGCGGTCTCTTGCAGAGAAATAAGGGCCGTCTTGTTTTCAGCCCGCTCCAATGATATGGCTGCCAGCTGGTCAGCTGCCTCCCGGCCCAAGAACTCCCTCCGGTTCACATACTTCAGGAGCAGGATCACCCGCGGAGTCCAGTCGTCCATGGGACAACCGAGGGCCAGCAGTGAGCGGGATAGATGCTCCATCAAGCCCCTCAGCTGAACATAAGTTAAATCCCTACTGGCTGTTACGGTCTGCTGGAGGGTCCCCAGGAACTGCCACACGACATCACTCGAGGATTGAAGACCAAGTGGCGACGTCTCGGGCAGTTCAAACTCTACTCTGCTATCCACGGCAGCCCATATATCATCAGCCGCCCCGGAGGATGACGATGGCATAAGCTGCAGCCCACTACCACCGGAAACAACCGCACCGGCAGATGCGGTGGCTGGAGCCTCAGCAACAACAATCTCCTTGCCGGCCCCCTGGGATGGGAGTCCAACAAGAACCTCGAGCACCGAGGACGTCCGTCCCTCAATAATCTCCCCGGCTTCTATCTTAGCAGAGCCACCCTTCTCCAGAACTGACTGCTGTGCAGCCTCCCTTGGCAGAGAATCTCCGGCTACTGCCGAACTATCAACTTCCACGAGCACTCCGGGACCAATTGGAACCATCGCTGCTGCATGATCCTTTGGGTACCGCAATGCGATGGGCCGCAGGACGGACGGGAAAGTCGCCTGGCCTGTTCCCAGGGCCGGGAGTGGTATCTGCACCGTCATAGTTGGCAGCGCCACCTCAGTCTGCATCGGAGGTATATACGCTTAAAACTTGGCTAGAAGGAGGAGAAAAGAAGCATGGCAAGCATCGGCCCTGGATAGGTCCTTACCTCGACCGGGACTAAGCTCAAATCTTTAAGAGCAGCTCCCCCAGCGCCAGCCTCCTCACTCGTAAGCGATAATGATGGCACAGGACCGCCCCATGATAACCGGGCCGGGCTGAAAGTCGGATAGTCACTCTCATAGGCCGAGGACACCCCAGCATCGTCGGTCTCAAAATCAAGCGGTGATGGCTCCTCGTCACTGGAGCCACCACCATAATCTACATGCTCAGAGGAGGAAGACCCCTCTGCTCTCTCAGGACGCTCCGCCGTCGAAGTAGGAGCCTCGCCAGCAGGAGCATCACCCTCGGCGGGAGCTTTCCCGGTGCTCTCCACACCAAGGGCAGCAATAGATGATACCTCAGGGGCGGGTTCTCCCTGCCCCGAGGGGATCACCTCCTCTACGCTCTCCGAGCCCGGAAACAATGGTGGTTGTATATCGACTACAATTCACAGCAAAAAGGGGTCAAGACGGCTGAAGATACGAAGATTTGCGTTGCTATCGCAACTAAACTATAGATTACCTTCCATCTCCCGCCAGGGTGTCGGAGAGGGCAGATCCCTTTCTACGGGAGCAGCGGGGACTCCCTCTACCTCGTCCCTGGCCGCTACATCCACTGTCGCCTCCGGTCCGACGACCGTGGCAGCTGTATTGGCAACTGTCAGCACGGGCTACCCCAAGCGGTCAAAACAAGCTAATGCACTCTAAAGAAAAGAAGAGCCTACCTTCAGCCTCTAGCCCTTGTGCACGAGAAGCCTCAAACTCTTCAAAGGATACAATAGAGGGAAGGACGATGGCTGGTTCCTTCTCGGCAGCTTTCTTCCGGCGTGCCCGTGTCACTCGGGTCACCGTCGCTTTCGCCTTCCCGACGGCCTCTCGCAGTTGGGACCTAGTCCTCTTCCTCGAATCCCCAGGAACTTCAAAATATGTCAGCTTTTGGGCCTTTATGATCAGCTCCCTGAAGTGCCGGGTCTCCTCCGAAGTCGGTCAGACTGCATACGCACAAGGGTGAGAATGACACAACCACAATGAAAAGAAGAAGCTGGTCGAAGGGCCTGAAGGAAGAGATGGAACGTACTTGCCGGTCCCGTATAAAAGGGAAGAGAGAGAAGGAGTCGGTGCGAATGAGAGGGGATGAGAAAAAAACAAAGAAGAGGGAAATATATAAGGGAAGCCCCCGACCGCTAAACCGGCGCGCTATTTAGCGCGCCGGATTAAAACCCCATAAGCAAAAGGCGCGCCGGGGAAAAAGCGTGCCGAATTAAAACCCCACGGCGTCAAGGCCGCGCCGAGTTAGCAAGGAAAAGGGAGAATAGCACGCCGGATTAAAGCCCTAGGGCCATGCCCGCGCAGGATTAACATCCCAAAGGGCAAGGGAGTGCTGTGTTGACCCCGCGCCGTACTAACATCTAAACGGCGCCAGGCTAACGCCCGTGCCGAATTAAGGGCCATCCCAGGCACCCGCCAATCAAGGAAGGGGTCAGTCCGGGTGAAATACATCCATCGGCCCTGTTACACTCGTGCCTTGCTCGCAACACCCACGTCTGGGGGGCATTTGTTGGCACCTAAAATATGATCGTCGGTGACCAAGCCATAAGGACGAACAACCCGGCCCACCGAAGCGCGGGAGCCAATAAAGATCAACATATTGAAGACTTCTCAAGCTGCCAGAGCCTCGAGTCATTCCGTACGGACACGGGGGCTTCACCTCAGGGGAGCCGAGACAAGCTCACAACCAACCGGCAGTGCGACCAAGCCTGCCCAATGAACCGGCATCGACTCTATCATGCCGCATACACCACATCCGTTGTTCGATCAAGGACGACGGTCTATCCGGTGGTCCCCCACCAAATGAAGAGGTTCTCCCGAAGATGAAGGAGTTCCCCCGGCTCTCCAGCACGGAGGACCGAAAGCTCCGGCGGCGGAAGATCCCGATCACCCGACATGGGTGCGGCTTCCTGCCAAGATGGGCCCATTAGCGGCCGAATGATCACCCAGCTCGGGCGGATCTATCCCTGGTGTTGTCACGCCTTCCGAGAAGCTTCGGACACGAGCCAGGCCAAGCTAACGGCATGGATCATAGAGCTGAAGGCTGTGTGCCCGCAGAAAACCCGTGCGAGCAGCCTAAAGCAATCCAGAACCTTGAGAATGGCCGTACGCCAATCTAGGAGCTTCGACAGATCATATCGTCGAAGTCTTAGTGAGCAGTGGCAGAGTACATGTTCACGATGGCCCCAAGTTCATCGACTGGCTTGAAGCGTACAAGGGGCATTATCCCGGCGCGCCTTAAACCGGCGCGCCCCTCACTCAATACCCTTATCCCGGCGCGCCCCCTACCTTCAGCCCTTAGCCCGGCGCGCCCCTTACCTTCCGCCCTCATCCCGGCGCGCCATCTACCCTATCGGATGGCGCCTTAAACCGGCGCGATAAGTTGATGAAGACTCTCTCGGTGTGCCAAAAGCTCACGCCGGATGAAGAGCCTCCAACCTGTTATATATATGGGCGAGGTTCGATTGAAAAAAGAGAGAGGCCGCTCTCGGTGCAGAGAGGAAAGAAAAGAGGGGGCCGCTCTCAGAGAAGAAGAAGGCAACTGAAAAACGAGGGAGAGTTTCTTCTTTCTCGGGAGATACAGAGAGCAAGGTTTTTTTCTTCTCTTAATGGGCGATCGTCGGCCTGCAGCTACGATACTCTATTTTTTTGAGGAACAGGTGGGCAGGGGTCGTTTCTCTTCCTGCTTTCCGCATTTTCTTTTCTTTTCCTCTAAGCTTCTACCCATCGAATGTAAGCGATGGAGGGGAGGGGCGACGATGATATGAGTCGATTCCCCTCCCCCCTTTTTGCGATTTCTTCTGCCGTCTTCTCTGTTATTGTCCTCTGGGCATCCTCTGCCTCTAATGTCGTTAAACAGCGACCAAATAATGGTGCCGGAATTGTAATCTCACCGTGCAAGTGTTAAATCCTCCCCGTCTTAGGGATGGTGATAAGTATGCATGCCTGTGGATGCTTGAATCAATAAATTGGATGAACGATCTTCCCTTTCTCTATCTTTATCTATGCTGACATGCGCGTCAGGATTCTTCTCTGCGTAGGGCCGATCCCGATTTCCTCGAGATTCATATCATGCCCCGAATCATCGCGGGCTACAGAAACACCCCTCCCCGGGGGCTTTCTTTCGTTTCATTTCTTTTATGTTTAGTTCAAGGACTTTGCATCCCGTTCTCCTCTCGGATGGAGCCGTGCCTCTGCGCACGCCTTTGTCTGCCACGTACAGGGTCTATCCCCTTGAGTATTGTTTTCTAACTGTTCGAGCATATGTCCCTGCCGAGGGTCTGTCTAACTTAGGCCTTTATCACTTGTTCTTCGTGGCCACCTGCATCGTTCCGAGGTTTCCCCGTCACTTCGATCACCCAGGGAGGGGGACATTCCCCTGTTAGTTCCTGCAGTTGCCGGGCGACCGAGGGCCTTACCTCTCCATGGTGGGCGTCTTCTCGAAGCCATGGCTAATAATGAAGGGGAGCCTGGTTCAACAAACTCAACCCCGACAGACCAGGGTCCGATCAAGACCAGGGGGTGTGTGCTCCTTGTAGGCTAGTCCTCGGAGTCCCACTCTCCCAATGGTCAGTCCCTCCATGGGACGAATCACTGACTACGAGTCCTTCACCCCTCGTAGGCTAGCCCTCGGGGTGTCGTCCTCATCATCAGTGACTTCGCCCTTCTATCTCTTCCCCCATGGAGCTTTGGTGCCCCTAGCAGGCTTGTCCTCGGGGTATCCTATCCAGTGGGGTATGCTGGCCGCCTTTGGGCAGACCGGTGATTTAGGGGCTTGCTCCATTAGTGAGTATGACCCCGATTCTCCCCTGCAACTCTGTTTGTTCAGGGGAGATGCTGTCAAATTTTTGACAGACTCCAGATAATTATGTCAATAAAATGATCGCTCCGAATCGAATCAACTCAGTGCTCGAGTATGAACCTCGCACTGACCTCCCCCTCATTTCCAGAAGGCCATGGACTCCAATCAAACAATCATCTGGCCCAACAACTCAAGAAAGGGTCCCATGAAGTCTAATAAACTTAAAAAGGTTCATAATTCAACAAAACAGGTTTAATACGGCGCGGTCTTAACCGACGCGCCCTAAACCGGCGCGGTACCCCCCCGCGCCAGATTTACCCCACACTCATTTCCTTAAAAAAATTTCTTGCGCCTTTCCGGCGCGCCCTAAATCGGCGCGCCCCAACCCTCTTGCGCGCCGTTTCAACCGCATGAAGACCGCGCCGTATTAGCCGCTATGCCTACGCTTTATCGCGCCGCATAAGTTTTCTTACATAGTCACGCCGGTTTTGAAGCCTCGTGCCGCTCTAATGGTTCATTTACCCCGGGGCAAGCCTCACCTCTCGGGGGCAACGCCGACAAGCCGTAGCAGGCAGTGAATTGAATAAAGAAGGGTCAAGCAAGCCCGAGTCATGTCATCATCATACTCACCATCATAATCCGTTAGCATTTCACTTTCGCTAGCATACTTGTGTTGCTCTTCCTCTTCTCGACGAGGGGTAATCAATGTGGCTGATCGCCACCATTTCATAACACTATCTTCATGTGTAATCTAGGCGTGAATGTCTTGTGTGCATGCATGCATAGACCCTCGGGTATATCAAATGGCATCGACAGAAGACCGGGTTACGCCCGGCCGGAAGTCTTCGTCATGCGCAATGGTAGTCTTCGGACCTACATCCTCTGCCACGTACCGAGGGTCCATAATTCCATGAACTATACATCTGCTATACGATAAATATGTGCATCCTGCATGTCTTCCTCATGATCATCATGTAGCTCTTTTTAATCCGGCTTCGACAGCCTGACGTCTCGGCAATTAATCAAAGGTGTTCCCTCCTCGTGGGGGATGTAATTAACGCCATAACCTTTACGGTATGGCGGACTGCTGGTCCTGACCGAACCTCACATTCGCCCGACATGGGTCAGAATGAGCGCACAATAAAATTATCACTCACGTGACTGGCACGCCCGCGTCGTCAATCAGTCAGTTGACTACCAGTTAGCCAAATGGTTGATCGATACGCGAACGAAAAGGGGAACGAAAGAAAAGGTCGCAAACACCGCGCCGTTTAATCTTTTAGCTATGCGTACCGCGTCGGTTTCATTCCGAATCGCGTCGTCGTGCCGTTTCAATCCTCTCCTCTCCGCTGGGGTGATTTCTAATGCTAATAATAGAATCAAATAAATCCTGTAATCAAAAAATCAAATAAACTGGTTTGTCTAAACCTGAATTAGCTAGTTTCATAGCTTCATCATCATGTTTTAGTCTAAGTATTCATGCCGCATCAATGTATGCTTGAGTGCCCGGGCCCTCGGTATATCAAATGACATTAGCAGAAAGCTGGGCAATGCTCGACGGGAAGCTCTTGCCATGCGTGATGGCGGTTTTCGGACCTATATCCTCCGCCACGTATTGAGGGTTCCACCCCAATAAACCGTGCATGGTATATTACAATATCTTGCATGATCATTCGCATCCTTTGCATTCTTTATCCCGGCCTCGACAGCCCATTATCTCGGTAATTAATCAAAGGTTTTCCCTCCTCGCAGGGGACGTAATTAACGCCATAGCCTTTATGGTATGGCGGATTGCTGGTCCCAACCGAATCTCACTCTCACCCGACACGGGTCAGAATGAGCGCACAATAAACTTGTCACGTACGTGACTGGCACGCCTGCGCAGTCAATCAGTTAGTTAATTACCAGTTAATTAATTGGTTGATCGACGCGTGAAAACCAAATAAACCCAATAAAAAATAATTTTTAACAAAAAGAAAATAAAATCAACAAGATCCCATCGAAACAGTTTGGCACGCCCGGTGGGACTAATATAATCTAAATAATATCATCGAAACATCCTTGTCCGTGGTACTAATTGTGTGTCTCAGTCTCCGCCTGGGGCGTTGTAGGGAGACACTGGGGTACGGTGTAAGACGTCAGTGGATGCATCCGGCCTTGCTTCTAGTGGGCAGTGCTTCCGTCACGTGACGTGAGATACTTGTGACTCGAGTTCCGTTTCCCATCTGCAAGATGTGGTTTTATGTGTTCTGTGTGTTTCCCGAGGTAGAGGTCTAGGGTTTCCGGTAGGGGTTACCGAGGGTTTTTTTCTAGACAGTGTAGGGTTCACGATGGCGAGGTCGTGATCGTGTCTACCCAGACCGCGTGGTATTGGGTTGGGCCTTTGTCTGTGAGATGGGCCTCCACGACAGTGTTGTCGTGATGTTTCTTCTGGTAGCGTAGCCAGAGTTTCTCTGATAGTTTTGTAGTCCCCCAACTGTGAGATCGGGGCATGATTTCCAGTGCAGTAGGAGTAGCTATAGTGTCGAGTTTTTACTAGCCACCGAGTTTGTTGTTCCTGCTATTGTTGCTGCTTTCCGTTACCGCCATTGTTTACAGTTGGGGTTCCGCGGGACCCCTACTGAGCCAGTGATAGGAGGCTCACCCCTACTTTTCAGGCGTGGCGGTTCTTCCTCGAGGTTCGAGGGTGCTGTGCGGAGGTTTTTAGTTGCCAGCTCGCCGTGCCAAGTGTGACGGGATCGTCAAGTGACGCCGGGAAACTATCCAAAATATCTATTTGTATTTAAATAGTCTTATGTGTAATGGGCCACATTAGTGGGCCTAATATGTTGTATTTTCTTTTATTCTAGGGAATAGATCGATATATAAATATAATATATATAGATATATGTATGTGCACTCAAGTGGGGCTCCTCGTAGGACCCAAGTCCCTTGGGTTCCCAAGGTGACCTTTCCCCATCCCCACCCATTCCTATTTAAGGAACTTGTAATCCCACGTTGTAAAAGAATGAAGTTGAATAGAAATTTTTGGAAAAGTATCCAAAAAAAAAGAAAGAAGAAATGAAAAAAAGAAGAAAATGAAAGGAAAGGAAAATTTCAGACCCAGATTTTTTTTGTTTCACGTCAAATGGTATCAGAGCAAGTTGTTCACTTATTCTCACAAGTCAGGTCCTTGGCCAAGTTCGCTCCGCCATGAAGGGTGAATTTGAAGCTTCAGGTGCGTAGTCCTTGAGATGGGGACGAGTGTGAGACCCCATTCAAAGTTCCAGATCTGTCCTCCTCCACTCCACCATGAAGGGAGAATTTGAAGGTTCAGGTGCATCATCCATGAGATGGGGACGAGTGCGAGACCCCATTCGAAGCTTCAAATCCGTCCTCTTCTGCCATCCTTCTTCGCCACTCACCGCCGCCGCCGCCGCCGTCGCCGCCGCCACTACTCACTCCACACAAAGGTCCTATGGTTCGAGGTTCGAGGTTGAACCTCCTCCAAGCGGAGGGGTTTGACGGGATCGTCAAGTGACACCGGGAAACTATCCAAAATATCTATTTGTATTTAAATAGTCGTATGTGTAATGGGCCACATTAGTGGGCCTAATATGTTGTATTTTCTTTTATTCTAGGGAATAGATCGATATATAAATATAATATATATAGATATATGTATGTGCACTCAAGTGGGACTCCTCGTAGGACCCAAGTCCCTTGGGTTCCCAAGGTGACCTTTCCCCTTCCCCACCCTTTCCTATTTCAGGAACTTGTAATCCCACGTTGTAAAAGAATGAAGTTGAATAGAATTTTTTGGAAAAGTATCCATGAGAGGTGTGAAGCCTTGTGTGCTCTTCTCCAAGAAGGAGATGGGGTGAGATGCCAAGGGGTGAGAAGCCCTTCCTACCCACCACCCACTTCCTTCCCTCCATCCTCCCTCTCACCACCTCCCACCGCTAACCCAAACCCCACCTGCACATCTCCTTACACCTCTGTACCATCTTAGAACCCAGCACCCCTGTGAAGCCCACCGGCGGCCTCCCCTTGCCCCCTGTCCTTCTTTCCTCTCTCCTTCTCACTATCTCACACACACACGTAGCGTCTCCCTACCCTCTTGATTTCTTTCTTTCTCCCTCTTTCTCTCTGCTACACCACCATCGCGGCACCCCCTCTCTTGCTCGGCCGTCTCACCTGCGGACACCTCCTCTCACCACCACTATCTTCGCCCTCTTCTCTATCTCTCTCACTCTCTCCATTTCTATTTCTTCTCTCCCCCCCTCTCGTTTCTCCTATCTCCCTCCTTCTCACTTCGCATGCACGTCCACATGCACCCTTCTCGCCACCCCCCTGCAGCCAACCGCCTCCAGCCGCCGTTGGCTCTGCCCAACCCATCTTCTCCGACAGTGCCGTTCCCCCTTCACCGGCCCCAAGCTCTCCGTCTTCCCCCTCCCTTCTCTCCTACTTCTCCTCCTCTCCCACCCTCTCTTAGCCTCCCCCCCAGGCGTGCATCTCCACCTCCCCTCCGCCTCTTAAAACCCAGAACAGGGCCGCCGGCCACCACTTGCTGGACCATTCTGCCCGGGATCGCAGTCGCACGAGCGAACCACCACAGACTCTGAGCGAGCAGTCTGCCGCGGCCAGAATGTTGCCATCGTCTCCAGGAGCCCTGCCCAGCCGGTCCTCGTGAACGGCGTCCCTCACCCCACCATCATCATCGTCCTTTGAGAATTGGCTGCCCGCAGCTGCACTGTCCCCTCCGAGCACAGTGAGCACGTCGTCCAGGCTGCACCGTCCCCTCTACTACTACACGTCCCTCCGAGCAAGCCGAGCATGGCGTCCCTTCCATAGTTCGGGGCGGGAACGAATCGTCGTTCGCGACATGGCACCGGCTGTCCTTTCGAGCATGTCCGCCCTCCCGAGCATGCATGGGCGAGTGCCCGCCTCCCCTCTAAGCAAGGCTACCTTCCCAAGCGCGTCGGTGTCCACGATCACCATCCCCTCCGAGCACAACGAACACGACAGTGGTGTGGAGCTTGACCCTCACGTCCGAGCACGCCGTGATCCCGCCGCCGGGCACGGTACTTGCTCCACCACGCCAACGGCCTCATCGCCATCTACTCATGCCAATGGTCCGAGCACGTGATGATCCTACCAATGACCTCACTATTCTCTCTCTCTACCCATCCTCTCTCTTTCTCTCTCCCCGTGGGAAGGTACATGGGCCGCGGGCACCTTCTCCCTCATCACCCTTTCTCTCGTCACCCTCTCATTCTCTCCATTTCTCTCTCTCCTTCTCTCACCCTCTCTCTAGCTCTCTCGTTATGTTTCTTTTGAGAAGGAAACAAAAAAAGTGATAGAAGGAGAGGGATTTACGTGAGGTGCATCCATGTTTTCTCTCATTTTCTTTATCTCTCGTCACCTTCTCATGCTCTCTATTCTCTCTCTTTATCTCTCTCTCTAGGAGGCTACGTGAGTTGCATGCATGGCTTGCATGATTTCTCTCATTTCTTCTCTCTCTCGACACCCTCTCATTCTCTCTCTCTCGTTAACGTTCTTTTGAGGGGAAAAAAGAATGATGAAAGAAAGGGGGTGACAGAGAAGGTTTAAAAAAAGGGTGATGATTTTTTTTCTAAAAAAAAGGAGAATTTCATAGAAGAAAAGAATTTTTTGGAAAAAAAAGAAAAAAAGAAAGAAGAAATGAAAAAAAGGAGAAAATGAAAAGAAAGGAAAATTTCGGACCCGGATTTTTTTCGTTTCACGTCAGAGTGTTCACTCGGTGTTGTGTATGTTTCCCTACCTTAGACTGTACTTTTGTTGGACTGGACTCTATTGTAGTTAGATTGTTTGTTTTAGTTAATTATTGAATTGTCCTACTTTATTTCCTATTTCTTTGTACCTCCACACTCCTTTCAGCCCTTCCGAGCCCTCCGGCTGATGGGCGGTGGGCCAAGATTCGAATGGTATCGGGTTCTTCTTAATATCCGGATCTTGGGTCGTTACATAGGGGATTCAGCCCTTGAAAATTCTTGTGCAATTCTCTCACACCACGAATCGGCCCACCTTGAGCCACCTGTTGGAGAGCTTGAGTCAAACCTTGGACCATCTCAAGCCATTGATTTTGCTCTACTGGCCTCTTGCTAGAGACTTGATTCTACAAAACAAGCCAAGAATTAATTACTTATCTCTTTTAGAATTAGCACAATTTAATTGGGCAGTTTGAACATATTTTAACACTTAGCTCGTGGTTCTACCCAATCTCACCAGGTGACAAGAAGGAACGTTATGGATTATATGACCTAATACTCAAGGGAACTTATACCTACGGACAGGAACCTAGGGTTTAAACAACCTAGGCTCTGATATCACTTCTGTCACGTCCCGAACCGATAGCAGCGGAAACATGCTCGGAACATGGCAGCGATATAGTCATGACAATCAGAGCAAATCACAAAGGCACAATATAACTAGACAAGACGTAATTTAATTGAAATTTGACATATAAGTTTATTACAGATTTACTCGGACTAACCGACTGTCGTATGCGTCGGGGATCGGTGACCGGGATGAGGGAAGGAATAAAGTGGGAAAGGAAAATATGGGAGTTTGATGTATCTCGGGTATCCTCCTTCATAGTCGTATGCCTCTCATGATGGTACCGGACACTCGCCTTTTACGGAAGGTTGAGAGGGGGTCGAATGGCACAAGAGGTCTCTGGGGTTAAAGTAACTAGACTAGGGTGCGGGCGTGCCAGTCGATTTCTCGACAATCACCCGTGGAACCGAAGGTTGACTGGGGATGCGTCACCAGGAGGCGGCACGTGGGCTTGGGAAGTCAGACGACACTTGGAGAGAGAAGGTTCAATGGGTGTGAGTGCGCAGGCGATTGTGAGGAATCGTGTACTGGATGTCCTTCCCCACCGATCGCAAGCAGTTGATGTTTATTTGCATCGGATTAAATCCGAACACCTTTGTTCCGTGTTGAAGAGAAGCCTGGATATGTTTGAGTCCATGGATAGAGGACCGGGGGTACCCTGCAGCTATAGGGGGACCATTACACTTGACTGGGAGGGTTAATTAACTGGGGGCGGAGGCACCAGACACACACTGGGTGGTGTGGAGGTGAGGCTGAGACCTGGGTACGGGTATGTGTATTCAACTGGTTTTATTATAATAGCCACATGGGCTTTACAAATGGGCCGAGGCGGCCAAAGTATAACTGGTGCAACCCACAGTACAATTCCGATGCGTAGGTCGGTCCCCGGGTCTGGACAAGGCGGATATCAGCGTGTTTTTACAGAGACTCTCCACAAGGCTAGGGGCGTGCCCGATTCGCTGAGGGAGAGCTAGACTGGATGGTAGGGAGAGATACTGGTCATCGCCTGGAGGAGGGTCAGACGCGGCCCGGGATGAGCAATCGGGTACGGGTCCTGAGAGGCGAGTATCTTCATGCTGGGGAGTCTGGGCCTATCCCGGGGATGTTACTTTCGGGCTAGGGTCTGGCTAACTTGAGCCATCAGTCAGAGCGATCGGCGGCCAGCTCGGGGTGAGCGAAGGGCACGCGGTTCTGTGATGGAGGTGGTGCGGCCTCATGGCGCATGTGTGGCCGTCGTAGGTTGTCACATGCGGGCAGACCTAGGATGCGGGTGTGTTTGCCGTTGTCATAGCGCCTTATGTGTGACGGAGGTGGGCTTGTGTGCGATGGCTAAACACCATATGAGGGAAGTGAGAGAGACATACCCTCGACGTGTGTGAGCCGATCAACAAGCCAACCACGCGCGTACACTTAGCTCCTTGCGTCCTCAATCCATGCTGGATGACTGCGAAACTCTGAGGGTGTAGCAGTTAGATCGTAGGTAGTTGCCTCTGTATGCATGAACCTGCCCCTTGAGCTCCTAAGGGGTTTTTATAAGGGAATATGAAGGGTCAGGGAGGGTTTAGGCGGACCAAGTTGAGGGCCAAACTTGGTCCGTGTAAACCCTTGCAAAAAACATTTTTTTTGGTTTACAGAGTGGGAGAGGGAGGGTTTAGGCGGACTAGCCTAGGTGCTGGGTCTGGTCCGCCTAAACCCCTCCCCCAGGGGATTTAGGTGGACCAACCCAGGGGCTGGGTTTGGTCGTCCTAAACCCCTCCCAGGGGGTTTAAGCTGGGCAAAAACCATTTTTTTGTTTAGAAAAAATGTTTTTTTTGTTCTGGATGGGGTTTAGGCGGACCAGACTGGGCATCCAGTCTGGTGCGCCTAAATCCATAGGGGTTAGCGTGGATCGAGCTCGGGGTTGGGTCTTTGTGTAAAAAAAATTATTTTTTTATTGCACCATGGGTTTAGGCGGACCAACATGAGGGTCAAGTTTGGTCCGCCTAAACCCCCCCTCCCTAGGGGTTTAGGCGGACCAAAGTTGGGGGAAGGTGTGGTCCGCCTAAACCCGCCCATGGGGGGTTTACGTGGAGCAAGTCTGGGAGAGAGAGGGGTGTTGAGTCTCTCCAGATGATTTTGATGACAAAACCCCGGCATTACAACCTAAGTAATAACTTGCTTAAACCACTCTCAAAGCCATCCTTAATCAAGCAAATGCCTAAATCTACCATGCTTCAAGAAATGCCCAGGATAAGCTCAACCAACTCATATTGATTGGAACAAGATATGGTCATGAAATGATTCGTTCATAGATTATGATTCATTGGCTAACTCTGTTAAAAATGCAGGTTTTCTAGCTAGCGGTCGACCGCCGGTCAGGGGCTGGTCGACCGATTTTCCCAGCGTTGAAAGCCTCAATTCTGTAAAATTCCGGTCGACCGCCCCATGTCGTCCGGTCGACCGCCAGCTTCGAGATAGCAATTGTTGACTTGTGTTCTTCAACGTGAGAAGCCCCTTTCCTTTGGTTTGTTTAGTCCCAAAGAAACTAGACATACCATGATTTGTGGATCTGGTTCCTAGCTTGTCTCTTGACCATCCAAGATCTATAAAAACATCAATTTGGGGTCAAAAACCCTAATCACTCAAGTAAGCTAAGGAGGCTATCAAGGGGAGAAAGAGGAGTGCTACTGTAGCTTCGTGAACAGTGATACATGGATGAGTTCTTCATTCAAGAGCAAGGTTCTCAAGACCATCTGTAGGCCATTCAAGTACAGATCAAGCTGGGGAGCTGGCTTCATCCAAGATCACCTTCATCCACTAAGGGGGAGCTTGAATCTAGCTTTTATTTTCTACTTTCTCCCTCTATTCTTGTTGGGCTTTAATATTGTGTTCTTGTAATATCAAACACCTATGTGTGTGTGGATCTACGCAGATCTCTCTCTCTCTCTCTCTCTGTGTGTGTGTGTGTGTGTGTGTGTGTGTGTGTGTGTGTGTGTGTGTGTGTGTGTGTGTGTGTGTGATTTCTTCGTTTCCTTACATCTCTCTGTGATTTGGTGCCTGTGCACCTTAGTGGGAGTTCTGAACTCCTCCTGTGTGTGTGCATTTGTTTTAATCTTGTAATCTCTTACAAGATAGTTTGAGAATCCTCACAGATCGTGAGGGGTGGACGTAGGTTGCTGTTGTTGCATCCGAACCACCTAAAAATTGCTGTCTATTGTGTGGTTTGTTCCTTTTGTTCTATCCCCATTCTGTGTAGCACACGCGTAGATTATTTTGGTTGCATTGTTTGAGTTAGATCTAGTGTAATTTATCATTCTCATATTAGATCTTGGGTATATTAAAAGGTGGGTTTGGATCAGCAAGGCAAACCTTGTCAGGAAGATAACATCTTGCGTGAGTAGAATCTCTGGATTCCCACCTCCGCCATCGTACCTAAGATCGGTTGAGTGCGATAGATTCTATTAGATCTGAGAGTTTTCATATAGATCTGAAATTCATTACGGTTATTATTCACACTTGTTTGAATTGGGCAAGATTTTTTTTGAAGTTTGTAAACACCCAATTCACCCCCTTCTTGGGTGTCATTGATCGCGGGACTTCAATTGGTATCAGAGCTAAGGCTCTAACTTTCACAGATCTAACGATCTAGAGAAAGATCCAGATCAATGGCCAACAAGGGGATGATGCCTGAAGGTCATTTCATTAACCGTCCTCCATTCTTTGATGGTTCGAACTACTCCTACTGGAAAAACAGAATGCATGTTTTTCTAAGGGCTCATGAGTACGAGGTCTGGAGGGTTGTGGACAAGGGTCCTTATAAACTCTCTGAAGATGAGGATAAATGGTCAATTGAGGAAATTCAAAAATCCACAGTTAATTTTAATGCTATGAACATCATGCAATGTGCTATACATCCTATCGGGCTTTATCGTGTATCCATGTGTAGCTCAGCCAAGGAGATGTGGGACAAGTTGCAGCTCATATATGATGGAACCTCCGAGGACAAGGAGACAAAGGCAAACCTTCTTGTTAGAGATTATGAGCTGTTCAAAATGAAGCCTGAAGAAACCATCTTAGAAATGTTCGCGAGATTAACGGAGATCACAAATGGTCTCAAAAGTCTTGGGAAGGAGTACACAAACTCTGATCTTGTGAGGAAAGTTCTGATATCACTTCTGCCGGCGTGGCACACAAAAGCCACAGTAATTGAGGATTCGAAAAAATTGTCCACACTTTCTTTGGACGAGCTCATAGGGTCACTCATGACCTATGAGATAAACATGAAGAGAACAACTA
Source organism: Amorphophallus konjac (assembly GCA_022559845.1). Classification (NCBI taxonomy): domain Eukaryota; kingdom Viridiplantae; phylum Streptophyta; class Magnoliopsida; order Alismatales; family Araceae; genus Amorphophallus; species Amorphophallus konjac. The sequence continues at coordinate 188,866,254 of CM040118.1, read as the reverse complement.
AGGAAGATACGAAGAAGAAGAAAGTAATTGGATTGAAAGCTCACCAATCTGATGATGACTTTCAAGAAGAAGAATCCAGCGAGGGAAGTAATGAAGAAGAAGACTTGGCCATGATAACTCGCCAAGTAAAGAGATTTTTGAGAAAGAAGAGGAATTTCCAAGGCAACTTCAGAAAGGGGACAAAGGAAGTCCATTCAAACCAAGGGTGAGCCGAGCAAGCCCAATACTGTCATTTGTTACGAATGCAAGAAGTCCTAGCACATGAGAGGAGAGTGCCCAGATCTGAAGAGGAAATTCAAGAAGGACAAGTTCAAGAAGCCCAAAGCCATGGTCGCCATATGGCGCGACGAAGAGGACGAACCATCCGATGAGGAGCTGCAAGAGCTCGTGGAAAGTCTATGCCTCATGGCACATGAAGATGAATCAACAGAGATAAATTCTGACCCTGATTTCATTTCAAATGAACAATGAGAGTCGGAATATAAAAAACTATATACGAAATACAGAAAAATCAGATCTGAAAATAAAAATCTTGAAAAGAAAATTGATGAAATAACACATGAGGGTATATCTGTTAAATTTGAGAAATTGGAACATGAATTGTTTGAGTTATCTAAAGAAAAAGAAAGCTTGTTGCAAATAATTTCAACGAATGATCAAAGCCAGGAGAAATTGATGAGTAAGCTGTCTGAAATGGAGAAAGCTTTTAAAAAATTGAAAAATGAAAAAGAAGTTTTGCAATCCTCAATCTCATAACTTGAAAATAAAAATGTGAGTTTGAATAAGGAGGTGACTGACTTGCAGTTCACCCTCTCTAGGTTTGTTAAGGGAAAACAAAACCTAGACAACATGTTGGGAGTTAAGGTTAACTTCCAGAAAGAAGGATTGGGGTACATTCCCCAAAACAAAAAATCCTTTGAGAATAAGATCACTACATCCTATGTTCATGAAAAAGAAAAAGACTGTGCTTCATGTTTGCACTCCAAGCCAACACATGTCCAAACCAAACCATGACAATATCAAAGAAAGTTTACACATGTCAATTGCTTTCACTATTGTAGACTTGGTCATGTTATTGTCAATTGCTGGTTCAAACAAAACTCACCAAGAAATCATGCATTTTGAACCAAGAAAAGATATGCATAGAATTGGACTAACTCCTACGGGCCCAAACTAGTTTGGGTACCAAAAACAATTGGATGATAATTTTATTTCTTGCAGATATGTCTTGAAGCCAGGGGGAGCAAATGGTACTTGGACAGCGGGTGTTCAAGGCATATGACAGGGGACATGAAGGCATTCTCTATGCTGCAAGATAAAGATGGAGGCTCAGTTGCCTTTCATGGAAAGGAAAAAGGTAAAATAATTGAAATTAGCAACATAGGTAAGATGTCTGAAACCTTGATTGAAAATGTCCTTTTAGTGAAAGGCTTAAATCACAACCTGCTGAGCATAAGTCAATTGTGTGACAAGAGCTTTAAAATTATTTTTGATGAAACCCACTGCCTTGTCATAAATAAAACCTCTAATGAAATTAGATTCATCGGCAAGAGAAATAACAATGTCTATACTATTGATCTAGATGATATTTTTGGTGATGATGTGTGCATAGTAGCAAACAATTATGATAATGCATGGCTATGGCACCGAAGACTAGGTCATGCTAGTTTTGGAGTAATCTCCAAGTTGTCTAAACATGACTTGGTGAATGGTTTGTCAAAATTAAAATTTGAAAGTGATAAAATCTCTGAGGCTTGTACAAAAAGCAAGCAAACACGCATATCTTTCAAAAATAAGAATATTATTTCTACCTCCCGCCCTCTAGAATTGCTGCATCTTGATCTATTTGGCCCTACTAGGACATCCAGCTTAGGAGGTAAATCTTTTGGATTTGTTATTGCTGATGACTACTCTAGATTTACATGGGTATTATTTTTAGCCAATAAAAGTGATGCCTTGATGGAGTTTGAAGTGTTTTGTAGGAAAATCCAAAATTATAGAGGCTACCTTATCACCACCATCCAAAGTGATCACGGTGGTGAATTTGAGAATCATGAATTCAGCAATTTCTGTGAGGAGCAGGGATACACGCACAATTTCTCATCACCAAGGACGCCTCAACAAAATGGAGTGGTGGAGAGGAAAAACAGAACCCTGATAGACATGGCACGGACCATGTTAAGTGAAAATTCTCTATCAAAATATTTTTGGGCTGAGACGGTAAGTACAACGTGTTACATCATCAACAGGGCGATGGTAAGGCCCATTTTGAAGAAAACTCCTTATGAGCTCTACAAGGGTAAGAAATCAAACATTTCTCATCTTAAACCCTTTGGATGCCCATGTTTCATCCTGAACAATGGTAAGTCTAACCTAGGTAAGTTTGATGAGAAAAGTGACAAAGGAATTTTCTTAGGTTATGCACTTAACTCTAGAGCTTATCGATTGTTTAATAAATGGACTTTAGTTGTTGAAGAAAGTCATCATGTTATTTTTGATGAATCTGAATTGAAGTTGACCAATCAATCTATTCCAATTGTGGATGCAGATGAAAATTCCAAACGTCCAAATAATGCTAAGGCCAAGGACGAACCAACTGAAGGGATCTCCAGCAAAAGTGAAAAGGATGAAGATCCTTCAATTGAAGCATTTCAAGAGCAACAAGTGCAGCATCCCGACTTGCCCAGCTCTTCTACATTCTTGAAAGATCACCCAGCTGAAAACATCATAGGTAATCCTCAAGATGGGGTAAGAACTAGGTCTTCACTAAGGCAAGTAGTAGAAGATGATTTGATAGCCTTAATTTCACAAGAAGAGCCTAAGGATATTCATGAAGCTCTTCAAAATGAATCTTGGATTCAGGCAATGTATGAAGAGCTACACCAGTTCGAAAGGAACAAAGTGTGGACTCTCGTGCCGCGTCCTAAGAATCATCCCACAATTGGAACCCGTTGGGTTTTCAGAAACAAGTTAAATGATACGAGATTGGTTGTTAGGAACAAGGCTCGACTTGTAGCCAAAGGGTATAGCCAGGAGATGTGTATTGATTTTGATGAGTCCTTTGCACCAGTTGCTAGACTAGAAGCAGTCCGGATTTTACTGTCCTATGCTTGCCCTTTGAACTTCAAACTATTTCAAATGGATGTTAAATCTGTATTTCTTAACGGTTACATCAAGGAGGATGTTTTTATAGAGTAACCTCCAGGTTTTGAAGATTCAAAGCATCCAAAGCATGTGTACAAGTTGCAGAAGGCCTTGTTCGGGTTAAAGCAAGCACCAAGGGCATGGTATGAAAGGCTCACTTCATTCCTCATGGAAAATGTTTTCAAAAGAGGTAAGGTTGACCAAACACTCTTCACGAGGAAATCAGGTAAAGACATATTAATAGTTCAAGTATATGTGGATGACATTATTTTTGGAGCCACTAACGGTGTCTTATGTGAAGAATTTGCAGAAATCATGCAAGGAGAATTTGAGATGAGTTTAATGGGTGAACTGAACTTCTTTCTTGGATTGCAGGTGAAGCAAACACTCGAGGGCATTTTCATCAATCAAGCTAAGTACACACGGGAGCTGTTAAAGAAATTTGGGATGGCTGAAGTGAAACCTTTGTCAACTCCAATGGCCATAACCTCGAAGTTAGACAAGGATGAAAATGGTAAAATAGTAGCTCCTACACTGTTTCGAGGTATGATCAGATCACTACTGTTTCTCACAGCATGCCACCCTGACATTCAATTCAGTGTATGTCTATGTGCTCGCTTTCAATCATGCCCTAAAGAATCTCATCTAATGGCTGTTAAACGCATTTTTCGATACATAATTGGCACCATAGACTTTGGCTTGTGGTTACCCATCGGTAGTTCATTTGATTTGATTGCATACACCGATGCGGAATATGCCGGATGTATTGTAGATCACAAAAGTACTAGTGGGTATTGCCAGTTTCTTGGCAGGTGCCTAGTCTCATGGGCCTCCAAGAAACAACATTCAATAGCTCTCCCAACAGCCGAGGCTGAATATGTAGCCGCCGGAAGTTGCGGAGCCCAAGTACTTTGGATCAAAAATCAATTGCTTGATTTAGATGTTGAAATGAAATGTGTGCCAATCTTGTGTGATAATACCAGTGCAATCAGCTTGTCAAAAAATCATGTTTAACATTCTAGGACAAAACACATTGACATTCGACATCATTTCCTGCGAGATCATGTAGGAAAAGGGGTCTTTGTATTGAATTTCATTGACACACACAATCAACTAGCTGATATTTTCACAAAACCCCTAAACCAGGATCAATTTAGCAAGATAAGAAGAGAACTTGGGATGTGCAAGTGTGAGAGCATACATACATAGGTCTGCACTTAGGATAAGAATTGCACTTGTAGAAACTCATATGCATCAAGGGTAGATTAACATGCATATTGTATATATTTACTTTTAATACCTTGTGTGTTCATATACACTCCTGCATGCTTGAATGTATTTATACATATAGCCCTCCTTGGAAAGCATTTCTAAGGCCAGATATTCCTTGGTTAAATAAATGTGGACCCAGTGATGCCGGACCTAAAGCAACTTCTGAGGGGGAGTTAGAGAACTTTCCTCAAATCTCCATCTCTTCTCTTCCTCTCCACTTCATGATGTTGGTTCCAATCAGAAGGTCGGATGATGGTCCCCATATATATATGTATATATATAAGGAAGTGAAAAGAAAAAGAAACAAAAAATACAAAAATGGGGATTTTTGGGGCTAGCGGTCGACCGCCGCTCCCGCACCGGTCGATCGGTGGTGGCGAACCTGCCCGGCCGAACCTCAACTGAACCATCTTATAAGGGGTCCTAACACCCCATTCTCTCATTCTATCACCTCCACTCTTCCTCCAACACCTTTCCCTAACCTTAGAACCACATATCTCCACCTCCCAAGCCCTTAAACCTCATCATTCCTCCACCTGCACAAGATCCGGCGTGTTCGTCACGGTTTCAGGACGAACTCCTTTCAGCCGTTCGTGCATGCGTGGAGCTACTTCCTAGGTTCCAGGTTGTGGAGAAGGCTATTGCAAGCCCTTGGAGTGTATTTTGGTCTATCTTCATCCCCCAGGATGAGATTCATCTTTTATAGGGGTTTCCACCGAGTGTATTGCAAGCCCTTGGATGCCGCCTAGACGGAGCTCTCAGCGTCCTACCTAAGGGGAAGCTAGTGGTTAGAGACGAGAGGCCCAGGCTCCTCCACCATAGCGGGCACCTGCACCTCGTCGTGCACCTCGGTTGCCTCCACAGCCCATTATCGACCCTCGGTTGGTCGACTTCAATGAGGTGAACGAGATTTTACCCGATTTATGTGCAGTATTTGAGATTCAACCTGGTTGGATTGATTTTGTCACTCGATATACCCAATATTACCCCAATCTAGTGTAGCAGTTCTATAGAAATTTGGTTGAAAGAAATGAGGAATTATATACAGTTGTTAAAGGTGTTGAGTTTCATATCACTCCGGATTTGTTTGAGCGGGCCTTAGGAGTTTCGGTTAGAGGAGCCGACATGATTTTTGGTCATGGTGCTGTTGAGGAAACTTTTCTTGCTATGACCAGTTGTGATTACGTGCATGGTGTCAGCGACTTAATCATATTGAATGCAAATCATTTTCCACCATTGCAGCATATATTGTACCATATGTTTAGCTCCCTCATTTATCCAAAGAGTGGCAGTAGAAATGAAGTAACAGAAGTTCACATGTTTCTATTTTACAATGTTATGAATGTGATTCAAGTCAACAAGGAAAACCTAATGACGACTCTGATTGGAACCTACCAAACAAATTTGCGGAGATCCTTGCCCTATGCTTCACAGTTGACCAGCATATTCATCTATGGTGGGATCAATTTGGCAGATGAGCAGTTCATTTATGTTCAACAAGATGATATATATAATGAGCATAAGATTTTCACAGAAATGGGATATTATTGGGGTCCGGATGGTGAGCTCCATCGTGATGTACCAACTTATGGGGATGAATCAGCTAGTGAGGAAGAACAAGAACAAGAGCAGCAACAGGATCAAGGGCATGTCCCCCCTCCAGTTCAGGCTGAGGAGTAGCCTCCTCCACCTTCACCTCATCATATGGATCGCGAGGTGCCTCTTCCACCACAATTCTATCATGGAGAATCTTCTACTCAGGGGGCCGCACAGCACTCTTGGGTAGATTATGAGACATTTGACAGGCGGTTTACTGGACTGGAAACTTGAGTGGATACCTTTGGGGATCGACCTTCTACCTTTGGGGATCGTATAGACTGATGTGACACCACCTTGGGGTGATAGCCACAAGGCCAATGCACCTTGGACCTATGACTTGCAAGCAATCAACTTTGACGACGAAATTACTCAGGCGAGCTCACTTGCGTAGCGGTCACTATTGCCCGCCGGCAAATTGGCGATGGTGGGGAGAGTCCAAAGTGGGACCTTGACGTTCCGAGGCTTGGCTTCGCTATGGCTGACCCCCTAAGGGGCTGGGATACCCAATTTTGTGGGCGGCCAGCATGCCAAAGGTGTGGGTTGTAGGGTCATTCTCGCCTCACTCCGTGGTGGCCACTCAATGGGTAGGAAATTTGGATCGGGCGCTCACTTACCGTTCGACGGAGCTAAAAGACAATACTAAATAAGCAATAGTAAACCAGTGAGGGATGTGTCCCGGAGCTCACCTGATCGGTGTGAGAACACCGATCCCGGCCGAAGATGAGGGCGAATGGGGAGGCGTGGGTACGCACCCACACGGCGCGTCGATGCCGCTTGACCTGAAAATTTATAACGTACACCACTACTCCTCGCGCAGGAGGGTTGGACAAGGGGTTGGGGATAATGTGATACAGTCAAACACTACCTCCATGCAGGGAGGGGCTGTAAGCCGGACAGGCGGGGGAGGGAAGAGCTGAACTAGAAACTAAAAGGATGGTGGATGTCGGTTCTGCTCGCTCTCTGGAATAGGGGATAGATAAGTGATGTTGTTGTCACTGCAGATGCTCTTGATCACCGTTGTCGACGAGACCAGTGGCAAAACCTCATGAGTTGGCCGAGGAGGACATCTGAATTTTGGTAGGAATTCTGGTGGTCGGCATTGGTCGGGGCGGGGCCGTGAGCATAGACTCTGTTCTCTGGTTCTGACTGTCTCAGCACCAATGCATCAGGAAGAAGTGATCACCACGGGCGCTCTCGAACTCCGATTCAAGCGTGGCTGGTGTCATTGGATTCGTTGTCGAGTCCTCTTCAAAATGATTCCTACGGGGATGCCGGAAAAGGTCAGAGTAGATAAGGACATCCCGAATAGTGATTGGGTGTATATTCAGTCCTAGAGTGGACAGAACAGCGCACCCGAGAGAGAAAAATGATAACTCTTAGCTCTGGATGCCGAACGGGGTTCCGCTTCTTATTCCCAGAAGTAGACTCATCATAGAAGAACTCAGCCAATATTTGCCTCTAGATCCTCAAGAGGATGGCCGTGGCAGTCTCTAAAAGTGGCTTCAGGCTGACTATCAGGAGGAAGAAGTGCAGTCCGGCGAAGATGGCTTCTCCGGGAAGCTACAAACTCTGATCGGGACGAGACCACCACCGTTGCAAAGAAGACTGGGAGACGCTTCCAACGGTGCCTTTTGTACTTCTAGGAGCTCCAGGAAGAAGACGTGGCAGGCTCTGTAACTGGGCACTCCTCTGCCGCCTGCGGACCGAGGTAGGGTCTACAACTCGCCGATGGGAGATGGAGTATGAGGGGGCGAAATGGGGGTGGATGAGTGTGGGGGCGACCCCTGGCTGTGAGGGGGTCAATGGGGGGTCGAACCAAGGTGTGAGAGGGGGAGAATAGGGACTGGAAGGGGGTCTAGCAGGTGGAGGGAGAGGGAGATGCGAATTTGGTGTTGGGAGGGAGATAGGGAAGGAGTATTTGAAAATGGGTTTAAGGGTGGGATTAATTTCTGGCATTGGGGATGGGTAGAGGTGTGTGGGGAAAGGACATGGTGCTTGCGGAGTGGGGAATTCTCCCTTGGGAGATGAGAGAGGTGCTTAGGGAAGGGGAGTGGGTGGTTGGTGGTTGGAGGGTGGAGCAAGGATTGGTGGAAGAGTCCTTGGGGTTGGGAAGGAGTGAAGAGGGGTTGTGGGGAGTTGGGGAGCCTCTTGAATGAGGGGAGAAGAGAGAGAAAATAGGTGGGAGGGGGAGGAGAGAGAAAAGGGGTGCACCCCTCTAGAGAGAGAGAGGGGGGATGTGGAGAGTCTCACTCCAGGGGAAGAAAATTCTCACAAGGGGTTTCTTTCTATTCAAATATTCATCAAAGGTTGTTACATATGAGGGGAGTGGGGGCCTATTTATAAGCTTACATAATTCCATATGACCAAACTAACCCTGACCAAATGCACTAATGACAAGACAAGTCCAAGGGAGGGGCGCCCCTGGGCCTAGCCCACTAGTTGGGCCCAATTGAGTATCAAACTGACCCATTAACATATTAACTGACTCAAATAAAGAAAGATTACACATCTATGACTCAAATAAAATGAAAATTACATGCTACCACTCAAAATTAAGTGATGGAGATGATGATGCGTTGATGGCGAGCAACCAGAGTCTCAAAAAAGATGGAGTGGCAGGGGATGTCCCCATCATACCCCCGGGGTGGGGAGAACTCGACCCCGTCGAGTGTGGGTCCACCGGGGTTGCAGTACACCAAAGCGGATCCGGGCGAAGAACATCTTCCCAGCTCAACCCTGCGTCCGTAGCCGAGGGATGGCTCTTCCACTTCTCTGGATAGCGCGGGCACACCCTCTTCCTGGCGATGGTACCTTGCTTATCTAGTATCGCCTCCATGAGCTCACGTCGAGCCCTCGGGCTGATATGTGGAGGCTCTCCGGTGGTGTCACTCACAAAGGTAAGTGTAGGGTCGAGATGCTTACTAGGTTCCACCGCGGGACCCTCATAGGGTGCTAGATCCGCCACATGAAAAGTTGGGTGTATCCCAGAATCCTTTGGTAAGTTCAGACCAAAAGCATGTTTGCCAATGCCACTCAGAACTCGGGAAGGTCCAAGTCCTTGTGCCAACGGTTTGGAGATAGCCGTAGGGTAGAGCCACTCCAATGTCACCATTACCAAGTTGCCTACTTGGAATCCCAAGTGGTGCTTACGAGTTGTTGCCCGCTCTTTGTGATCCTCACCGCTCATTGCTAGATGCTTGCGTGAATGCGTATGCCATGCACAATGATGCGGTGTTGGTGTGAAAAGTATGGTGTACAAAGGTGGACCGGGGCAGCCAAATGTAGACCGATCATACTTTGATGCCATGAAGATTTTGACAGACTTAGGAGGGCCAGGGCATCCATAGATGAACCTATCATGCATGGGTGTGACAGATGTCGGGGGACCCGGACATCCATGTATGCTCCTTCCATGCTTAAGACTCACAATGAATGAAGGTGGACCATTACATCCGAATATGGACCACTCATGCTTCCTACTTGACATGTGGGTGATATGAATGAATGGACCCGACTTATGAATCATGCCAAGTGGTGCGGTACACCTAGGCACATGCATTCCTATCCCAAAGATGACTTTCATGTGCATGGGTGTGGGGTGGCCTTTACACTTCCACTCGAAAGGGTCGAAGGGATCATGGAAGGTGGATAGCATGGAGTGGGGCACTTCCTCAATCCCTAAGTGTATATTGCCCAAAGTCATGGTTCCCACGATGTAACCCGAGTCTTGGGAGAGATGGACTTGGTCCAGCATGGTGGGTGAGGGTAGGAAAACGTGGGTGGTGAGTGAGGTGGGTGTGTCACAAGGGTATCTAGGCTTCCATAGGTTGGGATCAAAGGGATTATCATAAGTGTACCCATGGAAAAGGAGCTCTAAATCCATCTTATCAATCTCAAGGTCCTTATAATATGGTGGTGGGTCTTCACCCTCTAATGACATAATTGGGTTGAAGTTATTGGTAGGTGGGTCAGCCATGAGGGGATGGCTTGGCTTTCTACCCTATATTAGGAACTCCAATTCGAGGATACGGTCGGGTTCATCGGGTGTGGGGAGGAATAGAAGAAGGTCGCTAGTGTAGCAACCTATGGTGCACATTGAGGTGATAGACCTAACACATAGATGTAGTAGGTCAAGGCTCCTTAGTCGGTCCGTCATTATGGTCAACATGCCAGTCAACTCCATTTGCCAAGCTAGACCCTTGAGGAGGTCCCCTAAAGTTTCCACTTTGTAAGATGATTGGATGGTGGTGCGATAGGTGGAGAAGGTTACTATGGGGAGGTTTAGCTCCTTGGGAGGGTAGACATAGGACGTGATGGGGTGAGTTGGTCTCTCCCTTAGCCATCTAGCCAAGGGCCCGTCTATGACTATGGTGCCATGTGTGATGGGTTGTGGCTCTTGAAGGTCCAAGATATGTGGGGTGGGCGAGACGGTCTCCTCTACCAAGGGGATGGGAAGGACTTTTGTGGGAGGGGTGATGATGGTCGGCGCATGGTGCACCCGGGGTGGTGGGTAAAGGGAGGTTTGAGTTAGGATTGGTAGGGGAAGTAGTGGAGGCCAAGGACATGGTAGAGTTGGGGTAGGGAGTGGGAGATGGGTTGGGTGAGGAGGGTTGGTTTGGTTGGTCTTAGGGGGCGTGTCCCTTTTAGGGGACGATGGAGGGGTAGTGGTGGAGACTAAGGGGGCTTGTGGGGTATGGGTTTGGTGGGAGATTTTAGGTTGGGGGGTGGTGGCCCTCATGGGGGGAACCGGGTTGGTTGGGGGTCTCTTGCCCTTGGGATCGGCCAGTTGTGGAGGGGAAGTGGGAGTGCTCCTCGGGTGGTGATTCTCCGAGTAGGAAGGAGAGGGTCGAGAAGTGTAGGTTTTCTTAAGCTCAGTCTTCATCTCTTCCCAAGTGCTAATTGGGGCCTCCCCGCGGATCCTCCTTAAACCCTCCACAACTAACCAATGACTTCTAGCTCGTTTGGAGAGGTGCACCTTGGCTAGTCTCATTCTCCTTCCTTCATTCAAGGGGCACCTTTTAAAGAATTGGTCCATGGAAACCTCCCAATCTAGATAAAGGCTTGGGCTGTAGGATCCATCAAAGGCGGGGGTTTTGGCTTTCAAGTGTTCCAAAAAGAGGGTTTCTAGATTTTTACAAAGGTCACTCTCATTTACTCTCGGTGCACAACCATTTCCCTCAAGTCGGTCGAGTCGGAACGTGATGTCTTCAAGCCGACCAAGGACATTAGGCAGGGCTTCTAAGATGCTGCCCACTTTGTTGGCAGCGGAGCTTCCATGAGGATTAGTGCCTCTTGGGAAAGGGGATGGGACTGGGTATGATGGGTGTGAAGTGGCCATTCTAGTGGGCAAGGGAGAGGTATCGGGTGACTTGAAATGCATATGCGCCCTAGGACTAGACTTGTAGAGACAAGTCTAAAACTTGCTCTGATTCCACTTGATTCGACACCACCTTGGGGTGATAGCCACAAGGGCAATGCACCTTGGACCTATGACTCGCAAGGAAGCAACTTTGACGACGAAATTACTCGGGCGAGCTCACATGCGTAGCGGTCACTATTGCCCGTGGGCAAATTGGCGATGGTGGGGAGGGTCCAAAGTGGGACCTTGACATTCCGAGGCTTGGCTTTGCTATGGCTGACCCCCTAAGGGGCTGGGATACCCAATTTTGTGGGCGGCCATCACGCCAAAGGCGTGGGTTGTAGGGTCATTCTCGCCTCACTCCGCGGTGGCCACTCAATGGGTGGGAAATTTGGATCGGGCGCTCACTTACCGTCCGACGGAGCTAAAAGACAATACTAAATAAGCAATAGTAAACCAGCAAGGGATGTGTCCCGGAGCTCACCTGATCGGTGTGAGAACACCGATCCCGGCCGAAGATGAGGGCGAGCGGGGAGGCGTGGGTACGCACCAGCACGTCGCGTCGATGCCGTTTGACCTAAAAATTTATAAAGTACACCACTACTCCTCGCGCAGGAGGGTTGGACTAGGGGTTGGGGATAATGTGATACAGTCAAACACTACCTCCACGTAGGGAGGGGCTGTAAGCCGGCTAGGCGGGGGAGGGAAGAGCTGAACTAGAAACTAAACGGATGGCGGATGTCGGTTCTGCTCGCTCTCTAGAACAGGGGACAGACGGGTGATGTTGTTGTCGCTGCGGCCGCTCTCGATCTCCGTTGTCGACGTGACCTTTGGCAAAACCCCCTGGGTTGGCCCAGGAGGACGTCTGAATTTTGGTAGGAATTCTGGTGGCCGGCGTTGGTCGGGGCGGCGCTGTGAGCAGAGACTCTGTTCTCTGGTTCCGACTGTCTCAGCACCAATACAGCAGGAAGAAGTGGTCACCACGGGCGCTCCCGAACTCCAATTCAAGCGTGGCTGGTGTCATTGGATTTGTTGTCGAGTCCTCTTCGAAATAAGTTTTACGGGGATACCAGAAAAGGTCGAAGTAGACAAGGACAGCCCGAACAGTGATCGGGTGTCTATTCAGTCCCAGAGTGAACAGAACAGCTCACCCGAGGGAGAAAAATGATAACTCTTAGCTCTGGATGCTGAACGGAGTTCCACGTCTTGTTCCCGAAAGTAGACTCTTCATAGAAGAACTCAGCCAAGATCTGCCTCCAGATCCTCAAGAGGATGGCCGTGGCAGTATCTGAAAGTGGCTTCAGGTTGACTGTCAGGAAGAAGCACAGTCCGGCGAAGATTGCTCCTCCAGGCAACTACAAACTCTGATCGGGATGAGACCACCACCGTTGCGAAGAGGACTGGGAGACAATTCCAACGCTACCTTTTGTACTTCCAGGAGCTCCAAGAAGAGGGCGTGGCAGGCTCTACAACTGGGCACTCCTCTACTGCCTGCGGACCGAGGTAGGGTCTGCAACTGGCCGATGGGAGATGGAGTAGGAGGGGGCGAAATGGGGGTGGATGAGTGTGGGGGTAACCCCTGGCTGTGAGGGGGTCAATGGGGGGTCGAACCAAGGTGTGAGAGGGGGAGAATAGGGGCTGGAAGGGGGTCTAGCAGGTGGAGGGAGAGGGAGTTGCGAATTTGTTGTTGGGAGGGAGATAGGGATGGAGTATTTGAAAATGGGTTTAAGGGTGGGACTAATCTCTGGCCTTGGGGATGGGAAGAGGTGTGTGGGGAAGGGAAATGGTGCTTGGGGAGTGGGGAATTCTCCCTTGGGAGATGAGAGAGGTGCTTGGGGAAGGGGAGTGGGTGGTTGGTGGTTGGAGGGTGGAGTAAGGGTTGGTGAAAGAGTCCTTGGGGTTGGGAAGGAGTGAAGAGGGGTTGTGGGGAGTTGGGGAGCCTCTTGAATGAGGGGAGAAGAGAGAGAAAATAGGTGGGAGGGGGAGGAGAGAGAAAATGGGTGCACCCCTCTAGAGAGAGAGAAGAGAGAGAGAGGGGGGATGTAGAGAGTCTCACTCCAGGGGAAGAAAATTCTCACAAGGGGTTTCTTTCTATTCAAATATTCATCAAAGGTTGTTACATATGAGGGGAGTGGGGGCCTATTTATCGGCTTACATAATTCCATATGACCAAACTAACCCTGACCAAATGCACAAATGACAAGACAAGTCCAAGGGAGGGGCGCCCCTAGGCCTTGCCCACTAGTTGGGCCCAATTGACTATCAAACTGACCCATTAACGTATTAACTGACTCAAATGAAGAACGATTACACATATATGACTCAAATAAAATGAAAATTACATGCTACCGCTCAAAATTAAGTGATGGAGATGATGATGCGCCGATGGCGAGCAACCGGAGTCTCAAAAAAGATGGAGTAGCTGGGGATGTCCCCATCATACCCCCGGGGTGGGGAGAACTCGACCCCATCAAATGTGGGTCCACCGGGGTAGCAGTACACCAAAGCGGATCCGGGCGAAGAATGTCTTCCCAGCTCAACCCTGCGTCCGTAGCCAAGGGATGGCTCTTCAACTTCTCAGGATCACGCGGGCACACCCTCTTCCTGGCGATGGTACCCTTCTTATCTAGTATCACCTCCATGAGCTCACGTCGGGCCCTCGGGCTGATATGTGGAGGCTCTCCGATGGTGTCACTTATAAAGGTAAGTGTAGGCTCAAGATGCTTACTAGGTTCCTCCGCGGGGCCCTCATAGGGTGCCAGATCCGCCACACGAAAAGTCGAGTGTATCCAAGAATCCTTTGGTAAGTTCAGACCAAAAGCATGTTTGCCATTGCCACTCAGGATTTGAGAAGGTCCAAGTCCTTGTGCCCTCGATTTGAAGATAGTCGTAGGGTAGAGCCACTCCAATGTCACCATTACCAAGTTGCCTACTTGGAATCCCAAGTGGCGCTTACGAGCTGTTTCCCTCTCTTTGTGATCCTCACCGCTCGTTGCTAGATGCTTGCGTGAATGCGTATGCCATGCACTACGATGCGGTGTTGGTGTGAAAAGTATGGTGTGCAAAGGTGGACAAGGACAGCCAAATGTAGACCGATCATACTTTGATGCCATGAAGATTTTGACAGACTTAGGAGGGCCGGGGCATCCATAGATGAACCTATCATGCATGGGTGTGACAAATGTCGGGGACCCGGACATCCATGTATGCTCCTTTCATGCTTAAGACTCACGATGAATGACGGTGGACCATTACATCTGAATATGGATCACTCATGCTTCCTACTTGACATGTGGATGATATAAATGAATGGACCCGACTTATGAATCATGCCAAGTGGTGCGGTACGCTTAGGCACATGCATTCCTATCCTAAAGATGACTTTCATGTGCATGGGTGTGGGGTGGCCTTTGGACTTCCACTCGAAAGGGTCGAAGGGATCATGGAAGGTGAATAGCATGGAGTGGGGCACTTCCTCAATCCCTAAGTGTATATTGCCCAAAGTCATGGCTCCCATGGTGTAACCCGAGTCTTTGGAGAGATGGACTTGGTCCAGCATGGTAGGTGAGGGTAGGAAAAGGTGGGTGGTGAGTGAGGTGGGTGTGTCGCAAGGGTATCTAGGCTTCCATAGGTTGGGATCAAAGGGATCATCATAAGTGTACCCATGGAAAAGGAGCTCTAAATCCATCTTATCAATCTCAAGGTCCTTATAATATGGTGGTGGGTCTTCCTCCTCTAATGACATAATTGGGCCAAAGTTATTGGTAGGTGGGTCGGCCATGAGGGGATGGCTTGGCTTTCTACCCGATATTTGGAACTCCAATTCGAGGATACGGTCAGGTTCATCGGGTATGGGGAGGAATAGAAGAAGGTCGCTAGTGTAGCAACCTATAGTGCACATTGAGGTGATAGACCTAACACATAGGTGTAGTAGGTCAAGGCTCCTTGGTCGGTCGGTCACTGTGGTAAACATGCCAGTGAACTCCATTTGCCAAGCTAGACCCTTGAGGAGGTCCCCTAAAGTTTCCACTTGGTAAGATGATTGGATGGTGGTGCGATAGGTGGAGAAGGGTACTATGGGGAGGTTTAGCTCCATGGGAGGGTAGACATAGGATGTGATGGGGTGAGTTGCGTTGTGCCCCTTGTGCTTCGATGATAGGGTGTTGTTGTTTTGATGATGGCAACTCAATGAGTCACCACATAAGAATGATGATGATAAACCTTGAGTCCGTGCCTAAACGTGCATATGTTTGCTACATAAACCTTGAGTCCGTGCAAGGTTGCTCACATGTCGTTAAGCTTGTACATGCATACATAAAGTCGATGCAAGCATGCAACAGAGTCAGTACATTGCTTAAGTCTATACAGGGTTAATTGTCTAGGCTTGTGCATTTCATAACTATGTTTCATGGTGGCCATAAGTTAGTGAATGCCTAGACTCATGCATGTTCAAGGGACAAAGTCAAGTACATAATTTTGCCTAGACTGCATCAACTCAAGTCTATACATTCCTTGGTGGCTAGTCTGTACAACCTCCGTTGTTTCACTCGACTAGTTAGTACAGCCATTGCTCTTCATGCACATACATAGTCAAATGCATTGATTTTTCTCGCACATACACTAAGTCTGCACATGGTTGCTTTGATGAATTAGCAAGTCTATACATTCATAGGCATAGTCAGTGCATTCGGTTGTTTCATGTCTATACAAAGTCTGCACATTCTCTGCTGATATATCCGTGCATCATTTTAGCAAAGTATGTACATCATCTTGTCGCATGCATGCAAAGTCTGTACACTCCTTGATAGCATGCCTGAGCATTTCTCTTCAATGTGCATACTTTCCTATATGTATTTGTGCATCTTTCAAGACATAGTCTGTACACTCTTCACCATGCATTCAAAGTCCATACAGTCTGTTGCATACATACGTAAGGCAGTGTCATGCACTCAAAGTCCATACATGCACACACATAGTTTGTGCATTATGCATTCATGCTTAAACTCTAGGCATAGCAAGTCTACACATTGGTTGTACATTACGCACAAAGTCTGTACACTCGTTGATGGCATGTCCGAGCATTCATTTTCAATATATATACCTTACTATATGCATACTGCATTACACTCCATCAAGTCTATACATTCTTAGTTTAAATCTCAAACCTACTCGATGCATCTTTTTCTTTTCCTTCAGATTGATTCGAACTGATATCAAGTTTTATCTGACAGGACTCATGTTCGAGAAGCTTAGTATGGACACGTGATCCAAGAATGGAGATGGCTCAGGATCGTGACACGTGGAATGCAGTAAGTGAAATGCTGCCACGTGGTCTAGGCTCTTGGGCGGGAACTGTGGAGGACACACGCCCACCTATCTGCTGCTTCTATAAAAAGAAGACTTCTCCATCTGGAGAAGATGATCGTGAAGTGTGAGGAGCGTGCACGATCCCGAAGAAGAGAAAGAAAGAAAAAGAAAAAGAGAAAGAGAGATCAACAGAAGGAGAAAAAGAGAGAGAAGGAAAGAGAAAGAGAGATAGAGAGTTCGTGAAGAAGAAGAAGAGAAGCTCCATCAGAAGATCTGTCTTCACTGGAATTTGGATCAAATCCAATCCAGTCAGCTCCATGGGAGCCACATTTGCATTTCATTGTTACAGCTTTCAGTCGCTGTTATTTCTTATTTCCTGCTTTCATTTTTAACCTTTCTTCAAGCTGTTTGTCAGTGGGCGCGGTGGATACCTCGGACAGCAAGCTGTGAAGCTCAGCGGTTTGTAGAGGAGGATTCCTCTGGACGGCCAAGCTGTATTGCCCAGCGGATGGCTAAGCTGTATTTCCCAGTGGAAGCAAGCTGTGATGCTCAGCTGATGTAGGCAAGCTGTGAGGCCCAGTGGTTTAAGCTGTGTATCAGCTAAATCCACACTCTAGTTGGAGTGTGGGGTGGACGTAGGTCTGGAGGACCGAACCACCTTAAAAATCTTCTGTGCAGTGGTTTGATTGTCTATTGTGTTTCGCTAGATGCATGCTTAGGTTCGATGTGTTCTTTCATCTAGTGAGTGGTTTATTCGCACACCACATATTTGATTGGAATTGGGTTTGCACACTAGCGCATATAGAGTAGATCAGAAGTTAAGTCTATCTGATCTTTCCATTTCGTTCGAAAAGAACACCTGTGTCATACAAGGCACTTATTTGTGTTAATTCCGCATCTCTGATTGTTATAGTTTTTAGTTGGGAGTAATTTTTTAAGAGGAGATTCATTCACCCCCCTCTGAATCCATCGCACCGATCTCAACAATTGGTATCAGAGCAGGTCTCTGACTTTGCAGATCTAACGATCTGCAGAGGATCATGCTAATTTTGTTTTGGTGCTTTACCATTTTTTGTTCGGTGCGATTAGGGGTACTTCACTCGCTTGGATTGTGTTTGATCTGTGTTCTATTTAGAATCCTTATTCTGTCTGAGCATGGAACTCACTGTTGATCCTCCGAAGTTTGAAGGTTCGGGTTTTTACAAGTGGTTTAATCAATTTAGACAATATGTGATGCAGATTAATCCAGATCTGTGGATAATCATTGCACACAGTTCTTATGAAGTTCCAAAGGATAAATCCTTATGGAAAACTTCAGACAGATTAAAATTCTCTGAGAATCGGAGGGCCCTGGACCTAATAAAAAGTGTGATAAATACTGATAAATTTCCTGGTATAGTCAAATGTTGCAGTGCCTCCGAAGTGGTCGAGATGTTAGCAGCCAACAGGAGCCGGGACGAAGTGAAATGCCTTATGGCTCTAGATGAAGATCAGATTCAAATTGAAGAAACTTCGTCACTGGTAAACTCTGATATTGTTAACTTTTCATTTAAAGATTTGGTGGCGTTGAATGAACATTTGTTGATCGAGTATGCTAGAATTAAATCTGAGAAGAAGAAACTAAAAAGAGAAATGCTGCATGAAATCAAAAGTATGAAGGTAGAAAATGAAAACCTAAAGTCAGATATGAACAGAAAAGAAAATGAAATTGGGTTGTTAAAAGAAAAACTGGCTGGTTATGAGAAGGAGAAAGTTGATTCAGAAAATCTCATAATCTCCTTGGAAAGTAAAATCACTGAGCTAAATAATACTTCATCTAAGTTTGCTAAGGATAAAGGCAAAATGAAAATGTCTTCGGAAGATGAAGTAAGTGATCAAAGAAAGGGGACTGGCAACATTTCTAAAATTAAGCAAGCCAAGAGGAACCAGCTGTACACCACTTTTATTCGAAGCTCTGAAGTAGCTGGAGCCTCAAGACAATCCCCAAAACAGTCTACTGCAACTGAAAATCAAAAACCACTGAAAAATAAAAAGAACAATCTGCATGCTAAGAATTTATTTGATAGAAGCCATGCTTCAAAGAAATCCAATAATGTTTCATGTCATTACTGTGGAAAGCATGGTCACTTCATGGATAATTGCCGTGTGCTGAAAAAGGATGATTTGAATGTTGATAGAATGCATGCTAAGAATTTTCGTGCTAAGAAACCTTCCTTTGGTCAAAAGAAGAGATTTCAATGCTTTTATTGTCATAGATTTGGTCATGTCATGCATGAGTGTGATTTAATGAAACAAGATGACATGAAAGCTAAGAAATCTTATGCTAAGAATCATGCCCATCTGAATAAAAAGATTCAATGTTTT
This sequence comes from Amorphophallus konjac, assembly GCA_022559845.1. Taxonomy (NCBI): domain Eukaryota; kingdom Viridiplantae; phylum Streptophyta; class Magnoliopsida; order Alismatales; family Araceae; genus Amorphophallus; species Amorphophallus konjac. The sequence continues at coordinate 188,847,209 of CM040118.1, read as the reverse complement.
CACTGTGGCAAATTGGGCCACATTGCTGCTCAATGTTGGCTAAGTCAGAGAAAGAATTTCAATTCTCAATTTGTTAATTTCCATGTTAACAAAAATATTATTGATAAAAATAATTTTGGCTCTAAGGGAAAGAAAAATTCTTCATGCTTTGAATGTGGGAAGCCAGGCCATAGAGCTGCTGAGTGTTGGCTTGCTGATTTTAGTAAACAGAATTTTTTCTCTGCTAATAAATTTCATGACAACAGTAATTTTCATAAAAAGAATTTGAAATCTGCTGCATCATGCCATTATTGTGGTCAAATAGGTCATTCAATGAATAAATGCTATTTGATGAGATTTGATGACCTTCATGCACAAAAATTGTCTAGAACACCTGCTAGAGGTGCCACTGTTATTTCAGGACCCAAGATGTCTTGGGTACCTGTTGGTGCAAAATGAGGAATTACTTTACAGGTGTACCTTGGGGATGAGGAATAAAAAGGGGTAATAAACCAAGGCACTCAAAAAGGAAAACCCCAGGATCCTACTCTTAAGGTCAGTTCTGAACACTCTGTTTAAATTCCATCATCTGAAAATTGCATGTTTGAGATGGTTGAGCATCTTGTTGATTTGATTCGTGCTTAATTGAAACTTTCTGAGAATTTGAAATGAACTTGATGCACTTGGCAGTTTCTCTCTTTGATTGAACAGCATGAATTTTCTTCGAGCATAAATTCTAAAATCATGAGCTGTGCTTTCATTGCATATCATGCACTCTGTCAGGGGGAGTTTGACTCTTGTCGCTTGATGATCATGCTCTCTTTATTTGATTTGTTGCATATTGCACATATGAAGAGTAGTGCATGTAATAAAATTTGAAAAACCTAAAAAGATATTACATTGCATCTAGACAGGGGGAGCATTTCTGTTTCATCACTTCTTCACATCTTGAACTCCTTATGTCTAGCGATCTGATCCATTTTCTTGGCCATGTGTGGTTCACTTGAATTCTCTGCTGTCTCTACTTGTTTAGCTGATCTGTCTGTACTCCAGACTCAGCTACTGAAATTGATTCTGCTCTTCATATATTTGATGTTTTTCTCTCCTACTGTTATTTGCTCTACCAGCTTGTACTGATCAAACACTCACATCCTCTCAAGCTGGTCTGATTAATCTAATTCTTGTTCTAGTGATAATAAGCTGTTAAGTTGCATTGGTTGGACTGATCTGAGATCCTTATGTGGTGTACCATGTTTTAGTCTGAATTCTCAAAAGAAATTCCTATCATATAGGTTTTAGAATGACCATTGATTCAGATTGATATAAGTTTAATGTATTCTCAGATTTACTCTTGAATGATTTGAAAGTATCTGAATGATGAGTGTTAATAAATTTTAACCAACTGTGTCTTGGATACCCTAGACTCAATCATCAGTAATCTGAAAATGTGTTATCTAGGCTTCTTTGGCAGAGATACATAGAGATAGCATTGTTTTTAAACATCAACTTGAAAAATGTTGACTATAAAGAAAAATTGTATTCGAAGTAATGACTTGGTAACTGAGTAACTGGGTTCTCTATCAATGAAATAGAGTAAACCTATGTCATGAAGTTCCACAGTTATATCTGGTAAAAATGTATTGAAATTTTGATAGAGCAATGGCATGTCTGTGTTGAGTAACTGGGGAGTCCGGCCTTTGATCAAGGTGTCTCCTCATGTAAAAAGACACTCCTATTGCTAACTATGTTCTCAAAGTTGAGAGGCAATGACAGTCATCACACTGAAGTAACTGGGTCACTTCACCTAAGACGTGTTGTGCCTCATGTAAAAAGGTGTTGATCAACTTAAATTGGTCAGGGAATATTGTGCTTATTGAAAGAAAATTTCTTGCAAAAGCTGTCAACTCACATTTTTCTAAGTGTGTTTAATTTTGATACTATACTATGTAACTCTCAAAGTGGTCATTGAGTTCATTTGAGTGAGATGGAATATGGTTGTTCTTGAGTACTGCTTGATTAATTGGTTCACATTTATTAAAACCTGCCTTCAGATATGAGTATTGAATTTAATTGACAAATTTGGTATACATCATGATTAAATCAATTGGGTCATGTCGATTATTTCATAATCCCCTATGATAGGAGAGTCTCTCCTTATGAAGACTTATTACTGTGGTACCTGCCATACATTTCTCTCTGATCAGGTTCACCTATGACAACTTATTCATCATGTCAACTCACCTGTTGAAAATCATGTGCCTTGCTTGATGTTATTTACTCCTACCCTTGGCTACATCTACTTCATTTACAGCATTGTCTCGCTCTCCACACTGTTGGAATCTTCCATCTTGCTTTGTAACCAGTTCTGGTTCTGTGGACTTTCCACCTGTTTCATTCTGTCCATGCATATGTGAGGTGCCTCAACCAGAGTTCAGATTGCTTGTAATGGTAGATTTCAGATTGCTTTATTGGTTAACCAGAGCTCGTTCTTGCACTTCAGGGGAAGTTCTGGGTCATCTGCATTTAAGGGGAGAGTAGTCAAACATTCATGTTGATAGGGGGAGTTCTTATATTTTATTCTTCAGTGCTCATTTTGCATGTTTCTATGGGGGAATATTAGTATCAGATTTCATACATGTCTTTCATTTCACTCGCAAACCATCTCCTTTTTGTTTATGTCAAAGGGGGAGAATTGTTTGCTGAGTCTGTGTGACTCATTGTGTTGATATCATCAAAAAGGGGGAGATTGTTGTGCCCCTTGTGCTTCGATGATAGGGTGTTGTTGTTTTGATGATGGCAACTCAATGAGTCACCACATAAGAATGATGATGATAAACCTTGAGTCCGTGCCTAGACGTGCATATGTTTACTGCATAAACCTTGAGTCCGTGCAAGGTTGCTCACATGTCGTTAAGCTTGTACATGCATACATAAAGTCGATGCAAGCATGCAACAGAGTCAGTACATTGCTTAAGTCTGTACAGGGTTAATTGTCTAGGCTTGTACATTTCATAACTATGTTTCATGGTGGCCATAAGTTAGTGAATGCCTAGACTCATGCATGTTCAAGGGACAAAGTCTGTACATGATTTTGCCTAGACTGCATCAACTCAAGTCTGTACATTCCTTGGTGGCTAGTCTGTACAACCTCCGTTGTTTCACTCGACTAGTCAGTACAGCCAGTGCTCTTCATGCACATACATAGTCAAATGCATTGATTTGTCTCACACATACACTAAGTCTGCACATTGTTGCTTTGATGACTTAGCAAGTCTATACATTCATAGGCATAGTCAGTGCATTCGGTTGTTTCATGTCTATACAAAGTCTGCACATTCTCTGCTGATATGTCCGTGCATCATTTTAGCAAAGTCTGTACATCGTCTTGTCGCATGCATGCAAAGTCTGTACACTCCTTGATAGCATGCCTGAGCATTTCTCTTCAATGTGTATACTTTCCTATATGCATTTGTGCATCTTTCAAGACAAAGTATGTACACTCTTCACCATGCATTCAAAGTCTATACATTCTGTTGCATACATACGTAAGGCAGTGTCATGCACTCAAAGTCCATACATGCACACACATAGTTTGTGCATTATGCATTCATGCTTAAACTCTAGGCATAGCAAGTCTGCACATTGGTTGTACATTGCGCACAAAGTCTGTACACTCGTTGATGGCATGTCCGAGCATTCATTTTCAATGTATATACCTTACTATATGCATACTGCATTACACTCCATCAAGTCTATACATTCTTAGTTTAAATCTCAAACCTACTCGATGCATCTTTTTCTTTTCCTTCAGATTGATTCAAACTGATATCAAGTTTTATCTGACAGGACTCATGTTCGAGAAGCTTAGTATGGACACGTGATCCAAGAATGGAGATGGCTCAGGATCGTGACACGTGGAATGCAGTAAGTGAAATGCTGCCACGTGGTCTAGGCTCTTGGGTGGGAACTGTGGAGGACACACGCCCACCTATCTGCTGCTTCTATAAAAAGAAGACTTCTCCATCTGGAGAAGATGATCGTGAAGTGTGAGGAGCATGCACGATCCAGAAGAAGAGAAAGAAAGAAAAAGAAAAAGAGAAAGAGAGATCAGCAGAAGGAGAAAAAGAGAGAGAAGGAAAGAGAAAGAGAGATAGAGAGTTCGTGAAGAAGAAGAAGAGAAGCTCCATCAGAAGATCTGTCTTCACTGGAATTTGGATCAAATCTAATCCAGTCAACTCCATGGGAGCCACATTTACATTTCATTGATTACAGCTTTCAGTCGCTGTTATTTCTTGTTTCTTACTTTCATTTTTAACCTTTCTTCAAGTTGTTTGTCAACGGGCGAGGTGGATACCTCGGACAGCAAGCTGTGAAGCTCAGCGGTTTGTAGAGGAGGATTCCTCTGGACGGCCAAGCTGTATTGCCCAGCGGATGGCTAAGCTGTATTGCCCAGGGGAAGCAAGCTGTGATGCTCAACTGATGTAGACAAGCTGTGAGGCCCAGTGGTTTAAGCTGTGTATCAACTGAATCCACACTCTAGTTGGAGTGTGGGGTGGACGTAGGTCTGTAGGACCGAACCACCTTAAAAATCTTCTGTGCAGTGGTTTGATTGTCTATTATGTTTCGCTAGATGCATGCTTAGGTTCGATGTGTTCTTTCATCTAGTGAGGGGTTTATTCGCACACCACATATTTGATTGGAATTGGGTTTGCACACTAGCACATATAGAGTAGATCAGAAGTTAAGTCTATCTGATCTTTCCATTTCATTCGAAAAGAACACCTGTGTCATACAGGGCACTTATTTTGTTAATTCTGCATCTCTGATTGTTATAGTTTTTAGTTGGGAGTAATTTTTTAAGGGGAGATTCATTCACCCCCCTCTGAATCCATCGCACCGATCTCAACAAGTTGGTCTCTCCCTTAGCCATCTAGCCAAGGGCCCATCTATGACTATGGTGCCATGTGTGATGGGTTGTGGCTCTTGAAGGTCCAAGATATGTGGGGTGGGGGAGATAGTCTCCTCTACCAAGGTGATGGGAAGGACTTTTGTGCAAGGGGTGATGATGGTCGGTGCATAGTGCACCCGGGGTGGTGGGTAAAGGGAGGTTTGAGTTAGGATAGGGAGGGGAAGTAGTGGAGTCCAAGGACATGGTAGAGTTGGGGTAGGGAGTGGGAGATGGGTTGGGTGAGGAGGGTTGGTTTGGTTGGTCTTAGGGGGCGTGTCCCTTTTAGGGGATGATGGAGGGGTAGTGGTGGAGACAAAGGGGGATTGTGGGGTATGGATTTGGTGGGAGATTTTGGTTTGGGGGGTGGTGGCCCTCATGGGGGGAACCGGGTTGGTTGGGGGTCTCTTGCCCTTGGGATCGGCCAGTTGTGGAGGGGAAGTGGGAGTGCTCCTTAGGTGGTGATTCTCCGAGTAGGAAGGAGAGGGTCGAGAAGTGTAGGTTTTCCTAAGCTCGGTTTTCATCTCTTCCCAAGTGCTAATCGGGGCCTCCCCGCGGATCCTCCTTAAACCCTCCATAACTAACCAATGACTTCTAGCTCGTTTGGAGAGGTGCGCCTTGGGTAGCCTCATTCTCCTTCCTTCGTTCAAGGGGCACCTTTTAAAGAATTGGTCCACTGATGTGACACCACCTTGGGGTGATAGCCACAAGGCCAATGCACCTTGGACCTATGACTCGCAAGCAAGAAACTTTGACGATGAAATTACTCAGGCGAGCTCACTATTGCCCGTGGGCAAATTGGCGATGGTGGGGAGGGTCCAAAGTGGGACCTTGACGTTCCGAGGCTTGGCTTTGCAATGGCTGACCCCCTAAGGGGCTGGGATACCCAATTTTGTGGGCGGCTAACACCCCAAAGGCGTGGGTTGTAGGGTCGTTCTTGCCTCACTCCGCGGTGGCCACTCAATTGGTGGGAAATTTGGATCGGGCGGTCACTTACCATTCGACGGAGCTAAAAGACAATACTAAATAAGAAATAGTAAACCAGTGAGGGATGTGTCCCAGAGCTCACCTGATCGGTGTGAGAACACCGATCCCGATCGAAGATGAGGGCGAGCGGGGAGGCGTGGGTACGCACCCGCACGCCGCGTCGATGCCGCTTGACCTGAAAATTTATAAAGTACACCACTACTCCTCGCGCAGGAGGGTTGGACAAGGGGTTGGGGATAATGTGATACAGTCAAACACTACCTCCACGCAGGGAGGGGCTGTAAGCCGGCCTGGCGAGGGAGGGAAGAGCTGAACTAGAAACTAAACGGACGGCGGATGTCAGTTCTGCCCGCTCTCTAGAACAGGGGACAGACGGGTGATGTTGTTGTCACTGAGGCTGCTCCCGAGCTCTGTTATCGACGAGACCAGTGGCAAAACCTCATGGGTTGGCCCAGGAGGATGTCTAAATTTTGGTAGTAATTCTGGTGGCCGGCGTTTGTCGGGGCGGGGCCATGAGCAGAGACTCTGTTCTCTGGTTCTGACTATCTCAGCACCAATGCAGCAGGAAGAAGTGGTCACCACAGGCGCTCCCAAACTCCGATTCAAGCGTGGCTGGTGTCATTGGATTTGTTGTTGAGTCCTCTTTGAAATGATTTCTGTGGGGTTGCTGGAAGAGGTCGGAGTAGACAAGGACAGATAGAACAGCGCACCCGAGGGAGAAAAATGATAACTCTTAGCTCTGAATGCCGAACGGGGTTCCACTTCTTGTTCCCGGAAGTAGACTCATCGTCGAAGAACTCAGCCAAGCGCTGCCTCCAGATCCTTAAGAGGATGGCCGTGGCAGTCTTTGCAAGTGGCTTCAGGTTGACTGTCAGGAGGAATAAGCGTAGTCCGGCGAAGATGGCTCCTCCGGGCAGCTACGAACTCGGATTGGAACGATACCACCACCGTTGCGAAGAGGACTGGGAGACGCTTCCAACACTGCCTTTTGTGCTTCCAGGAGCTCCAGGATGAATACGTGGCTGGCTCTGCAACTGGGCACTCCTCTGCTGCCTGCGGACCAAGGTAGGGTCTGTAATTGGCCGATGGGAGATGGAGTAGGAGGGGGCGAAATGGGGGTGGATGAGTGTGGAGGCGACCCCTGGCTGTGAGGGGGTCAATGGGGGGTCGAACCAAGGTGTAAGAGGGGAAGAATAGGGGCTGGAAGGGGGTCTAGCAGGTGGAGAGAGAGGGAGCTGCGAATTTGGTGTTGGGAGGGAGATAGGGAAGGAGTATTTGAAAATGGGTTTAAGGGTGGGATTAATTTTTGGCCTTGAAGATGGGAAGAGGTGTGTGGAGAAGGGAAAGGGTGCTTGGGGAGTGGGGAATTCTCTCTTGGGAGATGAGAGAAGTGCTTGGGGAAGGGGAGTAGGTGGTTGGTGGTTGGAGGGTGGAGTAGGGATTGGTGGAAGAGTCCTTGGGGTTTGGAAGGAGTGAAGAGGGGTTGTGGGGAGTGTTGTGCCCCTTGTGCCTTGATGATATTGTGTAGTTTTGATGATAGCAAACACTATGAGTCATGTGAGATTAGAATATATAGATGTTCTGCAAGCAATCTCTACATACATGGTTCAATGCATGTTTCATCTTTCAGTATACATAGTCTGTGCATACTTTGTTTACGCATTGAAAGTCGATGCGTGTACATTGCATCTGTCGGGACTATACATCGATGCATGTTATCAAGTCTGCACAACCCACGTTGCTTCACTCGACCAACTCAGTGCAATCACTATTCATCCATTAGCTCAGTTCGCAGCTAAGTCAGTACAGCCCGTGTTCTTCATGCATATACATAGTTAGTGCATCTTTTTGCATCATTTTGTCTCACGCATACACATAGTCAGTGCATCGATTTGGCTCACGCATACACATAGTTAGTGCATCGCTTTGCCTCACACATACACAAATACACAAAGTCCGTGCACCTCTTGGTGCTGCAGGGACACAAGTCTATACAACCTTTGTTGATATGAGGGGTTAAGTTCATGCATAGTTTCATTTGGTCTGTGCATTATGCATTCATGCTTAAACTCTAGGCACAGCAAGTTGGTGCATCGTCTTGTCCCATGCACACAAAAGTTTGTACACATCTCGGTGGCATGCCTGAGCATTCCTCTTTTAAAGTGCATACTTTCCTATATGCATACTGCATTACACGCCATCAAGTCTGTACATTCTTTTTGATTTCATGCATACACAAAGTCAGTGCATACTTAGTCACCAAGTTCATGCAACTCCTGTTGCATCATGAACTCAAGTCTGTACAACTTTTGTTGCTGCACGCGACTAACTCAGTGCATGTGTGCATCTTTCTCTACAAAGTCTGTACATTCTTCGATGGCATGTCTTTGCATCTCTTGTACAGTGCACACAAAGTCTGTACAATCTTTTGTGGCATGTCTGTGCATCTCTTGTTTCATACATACATAAAGTTCATGCATGAATATCAAGTCTACACACGGTTGCCTTGATGACTTAGCAAGTCTATACATTCTCGAACCAACTATGTGCATCTTTCTACTATCCTCATATTGCTTCTAACATATATTAAGTCTGACATTGGCAGGATATCTGCTCGAGGAGTTTAAGAAAGACACGTGATTTAATAACAATCCTCATTCCAAGATGCTGCCACGTGGACTCGTACTCATCCAGATTCTGACAAGTGGCGAGTGTCTCTTGAAGCTTCTAAGTTGGAGCGCTCCCTCCACACGCCTAGGGCAAGACTACGTAAACTCCATCTGGTAGAGGATAAATACTCTGTTTCCTGCAATCAAGAAGATATCTCTCTGGCAGAAGAAGAAGAAAATTAGAGAGAGCAGAAGAAGAGTAGAGGAGGAGAGTGTTCGAAAAAGAAAGAGTGAGCAGTAAAGAAGAAGAAGAAGAAGAAAGAGAGATCGAGAGTTTAGAAGAAGAAGAAGAGAGTCATCTAAAGCTTTGTCTCTACTGGACCATGGATCAAATCCAGACCAGTCAGCTCTTTGAGAGCCACTTTATGTTTTATCGTCTACAACTTTCTGTTGCTGTATCCTTTCCATATTTTATTTTTCTTTTTACCTTTGTTTCAAGCTGTTTGTCAGTAGAGCAAGCTGTGTTGCTCAGCTGGCAGAGGAGGATTCCTCTGGACGGGTTAAGCTGTAGTCCCCAGCGGTTGCAGAGGTGTAGTATCCTCTGGACGGGTTAAGCTGTAAGCCCCAGCGGATGGCGAAGCTGTAATGCCCAGCGATCAAGCTGTTAGTCAGCGGTTTGTAGGCAAGCTGTGTCGCCCAGCGGTTTTCAAGCTGTTTGGCAGCGAAATCCACACTCTGGTTTTAGAGTGGGGTGGACGTAGGTCTGGAGTACCGAACCACCTTAAAAATCTTCTGTACAGTGGTTTGATTGTCTATTGTGTTTCGCTAGATGCATATATGCTTAGGCTCGATGTGTTCTTTCATCTAGTGAGTGGTTTATTCACACACCGCATATTTGATTGGAATTGGGTTTGCACACTAGTGCATATAGAGTAGATCAGAAGTTCAGATTATCTGATCTTTCATTCTCGCTAGAAGAGAGCACCTGTGTCATACAAGGCACCTATTTATGTTAATTCCTTGTCATCGTTCTGTTACAGGCTTTAATCGGACAATATTTTAAAGGGGAGATTAATTCACCCCCCTCTGAATCTATCGCACCGATTCCAACAATTGGTATCAGAGCGGGTCACTGATTCATCAGATCCAACGATCTGCAGTGGATCCTACTATTTTCGGTGCTTTGATTGATTGTGTAGATTGTCTAGCATCTCGTTTAATTGTCATGGATTCTGTGCCTGAAGTTCCAATGTTCGATGGATTGTATTTCTCTGACTGGCATAGAGAGTTTAGGGATTACATGAACTTCGTAGATTCAAATCTGCCGATTTTGATTGAACATGGACCTTATGATATACCAGTGAATAAGTCAGACTGGAATATTGGTCACGAGTTGATGAATACTGAAAATAGAAAAGCCCTGAAAATGTTGAAAGGGGCTATAAGGGCTAATGTACTTTCATGTGTGACTAAGTGCAGGAATGCAAAGGAGTTGATGGATGAGCTGATCCTCAGATATGGTGAAGAGAACCATAAGGGCCTTATGACAAAGGATCAAAGCAGTGATCAGTCTGATGACTCTTCATCAAAGGTAAACTCCGAACCAGAACAAAATTCATTGGATGAACTGATTGAGATGCATGATAATTTGCTTGACAGTTATAAATCTTAGAAACGTGAAATGAAAGAGATGAAAAAGGCCATGTTGCATGAAATTAGAGAGTTGAAATGTGAAAACGCCAACCTAAACGGAAGTCTGAAAATAAGTGAAAATTCATGCAATAATTGTGATTCTGTTAAAACATTAAATAATGATCTTCTATCTGAACTTAGGCTGCAAGAGCAACAAGTTGTGTCTCTTAAAGGAGAGATAGAAGATCTGAGGAATAGAAATTCGGAACTTGAGTTGCATGAACAACAATTGATTGAAAATCTGAAAGCTATGAATCAAGATAGTTTGATTGAAGAAAATTGCAAATTGAAAGATCAAAACAAAAGACTAATGGTTCTGAACACTGTCATGTCAGAAAAATGGATATCTATTGAAAAAGGGAAATGTGCTGTAAAGGAAGTTGATGCTGATAAGGAACAAAAACTTGTACATGAAATTGAAACTCTGAAGAGCCTAAATGATGCACTGCATCAACAGATCATTTCCTGTGAAACTGAAATTGCAAGCTATGAATTTAGCATTACCTCCTTGAACTCTGAAATTCAGGATCTTAAAAATTCATTGACCAAATTTGTTCAAGGAAAAGATAACCAAAACAAGATCCTCGGTGTTAAAACAAATTTTCAAAAGGAAGCTGTACATATTTCCTCTGTAGAGTCAAGCTACAACAAATGCTCGGTTCTGCGAGAACGTAATGAGGAACTCTACAGTGAAAATGAATGGTTGAATAAATAAATTGCCTCATTTAAAGAGGATCACAAAAATTTGCTTGCTGAGAAAATTAAAGTAGAAGAAAGAAAAGAGGAACAAATTGAGAAACTGGAGTTGATGTCCAGTAATGAAAAATGTGATGAAGACGTTAAGAAGCTGACCAAAGAAAACACTGAACTGAAAGCTGAAGTTAAAAAATTAAAGTGGTTAAACATTGGTTTGTCTGAAAAACTTCTCACCATAGAAAAAGGAAAAACTATCCGTGATGAAGAATCACAAATTTTGAATAATCTGGAACAAGAAATTGAGAAGTATAAAATTGCAAATAAAGTTCTAAGCGAATGTGTTAATTACAGTGAACAGGAGATAGCCAGTTATGAACTTCACATTGCTTCTTTGGAAGATAAAATTCATGATCTGGAAAACTCAGCATCCGAGTCCGCTAAAAATAAAGGAAAAATGAAAGTTGTCATGAAAGAAGAGGATGATAATTCAAGAAGGGGGATAAGTTATAGTTCTGATGTTAAGGAAATTACTAGAAACCAGCTACACACAACTTTTGTACGAAGCTCTAATCTAGCTGGTACCTCAAATCAAGCCCCAAAACAAAGTAAAGGTCAGAAATCACCGTCATCATCTGAATTTCAGTTCAAGGTTGGGAAGAATGAAAAATAAATAAAAATTGTTAAGAATAATCAAAAATTGAAGAAGAAAAGTCAAACGAAGGAGGTAAAGACTGTTCCTGTTCATGCCCTAAAATCTGCTAGCTCGGTTGAATCTGATGGGTCAATGCACACTGCTCATGCCCATTTTGCTCATTCACATGCATCCAGTCAATCTGTTAGTAACCATGCCGCCAGGAAATCACATGTGTCATGTCATTACTGTGGTAGGCATGGTCATTACATGGATGACTGTAGTGAAATGAAAAATGATGATATGATACATAATACATTTTTTATAAATCATCATCATAACCCCAAAAGAAACGGGTTTGCTTCAAACCAACACATCATCTGTTATAACTGTAACAGAAGGGGTCATAAAGCTGTTGAGTGTTGGTTTGGGTCTTCATGGGGAAACAATGACTCAAGAGGCAAGCACCTAAGGTGCTTCGAGTGTGGGGAGCATGGCCATACAGTCAAAGACTGTTGGCATGCCCAAGGAAGCCATGTTAATGACAAATTTTTTAAATTCTCTACCAAAAGACCTTTGAACTTTTCATATTTTAACTGTGGCAAGTCAGGTCACAAGTATGCTGAATGTTGGTTGTCAGATAATAGGAAACAAAATGTCCATGCGAATAGTAGGAAACTTCATGCTCATAATCATAAGTCTCAAGCTGTTGTGCATCATAGGACCAGAAAACATGCTGTCTTATGCAGATATTGTGGTAGAATTGGACATTCCATGACTAATTGTCATTTGATGGACTTTGATGACAATGTTGCTAAAAGATTATTTAGAACACCTGTTAGGGCTAATACAGGACTCAAGGCGGCTTGGGTTCCTGTAAGATCGAAATGATTGTCTTGCTGCAGGTGTGCCTTGGAAGCTGATGAATAAAGGGGTTAATAATCCAAGGCACTCAAGAATGTAACCCCCAAGGTCCTACACTTCAGGTTAGTTCTGAAAACTCTGTTTAAATTCTATCTTCTGAATTTGTGTGCTCCAGATGCTTGCATATCATGACAATTCTGTTTGATGAATGCATTATACATCCTTGTTATGATACATATTTGTCAAATTCCCTGCATAATGATATATGCATATAGTCAGGGGGAGTTTGCATGTCCTTGCACCATATAGTTAATTGCATTGCATGTCCTTTAAATTGAAAAATCCAAAAAGGGTTGATTTATTGCATCTAGATAGGGGGAGCATTTGAGACTCATTAGTCTTCTACATCCTGAACCATTCCAAATCCAGTCACTCAAATCTTTCTCGAGTTGAACTAGACTTCATTGTTGTCAAGCTGATCTATCTGTATTCCAGACTCAGCTACTGAAATTGATTCTGCTCTGCATATATTTGATGCTCTTCTCTCCTGCTATCATTTGCTCTACCAGCTTGCACCTATCAAAAGCTGGTCTGATTAATCTGGTTCTTGTTCCATGAATGATAAGTTGTTCAGTAGCATTGATTGGACTGATCTGAGATTCTTATGTTGTGTACCATGTTTTAATCTGATTTTTTAAAAAGAAATTCCTATCATATAGGTTCAAGAATGTCTACAGATTCAGACTGATATAAGTATTAATGTGTTCTCAGATTTGCATTCAAATGTATTGAAAGTATCTGAATGATGAGTTTTAATAAATTTTAACCAACTATGTCTTGGATACCCTAGACTCAATCATCTGTAATCTGAAAATGTGATATCTAGGCTACTTTGGTAGAGATTCATATAGTGAGTATTGTCTTTAAACATTAACCTGAAAAATATTGACTAAAAGGACACTGAATTCAGAGCAATGAATTGGTCATTGAGAAACTGGATACTCTATCAATGAAATAGAGTAATTCTATGTCATGAAGTACCATAGCTATCTCTGGTGAAAATCTATTGAAAAATCTGACAGAGCAATAGCATATCTGTGTTGAGTAACTGGGGAGTCTGGCCTCTAATCAAGGTGTCTCCTCATATAAAAAGACACTTCTATTGCTAACTCTGCTCTCGAAGTTGAGAGGCAATGAAAGTTATCACACTAAGTAACTGGGTCACCTCACCTAAGATGTGTTGTGCCTCATGTTGAAAGGTGTTGATCAACTTAAATTGCTCAGGAAAAATGATGTGCTGATTAAAAAGTAAATATTTTGCAACAACAGTCAACTCTTGTTCTTGTAAGGGTGTCTAATCTCAATACTGCTCTATGTGACTCTCAAAGGAGTCATCGAGTTCATTTGAGTAAGATGGAAGATGGTTGTTCTTGAGTACTGCTTGACTAATAGGTTCACCTTTATTAAAACCTACCTTCAAATATGAGTATTGAATTTAATTGACAAATCTGGTATACATCATGGTTAAATCAGTTGGGTCATGTCGATTAATTCATAATCCCCTATGATAGGAGAGTCTCTCCTTATGAAGACTTATTACTGTGGTACCTGCCATACATTTTTCTCTGATCAGGTTCACCTATGACAACTTATTCATCATGTCAACTCACCTGTTGAAAATCTTGTGCCTTGCTTACTGTTATTTACTCCTACCCTTGGCTACATCTACTTCAGTTACATCATTGTTTCACTCTCCACACTGTTGGAATCTTCCATCTTGTTTCTGTATCCCTGACGAATGACTCTCTTTCACCTGCATTATTCTGCCCATACAAATGTAAGGTGTGCCATAACCAATTTTACTTCAGAATTCTTGTGGTGGTGGATTCCAGATTGATTCATTGGATAACCAGAGTTCATCCCTATGGATACATCATGTTCTTGCATTTTCGATTCCTTTCATGCTCTCAGGGGGAGTTCTGGGCATTACAGATATTCATGATTATGTCAAAGGCGGAGGACAGTTTTACACAAGGGGGAGAATAGGTTCACGCATTATATTTATTTTCACGCAAACTACCTTCTTTTTGATGAAGTCAAAGGGGGAGAATAGTTTGACATGAGCCAGTGTGACTCATAATCTCATAGTGTTGCCATCATAAAAAAGGGGGAGATTGTTGTGCCCCTTGTGCCTTGATGATATTGTGTAGTTTTGATGATAGCAAACACTATGAGTCATGTGAGATTAGAATATATAGATATTCTGCATGCAATCTCTACATACATGGTTCAATGCATGTTTCATCTTTCATTATACATAGTCTGTGCATACTTTGTTTACGCATTGAAAGTTGATGCGTGTACATTGCATCTGTCGGGACTATACATCGCTGCATGTTATCAAGTGTGTACAACCCACGTTGCTTCACTCGACCAAGTCAGTGCAAGCACTATTCATCCATTAGCTCAGTTCGCAGCTAAGTCAGTACAGCCCGTGTTCTTCATGCATTTCATAGTTAGTGCATCTTTTTGCATCATTTTGTCTCACGCATACACATAGTCAGTGCATCGATTTGGCTCACGCATACACATAGTTAGTGCATCGCTTTGCCTCACACATACACAAATACACAAAGTCCATGCAACTCTTGGTGCTACAGGGACACAAGTCTGTACAACCTTTGTTGATACGAGGGGTTAAGTTCATGCATAGTTTCACTAGGTCTGTGCATTATGCATTCGTGCTTAAACTCTAGGCACAGCAAGTTGGTGCATCGTCTTGTCCCATGCACACAAAAGTCTGTACACATCTCGGTGGCATGCCTGAGCATTCCTCTTTTAATGTGCATACTTTCCTATATGCATACTGCATTACACGCCATCAAGTCTGTACATTCTTTTTGATTTCATGCATACACAAAGTCAGTGCATACTTAGTCACCAAGTTCGTGCAACTCCTGTTGCAGCATGAACTCAAGTCTGTACAACTTTTGTTGCTGCACGCGACTAACTCAGTGCATGTGTGCATCTTTCTCAACAAAGTTTATACATTCTTCGATGGCATGTCTGTGCATCTCTTGTACAGTGCACACAAAGTCTGTACAATCTTTTGTGGCATGTCTGTGCATCTCTTGTTTCATACATACATAAAGTTCATGCATGAATATCAAGTCTACACACGGTTGCCTTGATGACTTAGCAAGTCTATACATTCTCGAACCAACTATGTGCATCTTTCTACTATCCTCATATTGCTTCTAACAT